>OV725078.1:205307815-205514329 GCA_928085145.1 Nezara viridula
AAACTCTTCAATCACATATCACAAGACTTGAAGAATGGTGTAAAAATTGGAGAATAAAAATAAATTCCAACAAATCCCACCAAATCACCTTTACCCTCCGTCGTAAACCTATGACGTCTTGCACTACAGTAACTTATAATAATAATCCACTTATTCCTGTTGAGCAAATTCGCTACTTAGGACTCCATTTGGATAAAGGTCTTACTTGGAATCCTCATACTAGACTGAAACGACAAGAAACTGCTCGACGTTTCCGGCTGCTCCAACACATACTAGACAAACGCTCCAAACTTTCTATTAATTACAATAGACTTATCTACATAACTATAATAAGACCTATATGGACATACGGAGTTGAGCTTTGGGGCTCCACCAAACCATCGAATTCCTATCTTATCCAATTCTTACAATCCAAAATCCTCCGTAAAATCCTTAAAGCTCCATACTTTGTCACAAATAAAACTATTCATAAAGACCTTAATGTACCATATGTCGCTGATTTAGCTCGAGCCAGATATCTATCCTTTCATGATAAACTTCAGTCCCATCCAAATCCGCTTGTTTCCACTCTTGCTTCTTTCTCGATTCCTGATAATCCTCCTAGGCGTCTGAAAAGGAGATGACCTCGTGATCTTCTTACTTAAAATTATTTAGAGAGTGCTACCACTGGGTAGCAACTCTTCAAGCCTGTACATGCCATTATTTATATTTGCGCATATTTACTTGTTGTATTTGTATACAGTTGTAAATTCCATTAAATAAAAAAAAAATTTTTTTGGAGAAAACATATTTAATATTACTTATACAGTTAATACTATAAATACTCCAACAACAAAAAATCTTACCCCCTCCCTATCCCCACCACTAATCCCCCTACCTAACATTCCTGTGATCCCACCTTCGGTCCCTTCCCACCTCCGGGCGTCTCCCTGCCCCAGCCACCGGCCACCCCCTTCTCCCGCCGACAGCCGCCTCCCTAGCGGCCCCAAAGCCTCCTCGCAAGTCTAGATCAAATTCTAGGAGTCGGGCAGATCCTATCCCCTCTCTTTTTCCTCAAGACGCTTGTACTTCAAAAACATCAGAAGCCGCATTTGAGATCGTAGGTTCTGATCAAAACTCAGATATCGATCCGGACGGAGAGTTTACCATCGTACACAACAAAAAACAGGGCAATCGTAAAAAAAAAAAGAAAACCTAATAACTTACGAAAAACTAACAATATACGATTACAGATTTTCATTTCTATTTTCATTTTTTTATTTATTTATTTTTTTCATTCAAAACAAACCTGTATAATGTCAATGCGTACCCTAACATATATTTTAAATTGGAAATATACGTATTTTCATTACGATAAACATATATATCACTATTGTAGCAATATAAATAAAAACAGCGCTATTTACAACGCTCGAAGCATTAACTTAATACTACCAGACATAACAATAAACACCTGCAGAACGCTCACTACCGCAATCATAGACACACATCCTAAGTATTCTTATTCTATTACTACAAAAATATACCTCATTTTTATATAATAAAGAAACACTCAATATTCAGTAACTCATCTATCTACATAGCATAAATTTATTTATATTCTATGAATATGTATAGATGCATGTATACTTATGTGAATTACTTTGTTATACTTTCCTATACATATTTATGTATATATATAGGTTTTTTATTATGTATACGTGTGTACTTTTACGTATATACATAGGTATATATGTGATTGTGCTTATATGTATATATGTATACATGTGTGTATATAATTGTGTACGTACGTACGAACCTGTGTTTATCTATAATTCCATTACTCTCGTCATTACCATTGGTATCTCTGAAATCACAAACAACGAACCTAGCTTATTATCATTGCTAGACTAATGCGAAAATATATACCATTATTCGCTATTTAATTTTTTGTTACCTCTGCATTGCCTTACAAGAGACACACCTCACAATAAACGACAATTTTTATATGAAAAATTTCGATATATACAGAAAAGATAGCCCAAACCCAAACCACAGTCACCACGGAGTTTTATTAGCTATACATAAATCCATATATTCCAAATCAATCAACATTAATTCCCATCTTCAAGTTGTTGCAACCAGAGTTCACAAAGATTTTTCATTTTCCATCTGTAAAGTGAAAGGTATATCACAAGATCGTACCATAGATACACAACAACTCCTAGGTATCTATAACCAAACGCCTCGTCCAGTTCTCTTTTTGGGGGGGGATCTGAACGTTAACAACCCTTTATGGGGCTCTCAAAACATTAACACAAGAGGTAAAGTAATAGACAATTTTGTAGACGCTTCTAATCTGCTTCTACTCAACACCGGAGAACCTACCTTTCTCAGCGCAAGTTATGCCACTTACATGACTCTTGACTTGTCATTTTGTGATTCATAGTTATTTGCTATTACAAACTATTACCGATTTATATAGTAGTGACCATTTTCAAATACTCATAAAATTCAAAATAACGAATCCCACTCGAGTAAAACCGAGATTTGTTCTAAATAGAGCTGACTGGACTTTATTCTCTTCAT
This sequence comes from Nezara viridula, assembly GCA_928085145.1. Classification (NCBI taxonomy): domain Eukaryota; kingdom Metazoa; phylum Arthropoda; class Insecta; order Hemiptera; family Pentatomidae; genus Nezara; species Nezara viridula. The sequence goes on from OV725078.1 coordinate 205,310,384, forward strand.
TAGCCTCGCCACCTCAAACTCCCCCGTATCAAATGAATGTTGATAAAGGCTGTCAAAATATCACGAATACGATCAAAGACGCTGCTAAAGCATCAATACCAATGACCTCAAGCTCTCCAAGAAAACCTCTGGTTCCCTGGTTTAACGATGTTTGCAAGGAAGCCATCAAAGATCGCCGTAAAGCCTACAAAGAATTCCAGAAATATATTACCTCTCAAAATTTAATAGAATATAAAAAACAGCTTGCTATATGTAGAAAAATAATCAATCAGTGTAAGACCGAATCCTGGAAAAAATTTATAATCTCCATTAATTCCTCAGCCACATCAACTGACGTTTGGAACAAAATCCGTATATTCACTAAAAATTCCCTTTCCTCTCACACACAGTACAGCTATTTGGCCTCTAACACAGGAGTTAGAGGCCAAATAGCTGTACATTTGGCCTCTAACTCCTACAGATCATAATTTACTGAGGATAATGGAGTGATTTATATTATCAAAAGTTTTTTTCATGTCGAAAAATATGGCTATTGTCTGTTGTGCGTTGATAAAATTATATTGCCTTTCGGCTTCTAATGCAACTAAATGATCTAATGTACATCGACCCTTACGGAACCCCGATTGAAAAGGTTGAATTAAATTGTTGTTCTCTATTATCTACATTAGTCTTTTATTAATCATCAACTAGATTAATTAACTTAAGCAGCTTGTGAGAAATATATGGCGTTAGCTGATTGGTAATCGTTTATCATTTCCGCTTATCTGGATTGGGATGACCACCGAATCACGCCATTGATTCGGGAACTGTCCAGTGGACCAGACATCATTATAATAACCGAGTAACCATTCTAGTGTAAGTAACCATAATAATTCATCGCCGATTGTCCTCTCAGGGTTAGTGTATTCCGAGTTTCTATTATTAATTTCGGAGCTATATATTTCGGAAAAATAAGTTGAAAATGTGTTAGAGGAGTTAGAGGCCAAATGTACAACTATATTAGACAATTTCTCATGCTCCGACACTTTAGAGTTCAAATAGGAGGCAAATTATCCGAGAGCCACCATCAGTTTTACGGTGTCCCTCAAGGTTGTGTCCTCAGCCCAACTCTGTTCGGTCTGGCAATAACTGACTTGGGCCTTAACTTTCCAAGAAGTGTTAAACCGCTTCTATTCGCGGATGATCTAGCCATTCTCTTCCGATCTGGCAACATTGACACTATACGAAACAAATTACAGGACGCTGTTAATAGAATCAACAAATGGTCTCTTTCTATTGGTCTCCAATTTTCTTCCGCAAAAACTAAGTGCATACATTTCAGTCGAAAAAGAAACACCCCTAACTCACCCGAAATCTACCTCGGAAATTCCATAATCCCGAACTCGAACCAACATAGGTTCTTGGACATGATCTTTGACCGAAGACTAACTTGGGATCCGCACATTTCTGCACTAAAAACAGCCACTACAAAAAGAATAACTACCTTACGATATCTAAGCGGCACTTCCTGGGGCTCAGACAGACTTACGTTATTAAAACTGTATCAAGCTCTGGTATGTTCAAAATTAGATTATGGGTGCTTTATATGCGGTTCTGCTCGCTATCGGATCCTAAACAAACTCGATACAGTCCACAATACAGGCATTAGGATAGCAACTGGCGCATTTCGAACAAGCCCTATCCTTGGTCTTTGCTCTGAGGCCGGGATGCACCCTCTTTTATTTAGAAGGAAAAAACTGGCCGTTAACTACATTTCAAGGCTACTTCCCCAAAATAAACGTCCTACTCACAACTACATTTTTAAACCTAAATTTCCAAACTCTTTTAGAAACTAAACCAATTCCACACTCCCACTGTCAGAAAGAATTTATTCAGCAGCTGAATCCATTAAGAACTTACCTTTATTCAATATAGAAAACCAAAACACACCTTGGATCCACAAACCCCCAAAAATGATGCTCCGTCTCTCTCCATTACTCAAAAGGAATACCTCACATTACGAGTACAAAACCAAATTTCCCCGTCTACTACAAAATATTCCGGATCCACTTTTAATTTACACTGATGGTTCTAAATCCGATGATGCTACATCTTGTTCGTTTGTTACTCATAGCTTCACACATAACATAAAACTACATAAATTAAGCAGCATATACACAGCGGAACTTCACGCAATAGCCTCAGCCCTCCACTTCTGTACGTCAATAACTCTAGCCTCAATAGTCTTGATAACCGACTCCTTGAGTTCATTAAAGGGTTTAAATGATATATACTCAAAACATCCAGTTATCCTTAAAATACACAAATACTCTCACACTCTGGAAAATTTAGGAAAATAGGTTTGTTTTAAATGGGTTCCCAGTCACGTGGGTATAGTTGGTAATGAAGCTTGCGGATACGGCATCCAAACAGGCACTCGCGCTTCCACGCCGAGGTACTCCTATCCTGACCGCTCCAGAAATGAGTTTTCCTCTCAAAAAAGGAATATTAGTTGGAAATCTAAAGAAAATTAAAAGCTGTTAAAAAATCAGTGAAGCCTAGGATCACATCAAACCGCTCTAATCGTAGACCATATGAAGAATAGGAAACACGAACCTAATCCATGTACATCTTACACTAAGCAGCCACCACCAAATTGTTAGCATTGCAATAGCCTTCTCACAGTCAACCATATTTTCCAAGAATGCCCTTATTATACTTCAAGTCTAAATCGATTGTCACTAAAACCGGATATATCAGAGGTATTAAACAACAACGAATCAAACATAGGAAAGGTGATATAATTTCTTAAAGGCATGCGTTAGCCCTAGTTAAACATACGTCAAGTCGTCTCTTAAAAAATTTCAATTATCAGTGGCAGTATACAAGCTTAATGTGAACAATTAGTGTTATCAGTTACATTAACAATTACGTTTGATACTGGACAAAAAAATAAGGTGAGTAATCACTTATTTACAACACAAGAGTGAACAGTGTAAATAGACCTTAGGTTAGTTAGATAACGGCCAGCCATAATACACATCGTTAATCTGACTAGTGGGCTGGAGCCCTTCGTCGAAAGCAGACCTGCGTTCTCCAAGCGCGCGTCTATATTTTCGTCTTCAATAAAAATTTATTTTTTTCATCGCCTCACTTTTATCAATTTTTCTTTTAAAAAATTAATATGAAATGCGATATTATCACATGCTAATGTCGAGTAAGGGCAAAAACACTAGGTCCAGGAGCCTCGATACTACAATTAGTTCTCCCATTAAAAAAAAGACAAGGCATTCAAAAAGAAACACTCCACCAGCCACACCAGGGAGCTCCATAGAAGAAGTTGAACCCCAACCTGGCTCCTCACAACAACCTAACAATTGTGAGACAACTCAAGCTATGGGCGAAGAATCGCCGTTTTTCACTTCGAATCCATTTGAAGTGCTTTCAAATATAAATAACGAACAAATGGAAGCAGCATCAACCCCCAGAGAACCTAAACCCCCACCAATATTTGTTAGAAATATTAAAAACTTTCAATTGATGTGTCATCAATTGAATAATCTAGTAGGTTCAGGAAAATATTTATGCCAAAGCCGCACCAATGACACTAAATTAATGCCCGACACTCCAGAAACTTACAGAAAAATGATAAAATATTTATCTGACACCAAGGCTGATTACCACACGTATCAACTGCGTCAAGAGAGGGCGCTCAGGGTCGTTATCAGAAGACTGCACCCATCTACACCAACAGATGCTATAAAAGAAGAGCTCATGGGTATGGGATTCCATGTTCGCCAGATAGTGAACATATTCAAGGAGGATAAAGAACAGCCTGGAATAAAAAATAAAATACCTCTTCCACTATTCTTCGTTGACCTTGACCGAACACCCGATGTCGAAAACATTTACAAGGTCACACGCCTTTATTATACAAGCGTTGTTGTAGAAAAGCCCTACAGCAAGCGCGACATCGTTCAATGCCATAACTGCCAGGCTTATGGCCATACGAAACGGTATTGTCATCACATTCCTAGATGTGTGAGGTGTGGTGAGCAACACAAAACAGAGGACTGTAGGAAGTCAAGAACTTCACCTGCAGTATGCGCTTTATGCCACCAAGGACACCCAGCCAACTACAAGGGTTGTCAAACATACAAAAATTTAAAAATACGAATGTACGCAACGCCTAGAGAAGAAGGGACATCCAGGCCACCAAGACAACCCTCTAGAATAGTGAACGGAAGTGTCCTATGCTCAGATGTTCAAAGGAGACACTGTAAACTCTCAATCTCAGGCCCTGCCACAAGAACCTAAACCTCAAGAATTCACACATCAACCTCAAGACCCATATCCCTCCATCCCCGAACGTAGGTTAAATACTCATACATTCATTCCTCCTCCTTCCAATTCCACTGACCTCACAAGCCTACTGACATCTTTCCTTTCCGAATTTAGATCTCTCATTACCCCTCTTATTTCGCTACTTACCAATGTTATATCCAACCTCATTCCACTGCCAAGAAATCCATAAATGTCATCAACCAAATTCCTCTCCATTCTCCTTTGGAATGCGAATGGTATTCGGAACCACATCAACGAACTGACAATCTTATTACATGACAAAAACATCGACATAGCACTAATAACTGAAACTCGACTAACCAACAAACGACAAATCAATGTTCCCGGCTACAATATTTATCGAACCGACCATCCTGATGGAACAGCACATGGTGGCACTGCCATAATTATCCATAGATCCGTTTCCCATCATCTATTCCCTTTGCCAACCCATAATTTCCTACAATCCACTGCCGTGATAATCCAAACTTCCCTTTACCCAATAACAGTAGTCGCAGCATACTCCCCGCCTAAAATACCCATCTCAGAATCCCAATTAACTTCCTTCCTTAACTCCTTAGGACACCACTTCCTTCTAGGTGCAGATTTAAATGCTAAACACCAGCAATGGGGAGCCAGAACCACAAATTCCCGAGGACGAACATTGCTAGCTGTACTTAATTCCCATCACAGCAACATCCTCTCACCCAATTCTCCCACATACTGGCCAACAGATCCTAACCGCAATCCCGATCTCCTAGATTTTTTCATCCACAAAGGTCTAGGGTCCCTTAATTATTGCATCTCAAGACTTGATGATCTCTCCTCAGACCATAGTCCCCTAATCCTAACGGTTTCCACATCACCGATTCCCAAACCACCTCCACCTTCATTTATCAGGGGGCCAGTTAATTGGAACCTCTTCCGTCAATTGCTGGATGATAATATTGACCTCAGAGTTTCCTTAAAAACACCTACAGACCTAGATGAAGCAGTACATTCCATGACTACGTTGATCCAACAAGCAGTTTGGACTGCATCTTCACCTGATCCTTCTAAAAAATACCGCAAAACAAATCCTCTACCCCAAGACCTACTGGACCTTATTAATAGAAAACGATGCTCTAGGGCTATCTGGCAAAGAACCAGGCATCCTGATGATCGGAAATCATATAACTACTATTCCAAGCAAGTAAAACAAAAACTGACCACGTTTAGATCCCAATCCTATAATTCCTATCTTTCCTCACTATCTGCAAGTGATAACTCCATCTGGAATGTAACAAAAAAAATCCTTAAATTCCAATCCATTTCCCACCCCCTCCGCCGTGATGATGGTTCCTGGGCTTCGTCAGATGAGAATAGAGCAGAAGAGTTTGCTAAACATCTATCGTACACATTCACTCCTCATCCTGAACTCCATCCCTCCCATACTGCTGAAGTTAAAGAGTTCCTCTCTTCACCGATTCCTCTCTCCTTACCTCCTACAGCCGTCAACCCCTCTGAGGTCAAATTCCTTTTAAAGAACCTAAAACCTCGCAAATCTCCAGGACACGATCTCCTTACTTCCCAGATCCTCAGACAACTTCCCAAAAAAGCAATTATATTCCTTACATACCTATTCAACTGTATTCTCCGCACAACCCACTTTCCTCTGATGTGGAAACACTCCATAATTATCTTCTTTCCTAAACCAGGTAAACCTGTTAATTATACATCATCCTATAGACCGATAAGCCTACTTCCGATCCTTTCCAAAATCTTTGAGAAAATCCTTCTCAAACGCATCCTACCCATACTCGAATCCCACAATATCCCTCCCCATCAGTTTGGATTCCGCTCAAGACACTCCACTGTCCAACAAGGCCTTCGCGTTGTCGACCACATATCCTCTGCACTTGAAAACAAGCAATATTGCACTGGTGCCTTTCTGGACGTAGCTCAAGCTTTCGACCGGGTGTGGCACGATGGCTTGCTTTTCAAACTCAAAACCCATTTACCTCAACCCTTGTACCTAGTCCTCAAATCCTACCTTTCAAATCGCTCCTTTCAAGTCCGCTGCGGCACTGAACTCTCCAAACATTATCCAATTGAGGCTGGTGTTCCACAAGGCAGTGTCTTGGGCCCAGTTCTCTACATCCTTTTCACCGCTGACATCCCTTCAAGTCCTGATACCTTCCTAGCAACATTTGCTGATGATACTGCCATCCTATCCTCTCACTCGGATCCTCTAATAGCGTCTCAGAACCTGCAAAGACACCTTTCCTTCATTGAGCAGTGGTGCAACAACTGGCGCATCAAAATTAATGAATCAAAATGCAAGCATGTAACTTTCACTCTTCGACGCAGATCCTGTCCACCAATCCTTTTTAATTCAATTCCTCTTCCCTACTCAGACACAGTCCGATACCTTGGCTTCCTTTTGGACAAAAGACTGACTTGGAACCCACATACCAGACTTAAAAGACAAGAGCTTAACCGACGATTTGGTCAGCTATATAGACTACTAAACAGAACATCTCATCTCTCAACAGAAAACAAATTATTAATCTACAAGACCACACTGAAACCTATCTGGACCTACGGACTTGAACTGTGGGGGACAACTAAATCATCGAATATCAAACGCATCCAATCCTTCCAGTCCAAAGTCCTTCGAACAATAGTCAATGCTCCATATTATGTCACGAACAAGACCCTACACCATGACCTTAACATCCCATATGTCCATGACATCATCCCATCCAGATTCTCCAACTTTCACCAGAACCTCATTCATCATCCCAATCCTCTAGCGCAATCCCTATCCAGCTCCGAACATCCATACCATCCCCCTCGAAGGTTGAAACGGCAGTGGCCTCGAGATCTTTTGTAAATATGCCTTTGGAGTCCTGGCAATGGCCAGCTTCTCCACTCATGTCCTGAGCGTCTGTGGCTGTAGTGCCCTCTTTCAGTCTCCATTGGCTTCTAATACTAGTGATGCGGCTGGAAAAGTGGCGCTGGGATCTCCCGGAGTCTTGCTTCGCCTTCCACGTATGGGAGAAAAAGCCTGGCTCGGAGATTCTTGGGCGAATGTATATATTGTATATAGGTATGATTGTGTTTAGAAGTTTCTATTTTATGTTATTGTTTACTTTTTTTTTTCTTTTATTTAACTTCTTCACCAGTATTATTTATTTACTTATTATATTTATATTTATTTCTTTATTATTTGTATATATTGTATGAATGAGAACTTGTAGCCCTAATGCTTATAGCCCTCCAGCAGTGGCTGATTGTATTATTATTCAATAAACAGATTAAAAAAAAAAAAAAAATTTCTTAAAATACATAGACTGTTAAATAAAATTTAAAAATAAATATAATTTTAATTTTATTTTTCTTTCTTTTTGTAATATTTATTTGAATATATTTCATCTTTTATATGTTTTCAAATATCTTTTTTATTTATTACTATATCTATTGTTAATTATTAATTCTCCTCTAAAGAGTTTACAAATATAATCGGCTCACAGGCGTTGATGACCCTAGGGTTTTAAGGCTTAAAGCCTAAATAAACAAACAAACTACAAGCAGTAAGAATGCATTCAGTAGGATGGAGAATGAGGCAGGGAAAATGGGGCTATGCATCAACGAAAGTAAAACTAATTTCCTTTATCAAAGAAGAAAAAGCTTGTCCATCCATCACAGCATTATGTCTTAGGAAACCACACTTTTCAAGCTGTATCAAGCTTCACCTACCTCGGGTCCATGATTAACAACAGCAATAACGAAGAGGAGGAAATAGGAGCTAGAATAATGACTGCCAACAGAGCGTACTTTTCTCTAGCGAGCCATATGAAAAGTAGATTGTTAAGCCGTACAATGAAGTTTAGGATATACAGAACGATTATTCGGCCAGTTGCAACATATGCGTGTGAAACATTGACTCTAAGAAAGACATCTGCTGAACGAATAGATCTGTTTCAAAGGAAAATACTAAGACGGATTATAGGACCTAAACTGTAGGAAGGAGCTCTCCGCTTGAGAACAAACAAGGAGGTATACTCAATGTACGGTAATCTGTCCCGATTCGCTCGAGTGCAACGAATGAAATGGTTAGGACATGTCCTGAGAATGGATGAAGCGAGGACAGCGAGAAGGCTTTATCAGGAGAAGGCAGAGGGAGTTAGGTCTCGGGAAAGACCGAAGGCAAGATGGATAGATAATATAAAAGAAGACCTGAGAAAAAACGGCATATCCATCAGGTGCGCAGCCAACAGGGATCACTGGGCAAAGGAGATTGAGCAGGCCAAGGACAGCTACATACCGCGTCTGTTGTGTCAGTAATAAATGAATATTCTTGTTTATGTATCTCTGAGGCTCCTTAGCCCTTGTATCTTTGTCTCTCTGCATCATTTTAAAGGGACGCGTCCTAGAATAAATAAAGCATTATTATTATTATTTATATATATATACATATACATATATATATATATATATATATATATATATATATATATATATATATATATATATATATATATATATATATATATATATATATATATATATATATATATATACTTAAATAAAACAAGTAGAAATTTGATAAATTATTAAACAAATTCTTCAAAACAAACAGAAATAAAATAAAACATTTCTAGAAATAAATAAAGAATTTGGTTAGACACTGGAAAAAAAAAAGTTGTAGGTGTCTATGAGTTCGAACAGAGGCGCAGCCGACGATTCTATTAACTAAGGATTTTAGTAAACCAAGACCTTGACTTGAACTTAACGCAAGTAAGATAATTCCCGCTAGGGAATTGCCGGCCGCTTGAACTAAACTGAGGACCAAATTATAATTCGTTCATTGGTAATTTATAGTAACTCACCTTATTAATCCATGAAATTTAAAATGAAGAATTTTTTACAAAGTCACTGTTCACTAATCACATTAAGAAGTAACAAACACGAAGCGACGTTAAAGCTAAACTGCAATCGCGGCCATGGAACTTGCTACTTAATAAATAATAAATCTTTAACCTTTGATATCTGTTTAATAAATGAGTTTGAGATATATGTTAATATGAACTTTTTTGTTTATTTTGTGATAGTGAAAAAAAAACCTAAAATAGTGCCGTGCAATCACGAAACAACATGTATATTACATATATAGGTAAGTGAAAGTAGAACAAGTTTCTTCAAAAATAGTTGAGCAATTTTCTCATGAAAATTTTACAAAATCAGCTATATTAGATAATATTGAAATTGGATTTAATGAACCAGAAAACGTAAAGATAGAGAAAAAGAATACTGCATTCTAAGACGTGTATAGGAGAAAGTATTATTTTATATATTATAATAAACAGGTAGCTGGCTTAGGAGTATTGACCTGGTTTTTTGAAAATAGTGGAAGATATGTCTGATTTGTGGACAGATAAAACGCATTTAGAAAACCAAGTCTCATTTAACAAAATAAATTCAAATGTTTAAAAAAATTAGTGCAATTGCAATTAATTAATATTTTTACAAATATATTTCTTACTTCAATAAAAATGAAAATATTACATTTCAGAAAATAATCTTTATAAAAGTTTCTTCATGCGAAAGATAATGCCTATCGTGGTGTGCAATACTATTACCACTAGGGAAGAATGTTGTTTTCTATAAACTTTTATTCGTTGGCCATAACATTTGGTTTTATAACAGGAATAGTTATAAAATATTTCAGTAATATAAATGCAAATAACAAATTAATTTTTTTGATAATCATGTTTTCAATGCCTATAGTTATCTATCAAATATGTTTTTCGGTTGATATTTGTAATTGGTATGAAAACCAAACTATCGTGGTGAATATATTTTTTAAATTTATCTTGAATATATATATATATATATATATATATAAATCGAAGGTTTTTGAGTTTCATTAGTTCTTCATTTATTTATTATCATTATTTTTCAATGGTATTTTCTAATATTATATTTCAGGAGTACTTGAATATCATCAGTGCTCGAACCACGCCCTGTTGATGACCCACATGTTTGAGTTCGGCACTAATAAAAACTTTATAATGGCTGAGTTCTGAATATTTATCACCCAAATTATAGTATTTTAATATTATTGATATTTTTCAATAACTTTACAATGGTACATGAATCTTTTTGGTACTTGTTAAATAGCGGGTAGGGTCAAAACCTCCTTTGATATCTAATGTTATTTCACATAACATCCCTTCTTCCCTCCTCTAACCTAAGTTATTACCTTGTTTATTCTTTGTTCCTTGTGTAAACTGTGAGTTAGTGTTATTTTCGTAAAATTATGGATGTTGTTACATTGTTCGAACTGCCATATTCAGAAGAAGAGGCTATCAAACATTTTCAAGACGTCGGAATATTTGCAAAGGTGAAATATTGTGGTGAAGGTCATGAAAAGAAGTTCGACGGAAAGATGAAATGGAGAAGATTTCGTACTTGTAGCAAAAGCGTTTCTATAAAGAAAGAAACCTGGTTCGAGATTTATCTTTTAATGGTTTTAAAATTCATTTTATGAGTGGTCCCATAATTTAACAACAATACAGTGGGGAAAAAAACAGCTGAAACTATCCCAGCCAACTATCATAACGAGGAACAAATTTTTAAGGGATTTTTGTACCCTTAACATGTTATACAAGTATGGTCCATACTCAACACATAGAACGATTATGGGACTCAGCTAAGTGGAAAAATAAAAAACATTGAGGAACTGCCTGACAACACCTCGATTCATATTTATTTGAGTTTTTGTGGCGGCGGGCTCACTGAGAAGAGGATCGGTTCCTCGCTATTTTAAATAGCATAAAACTATTTTCCTTACCAAAATAAATGAAATTACAATAAAATTAAAGGAAGGAGATGGTCCGGAAATGCGGTCATAAATAGGCTAAATAGTGGCAAAACTATTTTAGGCTTTTAATAAAATAGTTTTGCCACTATTTAGCCTATTTATGAATTCCACCCCGGACCATCTCCTTCCTTTATAATGCAACGGTCAACTATTAAATATTCAATTAATAAAATTGTTTTTATGAACATATTTTGTTTTTAGTGTTTATATTGTTTCTTTTATATGTTTATATGTTCTTTACTGTCATCATAGTATTTCTTTTACGGGGGCTTCCCTTGGGATCCCGAAGATGAATCGTACAAAGCAATTAATTAAACGTTCTAGTTTCGCCTCGAGATCCCCATAGACGCCTCCATATACCGTGCAGCAATAGTCGAAGTGGACAAATATGAAGGAAGGGACCAGGAGTCTACGGATTTTAAAAGGAAAAAAGTGTCGCAGGCTATTTAAGTGTTTTAAAATGGATAAGGTACGTCGGGAGATATTGGATTGCACCAAGAAGCAAATCAACTCTTCCTGGCGTATGAAATTGAGGGTCTGCTTGATCTATTGAAGCAAATTTATTCCGTGCTTCTTGGGACACCGCAAACGAAGGCAAACTTCCACTTATGCAAGGTAATATCTGGCTGAAAACTCATATATGCTTCTATTTTTCGTTGAACGCAATTTCACCTTAACCTCAGCAGAAGGTAAAGATATGGAGGTATTACCTACTCCAGACACCACAAGAGGACTAACCCGGGAACGAAGTCATTTCAACTTCAGCTTTTTGTTAGTCATTTGCTCAACTTTTTCACTAGATCAGAGGTAATTAAATTGATTTGTGAACCTGGATCCATCACCATCCTGCATGAATACCACTGACCTGAACTTGAACGAATTTTACCTAACGCTGTACCCAGAAGTACCTTTGATTTGGTGGTAGCGTGGCAAGAAACTGCACTAGAATTGTTTGTTACTTGCGACTGTGATGGCTCAGTATATGCAGCTTTATGCAACATTGTATGGTGACTCCTTTTTCCACAAACTTGGCAATAACTCTTACTTTGGCAATTCGGTAAGCGATGAGGTCCCGTACAAGAAAAGCATAAATCAGACCTCTTTAACAAGTCGTAACGACCATTAACATCTGCATCCAAGAACTGAGGGCAATTTATAATTTTATGGCTTGATTTACAAAATGGGCACTCTAAACCAATTTTCTGTTTATCCGGTCTATAATGATGGCCGGTTAAAAATGTTTTTCGCTGAACTTTAAGCTGGGTGGTTTTAGACGGCTCGGAACAAATTTCTGAGACTCTAAGTTGTGATCTAACAAACTTGCAAAATTCTTCAAAATTAGGAACTCTCTCTTCGATGAGACTATTCTCGAAAATTCTTCTTGTATTCGGGTCAACAACGTTAAGTCCAAGATACTGCTATGTATTGTAAAGACCGCCGGTGGAATAATTATTTTAAATGTATAAATAAACATCATAAGGGTTCACATCTGGCGGTACCTGACTGAGGGTAACCCATTAGGACAACCTTTTGTAAGTGGTAATAAAAACCCTTAAGGACCACCGACAAAGACCGACAACTAAGTGTTTAAAAAGGATCCCAAAAGACCTTTTCACACCTTCCACCAGAAATACCTAAGTCTGTACCTGCTGCTTTACCTTGGCCTGGGGGAGAGGGCGTGGTCATCCCTTAGGCTGAGAATATTCAACCAATCAGGAAAAAGACTACCAAAAGAGAGGGGGATGAAGGAAGGTGGGAAATAGAGAATTTGGACGGGGCACTTCTTTTTGGAACTCGGAGGAGGGAAGACTTCTTCTTGGGACTCGGAGAGGAGGAGACTTCTTCTTGGAACGCCTCTGAGGACACTTCTTCTTGGGACCCGGAGAGGAGGAGACTTCTTCTTGGGACTCGGAGAGGAGAAGCGAGGGAGTCGAGGGAGGAAGACGAAGACAGCCGGAGAGAGCAGATGGACGGACTAGACGCTGAAGGAGAGAGCAGAGACAGGGGATCCAGATATGACGGCTAGAAACACTATGAAGGACCAGCTAAGTGGTAACAAGCATTTAGTTATACTAATGTAAATTTGTGTTGGCAACCATACCTCATTAATTAATATAATCAATATAACATATGTAACTTGAATCAAACATTAAGCATTCTCCTCCAGTATGATTCTTAACTATTCATTATGTATATAGGTTTAGTTATTATTTTGTATATAGATGTTTTTGGTTTTATTTAAGCTTGTAAATATAATAGTTAGTAAACCAACGTAGTACTTTTACATTCTACCTTGCATGCCACCAATTAGTAATAGAAACAAATAGTAAATTTATAAACATGATACCTTTAAAAAGGAAATCCAATAAAGAGTATATGGTTCAATCTAGGATACTACAGTAGGGGGTCTGTGGTATCTAACATTTAAATACATCATTAATATATTTTAAGTTGATCGGTTCCCTTCTGGGACCGATATAAATACAAATATAAGTATTTAATACAAATAAATGTGATTCCTGGAACCCCTTACTCGCCGTAGAAACGCGAGGCCAGGAACATAGCAATACAGGAAAATAAAATCAGCGCTTAAATTTCTGAAGCCCTAACCATAAAAATTTCCTTTCTATTAGGGAGTCCTTGATCATATCTTATGTACTTTGAATTCGAAGAAACATCCTTTCTTTTCTATCACTTATAGCTTTAATTCACTCAGTACCCTTGGTTGGTGCTATCTTCAAAATTGTAGAGAAAAAAACTAAAATTCAAATCAAATTTCAATTGCTGAAGGCAAAACCCAATTCTTTTCAAAATCAAAATTTAATGATTGAAGGTAAAACCTAGTTCTATTCAAAATCAAATTTTAATTGCTGAAGGTAAAACCTAATTCTATTCAAAATCAAAATTTAATTGCTGAAGGCAAAACCTAATTCTATTCAAAATCAAAATTTAATTTCTGAAGGCAAACCCCAATTTTATTCAAAATTAAATTTTAATGTTCAGTAGTGCAGGCCTATTATTCAAAATTTTAATATTATTTTTTTTTATTTATTTACATGATATTTACTGTATACAAAAAAATACATCTGGTAAATTCGCACATGGATATAATGACATGAAACACATGTTGAGAAACTACCCATTGGTAGCACTCTAATAATATGTCTATATTAGTAGATCACGTCGCCATCTTCTTTTCAGAAGCCCCGGAGGGTTATCAGGAATTGAATAGTAAGCAAGGTTAGAAACAAGAGAGTTGGGATGGTTATGAAGTTTATTATGGAAAGACAGATATCTGGATTTGACCAAATCTGATACATAAGGAACATTATGGTCATTATGGATGATTTTATTTGTAACAAAGTAAGGAGCATTGAGGATTTTACGAAGGATTTTGAATTGTAAGGATTGGATGCGATAGGAATTTGAAGGTTTGGTGGAGCCCCATAGCTCAACTCCGTAAGTCCAAATAGGTCTTATTATAGTAATGTAAATGAGTCTTTTATAAATAATTGGAAGGTTAGAGCGTTTGTTTGGTAAGTTCTGAAGTAGTCGGAAACGTCGAGCTGTTTCTTTTAGTTTCAGTCTGGTATGAGGATTCCAAGCTAGACGTTTGTCCAGACGGAGTCTTAGGTAACGGATTTGTTCAAAACGAATAAGTGAGGTGTTGTTAAAGGATACTGTAGGACAGGAAGTCATTGGTTTACGACGAAGGGTGAAGGTAATTTAATATGATTTATTGGAATTTATTTTAATTCTCCAGTTCTGACACCATTCTTCAAGGTTTATGATGTGGGATTTAAGGGTTTCGGATGCAATAGATGGGTAATTATTAACTGATTGGATACATGTGTCATCACCATATATGGTGATGACAGTGTTGGGATGGGTTGGGATGTCAGCTGTATAAATTGTGCAAAGGATAGGACCTAGGATACTACCTTGAGGAACACCTGCAGAATGGGAAAAGCGGGATGTATAGACACTGTTGTGATTTACTTTAAAGTATCTATCAGTAAGGTATTAACGGATAATGAGGAAGTATGTAGATGGTAGGAATTTTCGGAGTTTGTACAGCAGTCCCAGGTGCCAGACTATTAAACGCCTGTTCAACGTAGAGAAAGACTCCCGTACAGTACACACCGCTCTCCATTGCAGAGGATACTACGTCTACCACACGATAGCATTGCTGTATAGTGGAATGGGAGGAGCGGAATCCAAATTGGTGATCTGGGATTATGTGATTAGAATTTAGGATGGGGTACAGGCGTTTTAAGATTAGTTTTCCTGGATTTTTCCCATGATGGGTAAAAGAGAGATGGGACGGTAAGAGGATGGATATTCTGGTGGCTATTTGGGTTTTTGGATTATTTTGACAATAGATATTTTCCAAGGATCAAGGAAATATGTGGATCGGAGTAC
This sequence comes from Nezara viridula, assembly GCA_928085145.1. Lineage (NCBI taxonomy): Eukaryota > Metazoa > Arthropoda > Insecta > Hemiptera > Pentatomidae > Nezara > Nezara viridula. The sequence continues at coordinate 205,325,997 of OV725078.1, forward strand.
AGCATTATATATGAAAGTAAGGAATCGGATGGCTTTTCGAGGAAGAAGTTTCAAGATCTGGGATGTTATTAGGTCATGTCCAGGAGCTATGCGGGAGGGTAATCTGTGAATGATGTTGGATATTTCTGTGGGATGAAATGCTTTAGGTGGAAGGGACATTTGGAGAGAAGTATCCAGTTCTGATTCAATACATTCCATGTGGGTTGGATTGAGAATATCAGGATGTGGGTTGAAAATTTGGAACAGATGTTGACCGAATAATTGGGCTTTTTCTTAGTCGGATTTGGACCAGGTTTGGGATTCAGTAAGAAGTGGGTGATTAAAGTCTTTAAACTTCAGAAGTTTTTTGGTTGTCGTCCATAGTGATTTGTCAGTTTTTGTAATATTTTCAGTTAGGTTCAGTAATTGTTGAGTTTTATATTTTATGATTTCGGATTTTAGTTTGTTAGTCAATTCGGTATAGTACGTTTTGTCTGAAGGATATCTAGTCCTGTGCCACTTCGATCTTGCTGTGCGTTTATCCCTTAATAAGATTAGAATATGCTGTGGCAAGTTAATACGCCTTGAATTATTGCTTTTATTATTAACAAATGTGTTATTATTTATACTCGTTGTTATAGATGTAGTAAGGTTTTCTATGGCTTCATCAATATCTTGTTTTGTCATAAGGGGAGTTTGTCCAGTTTATTTTCCAGATCATCACGAAATTTGTCCCAGTCTACTCGTCATGTAATCAGTTTAGGAGGTGAAGGTTTAGGAGTAGTAAAAGCTTGAATGTAGTAAAAGTAAAACTGGACTATGATCTGATGAAAGGTCATCCAGGAATTTGATGATGGATTGGGAGGAGGAAATCTGGGAGGTGATAAATATTTCCAGGATATCGGGACGTTTTTTCAGAGATGTAGGCTAATATGTAGGATTCATGGGCGAGAGGATTGAATAAATGTTGGAAGAAGAGACACGTGATAGGATGCTACCGCGGGAGTTGGATGTTCGACAAACCCATCGTTGGTGTTTAGCATTGTAGTCTCCTCCAGCAATAAAGCGCGCTCCGAGGGATTGAAATAAGGATTCAAGTAAGCTATAAGAGAGGGAATTACCAGTAGGACAGTATACAGCTGAAAGTGTTAGATGAAAAGTACGAGTTGTAAGGATTACAGAAGTTGATTGAATGGCATCAGTTGAAGTAGAAGGGATAAGAGAAAGCGATAAAGATTTATGTATAAAGATGCAAGAGCCAGCGTGGGGAGTGTTGTCTGGATGGTCAGATCTATAAGTGATGTAGTCACGTATGTAGAAATGTGTCCTTTGAGTGAAGTGAGTCTCTGTCAGGAGAGCAATGTCAATATAATTGTCATGGAGAAATATGTCTAGTTCGTCACGGTGGTTTTGTAGTCCGTTAGCGTTCCATAAGAGGATACCTAGGGGCTTTGTATACATCAGAAGTTAAACGGGATTTCGGAAAGGAGTCTTGTGAGAAAAGTTATAAGCGGTTTGATAGTCTGTTGAAGATCTATCAGAAATGATGGATGATAGGATAGAGTTGATGTCGGATGATGTTTGGCTGGGAATTGGATTTTGGTCGTGAGGTTGTGATGAGTAATCTATGCTAATAGGATTGTTGGGTGGGAGATGGGTCCGACGTGGGGTACGAGGAGTAGGATCTAAATTCTGTTGGACTTGTGATGGGAGGTTCATCTCGGGAGTAGGAACGAGTGTAGCTGGGTGCGGGTGCTCTGGCTGGAGTTTGACCCTTAAGAGTAGCTGATGAGGAGGGATTTGCTGACGAGGCTGTTGAGATTGAGTATTAGAGGTTTTGGGCTTGGACTGGGAGGTTTGAGGCGCCTGACTTTGCGGATGCTGCTTAATGATGGAAGGTTGACATTGAAAATTTCTTGAATTCTGATGAGGATAATCCTTAAGTGTTGAGATGAATGGTTGTTGGTGGACGGTGATGAACGGTGAAGTCGGCAAAGCTGGGAATGTTTCTTGATTTTTAATTTCAGGATCCTCAGGACAAATTTTTTGAGCAGGTCCAAGGGTTTTCGTCGCTAAGTTGCGTAATCCCTGTTTGTGAAGATTTGTATATACCTCACAACCTCTATAGCTTGCAGGGTGGGCTTCACCACAAAGAGCACATGTAGCGGGCTCATCTCTTGGCCTCTGGCAAGTGCCTAAAGCGTGAAGACCGTCGCATTTAACACATCTGGCCTCGTGATGGCAATATGCCTTCGTATTTCCTAAGTTTTGACACTTATTGCATTGTACTATCAGGGGCTTCTGCCTTGGTTCTTCAAATCGTACTGTCGAGTATACTAAACGTTGAACCTGAAATATTTCATTATTCGTTTTTGCTGGTTCCAAATCTATAAAGAATAATGGAAGTGGATATTTTTCTTTAGGATGTAGTACGGGTGCTATGTGCCTGACGTTATGACAGAATTCTTCCAGGCCTGTTTTGGTGACAGATATGGGAGAGGTTGAATGTAGACCTCTCAGGACCACTCGATACGCCTTGTCCTGTTTCAATTAGTAATAATGGAAGTCGTAGTTTTTGGAAGGTAAATGGCTAATCAATTTTTCATAGTTTTCTCTAAAGTTCGTGTTTAATTTAGTGTCATTGATTTGAGAGAAGCAGCGGAAATTTGGCTGTCCGATTAGTTTTGCGATTTCTTGACCAAACGACACGAAGTTCTCAATTTTCGAAACAAAAACAGGTGGCGGCTCGGGGCCAGAAAAATCTTGAGGCTTCGGAATCTTGCTTGATAAATTGTTATCGAGAATAGTATTCTTGCTGGCTGAGGTGTTTGGTGCAGTTGGCTCTGATTGTGTGGCATTAGATTTACTCCTCTTTTTAGGTGGAGATTTTTCTTGTTCTGCTGGTTTATTTGATTTATTTTTTGTTTTTTTCTTATTTGGTAAGTTGCTTCCCGAACCGGAAGCGGAGTTTCGGACACGCTTTTGGAGCTTACGTCTTTTCAAGTATTGCGAGTCAGTCCCTCTGATTTCTGAAAAGGGTGTCTAGTTCTCCGAGTCTTCGCAATAATTGTTCTTATCCAAATCCATGATGAGTGTGAGAGAGAGAAAGAGAAAAAACAATGTTTTTTAAACCTAAATATTAAAATGAAAATTATAAGATAGCTTCTTAAGAACTAAACTATTTACAAATTATATACAGATGTAATATAAAATAATTCATTTCCGAATTAATCAATGAGAAAATAAAATAAAAGTCTCCTGAATTTATAAAAAATTAAAAATATAAAGAGAAAAAAAAACTTAAATGTCTTGGATTCGAACTGTGAACAAAGCCGAAGAATGTTAGTATACACAGAGCCGAGTCTTGACCGTGAACTTATTACAGATAAGGTAAAACCCGTAAGGGATTACGGGCCACTTAGGCTTGCCGAACGAGCACTAATTTATTACTGCTTCAATTTTAATCAATAGCTACTAACCTGAACATATGTGACATAAAATGTACCACTGTTTATATAGTCACTGTTGATATAGTCTTACACCAGAATTTTAAATAGTAACCACATTACATAGTAACAAAGACAGAGCGACGTGAATCTTCAACTGCACTTGCGTCCATGACACTTGCTACTTTCTTTATTCAAAATAAATTCAAAGTTTAGCAAAGCAGTTCCTTTATTCAAAACAATTTCAAAGTTCAGCAAAGCAGGTAAGGATTAACGTAAGTACCAAGGAAGTCACCTAATTACAGCAAGTCACTATTTGTACAACCTCCCCTTCTCTCAACTCCCCACAAACACCTACCACTCCTTTCAGAGAGAAATACTTTATTTAAAGCAGTGCTGTCCTACTATATAGGCTTACTCGATACACAGCATACTCATCACTCCTTTAATATTCCTATTCCCTCATATAATATACAAAAATTCCTTAAATCGACATTAACCAACTTACGTCTTGTCCTTAAGTCACACAACAAACTTTCTTTCCTTTTCACTAACTTAAAGGATCCCATACTTTTACAACACCGGTCTAATGGATTTTACCGGATACCTTGCTCTACTCCTAATTGTAATAGCTCCTTCATTCGCGAAATCAAAAAAACATCTCACAATCCGCATTTCTCAACATGAAGCATCCATAACTTCCCGGAACCATTCAACCTCCAAACAACCAGAACATGACTTAACCCTCAACCATTCATCTGATTTTGAAAAAATCTCTATTCTTGCCACGGTCCCTAATCATGAAAAAATAATCATTTCCGAATCCATCCACATTCACATGAAATAGAATCTTGTTAATCAAAATGCAGATAAAAACTGCATTTCTTTAATATATAGGCACATTTTAAATATTTTAAGTGCAAAATAATTTTTTTATTACTTATTATCTTTTATCAATTTTCATTGATAAATTATAATAATAATAATGATATTATTATACCTCAAAACAATGTAAAAATACTACTGGGAGATTTTAACGCACAATTAGGACGAGAAAAGAAATATAGGGAAATAGTGGGAGAGTATCCAGCACACAAGAGGACAAATAGGAACGGAGAAAGACTGATACAACTATGCTAAAACGTAGGGTTAAAAATGATGTCCACACATTACAAAGCAAAACCCAGCAAAACGAAAACATGGGTATCACCTAATTCCCTCCTGGGAGAGTTCCAACTGGACCATCTGGCGATCTCCAGAAGATACCAAAAGGAAATACAGAATGTCAGAGTAAAAAGAGCAATCAATGTAACATCTAACCACTTCCCCTTACAAATAAAGATAAAATTGGTACCAGCAAAAAAGATTCAACACACAAAAAATCCTAAGGAAAAACAAATAGATAGACAAATCCTGGTAAGAGACAAAAAACAGGAATACAGAGAAAGGTTAAAAACCCCACAAAACTGAGAAGAAGCGGCTAAGAACATGACGGACCTGGCGAAAGAAATAGCACTGCCAGAAATATATAAAAGAAAAGAATGGTGGGACATAGAGTGCGAAGATGCAGTAAGGAAAAGACTGGGAGTGTGGAAAAGCTGGAACCAAAACAAAACAGTCGAGAACAATCAAAAGTATATAATCGAAAGAAAAATTACGCATCAAATACTAAGAAGGAAAAAGAGAATTCCTCAACAGGCAGTTGGAAGAAATGGAAGAATGTTTCAGACGAAACGATACTAGACTATTCTACAAGGCTTTTAATCAAAGAGTCAAAGGCTACGACCCCCCCAGGAATAGTGCTAAAAAGAAAAGACGGAACACTGGCACAAACAAACTAGGAAAATTGCAACATACTGGCGGATTATTTCGAACAACTGCTAAACTGCGAGGAACCCAAACAGTGAACTCCACATGACAACACCCTCCTGGGGATGGAATCAGACTCACCCGACGAGGAAGAAATAGAAGAAATATTCGCGGGACTTAAAAACAATAAAGCATCTGGAGAGGATGGAGTATTGGCGGAAATGTGGAAAGTAACAGGTGATGAATTCAGGAAGATCACAGAATTGATGATAGACATCTGGATAGAGGAGAAAATCTCCAGAGAATGGAAAACCGCCTTGATACATCCACCGCATAAGAAAGGAACAAAAACAGAAGCTGACAACTACAGAGGAATTTCCCTACTATCCGTCAGCTACAAAATTTTCTCCAAAGCACTACTCAACAGACTAAACCCACAAATAGACCCTAAAGAGAATATCAGGGAGGCTTCAGAAAGGGAAGATCATGTCAAGAACAAATCCTGAGCATAAAATTATTGATAAAATACTACAAAACAAGGCCCAAAAAGAACGTCTACATCTCTTTTGTTGATTTTAAAAAAGCGTACGACTCAGTGGGTAGAAAGACACTACTGGAAATACTGAGAGAATACGGAGTGGACCAGAAGACCAGAAAACTAATAGAATTAACTCTAACTGGCACCGAATCCAAGGTAAGATTCAGAGGAACCACCAGCAAATCTTCCCCGATAAGGACGGGACTCAGACAAGGAGACGGTCTCTCCCCAACACTGTTCAACGTGGCACTAGATAATAATGAAGGAATTGTGGAAAACCAATGATGTGGGTGCAAGTATAGGGACCAAAAACAACCACGTCAAGGTAAGGTGTCTTGCCTATGCAGACGATCTTGCACTTATAGCGGAAACGGAAGAAGAGGCAATCGACCAAGTAAATACACTGACGGAAATAGCCAAAAAAGCTGGTCTCTAAATCTCCTACAAAAAAACAAAATTAATTACCACAGACGCAGACTTCAAGAAAAAAACAGTGGAAACCAAATACGGATCAATAAATGTAACAAATAAATTTAAGTACCTGGGTGAGACCATATGTAATAATGGTTCAGAAAAAGAAAGTATCCAGGAAAGAATGGCCAAGTTGGAAAAACTAACTTTTGCAACCAGTAACATATACAACAAGAGAAACCTGTCCACGGAAGCAAAAATACGACACTACAATACAGTTGTTAAACTTGTGATACTATACGGGACGGAAACCACATGCCTCCCCAGTCTGAGAAAAATGTTGAGAATAGAGCGAAGAATTCTAAGAAGGATTTATGGCCCCAAAAAGACAAAAGAAGGATACAGGCTAAGATCCAATCAGGAAATATACAAGGACAAAAGAGATCTAGAAACGGAAATAAGGATCAGGAGACTGAAATTCCACGGAATATGGTAAGAATGGCCCCAGAAAGACTTAACAAGGAAATATTCCAAAAAAATCCGTAGATACAAAAGCTTGGGAGGATACATCAGGCAGATGAATGAAGAAATGGAAAGACTTGGAATAACGGACCGGGACTGTCTGGACAGAGAGGGGTATGGTAAGAGACTAAAGGAGATCACGGTTCTTGCTAAGAAGAAAAGTTCGAGAAAGGGAGTCGCGTGGACAGTAAAGAGAAAGCGGCGGCACGCTGAGATAATGAGAGAGAAGTGAAAAGAAATGAAAAACAAGAAAGAAGCCAAATGTCATGATATTCGCGTGGTCTCTATGGCCGCTCCGTGAAAAACAAAAAAAAAATAATAATAATAATGATATTTATTTATTTGTTTTCGGGGAATGCTCCATACAAATAGAGTTGGCTATAATGATAACAATGAACAAATTAATATGAAAAACATTTACAAATTATATACAAAGTAAAATAAATTAGGATTCAGTGACAACATCCTCTCCTGATAACAACCAAGCATCTGACTGTATGACTAAATATAAACAATGAAATAATACCTCATATAATACAATAATTCAAAATAATACATCTGAATATAGCGAGCAATAAAATGACAAACAGTAATAAATAGCACTAGTAATAAAGATAAATACAGGCATGGTATACAATATTTAACATATAAACATGTCAATAGTAAATAGCGAATGATTCAATAAAATACAATATGCATATAAACATGTTTCATGCATGAATAATGAATACCACAAGCAGAACGAAGTAAATAAACTTCAAAGTTTTGGATATATATATATACATGTATACTCTTTTTTTCCCCGGTTGGCTCTATAGACCTTGTAGATCTTTGGCCGCCTGAACCAGCCTTCTCCACCTCTGCCTATCTTGGGCTACTGTTTTCCATTTAGCTGCATGAAGCTCAGCCGTATCTTTGTTTATCCTATCTATCCATTTAGTTTTTGGCCTCCCACGTGGTCTCTTGCCTACTACTCTGGCATTCATTGTCGTGTAGAGGCGTCCTGATGGATTACTACGAACTACATGCCCTGCCCATCTTAACCTCCTTACATCCATGTCATGAGATATTGACTGACCCGTTTCTTTCAACAGTTCTTTATTGTTCCTTCTCCTCCATGTGTCAAGGTTCTGGTCCCATATAGGTCATGTTATTCTACGTAGAACTTTTCTTTCAAATCTCTCAATTCTGGCTTCTAATGTGCCGTTTAGAGCCCAGGTTTCATAACCGTACAGCACAACTGGCTTAATCAAGGCGTTGTACACCCTTATTTTGAGATTTCTGGATTTCAGTACCTTTGAAAGAGGGAAGAAATATCTGTTCCTACTTGTTTTTCGCTGGTCTATCTCTGTTAGTTGATCATTTATTGAGGTCATTGTGGAGAAGAGGTATTTGAATCTGACTTTCGGGAATGACTTAGTATCATGACGCAGATCATGTTATTAGGGTGGATTTTTTGACTATCATGTATTTTGTTTTATCTACATTGACCTGTAGTCCGATTTGTTGTACTTCTTTTAATAGAGTCCGAGTGAGTCTCTCAATATCCTCTTGATTACTTCCGAGGACAGCTATATCATCGGCATATGCTACGATTTTATGTTTCATTCCAACGTGCACCCCTCCATCTTCGCGTGATGTTATTCTTATTACTTTCTCTAGTGCTAAGTTGAACAGCGTCGGTGAGAGTCCATCTCCCTGCCTCAAACCCGTTCGAACTTCAAAGGCTTCAGATACGTCTCCTTGTATTGTACCGTACATTTAGGATTATTTGTACACTTCTTCGTCAACCTCACTAATTTCCCGGGAACACCCAGCTCAGTAATGATCTTCCAGAGACAGTTTCTGTCAACGGAGTCATAGGCTGATTTGAAGTCGACAAATAATGCGTGTACGTCCTGATCTACTTCCCATCGTTTTTCAAGTACTTGTTTCAGGACGAATATCTGATCTAGCGTACTCCTCCCTCTCCTAAATCCTGTTTGATGGTAGCCTATTATGTTTTCATAATACGGATATATCCGATTTAACAGAATATTATTCATCATTTTATAGGTGACCGGAAGAAGTGCTATGCCTCTGTAATTGCCACATTCAAACATGGAGCCCTTCTTAAGGATAGGTCAGATCAATCCTGTGTTCCATGATTCTGGTATCCGTCCCTTCTCCCACATCTTCTGGATTAGATCAAATAGCTTGGCTCTGAGTTCTTCTCCCCCATTGTTGAACAATTCTGATGGCAGGTTGTCTATTCCTGGAGCTTTTCTTCTTTTAAGCCAGCCGATAGCTATTTCCACATCCACAATATCTGGTTTTTCAAACTCAAGTGGGTCGATGTCCTCAGTGTGTTCCATGTTTTCTACGTTTGATTCTTTTTCCTTATTCTATAGAAATTGGCTAAATCCTTTACACTCAGATCTATTTCCAAGAAACTAAGTAATTTGGAGCACAAATCTTTTCAATTTTCACCTTCCTTGCAAGCAAATCCTTTACCTTCTATTTTTTTCTTAATAGCTTCAGATTTAAGTATTTGATTCGAATTTATAAGGATTCGAATTTATTTTATATGTAGTACTTAAGTTCTGAACTCTATTTTTAGGTTTGACATCCGTTGGTTGAGTGCTTCAAACGACAAAACAATATAATTTTTTGTTTCTTGGAAACTGGAAATAGTATTTGTAATGTGCTCTAATGGATTTTTAAAAGAAGAAATTTCTGGCGTTGTGGATATAGTAGAGTTAATTAGGAAATCTATTTTTTCTTCTAAGCTCAATTGAGTAAGATCGTTTTTTTCTCCCATTTAATAGAATCCAGAAAAATAGATAGATAATAAAAATTAACAATCACTATGTGGTAGAGAAGCAGCATTTAATTGATTTAAATATAAGTGAAGTTAAAGTTGAAAGGTGGACTGGTGGTGGGAGCTAGTAGCTGGAGGAGGAGGCTCTCCTATAATCCTATCTTTTTTTTTTTTTTAATCTGTTTATTGAATAATAATACAATCAGCCACTGCTGGAGGGCTATAAGCATTAGGGCTACAAGTTCTCATTCATACAATATATACAAATAATAAAGAAATAAATATAAATATAATAAGTAAATAAATAATACTGGTGAAGAAGTTAAATAAAAATAAAATAAACAAATAAAATAAAATCAAAACTTCTAAACACAATCATACCTATATACAATATATACATTCGCCCAAGAATCTCCGAGCCAGGCTTTTTCCCCCACACGTGGAAGGCGAAGCAAGACTCCGGAAGATCCCAGGGCCACTTTTCCAGCAGCATCACTAGTATTAGAAGCCAATGGAGACTGAAAGAGGGCACGAGAGCCATAATAATCCTATCTAGATCCTTATTTATTTTTACCTGAAATGGTCCGAAAACTTCTTTTCATTCAATCACAATTTCACTGGCCCAATTTTCATGGCATTTTACATTTATCACCACAAGACAGTTCTACACACTCAAGCAAAATTTCAATTAAATTGAAGCACTGTAACTGATACTAGTGACTATAACTAAAGAGACAGTGTTACTCACACAGCTGACCAAGCCAAACTCCCCAAAAACAAATTGCATAGCTTTTATACATTTTTTTCGGCATGAGGGACTTTAATATACATAACGATCTTCAGGACATTAAGGGCCAAAATGGGTTTCAAAGTCCGCACCGTCACTACTGCATTTCAACTACTCGCATATTATGACTATACATAAGCTTGAATTAAACTGATGGTGCACGAAACTTTGTATTGAGCTTAGTTGTAATCGTAAATATATGATATATTCATTCATTATAATGTCTCTCATACTAACAGAATATATAAAAGCTCTCAACTTGAGTGCTTTTCATCTTTTCAGTGCTTTCTTTTTCTGCTAATTTAACTATTAGCAGTATAAAAAGCATTATAACAAAACTAGAATGTAAAAACAAATTACATAGCTTTTATATATTTTTTTTCGGCATGAGGGAATTCAATATGAATAACGATCATCAAAATATTAAGGGCCGAAATGGGTTTCAAATACCGCACCGTCGCTACGGTATTTCGCCCACTCGCATTTTATGACTATACGTAAGTTTGAATTAAACTGATGGTGCATCAAACTTTGTATTGAGCTAAGGTGTAATTGTTAATAAATGATATATTCATTCATTATAATGGCTCTCATACTAACAGAATATATATATATAATAATAATAATAAGGCTTAGCGAACCCGAAGGTTCGATGCCGACACCACCAATCGCTTGTTACACACCTCCCTAAACCGTTCGCCGTCCAAACGCAGTCCCTTCAGATCGGCTTTAATGCAATCTTCCCATCTTCGCTTCGGTCTACCCCTCGGACGCTTACCATTCGGCACAGCAAATATTAACCTTTTAGGAATTCTCTCGTTACTAAGCCCAACAACTTTACAAGCCCATTTGATTCGCCGCGATGAAATTACATCAATTATATTACCCGGATACATCTCACGCAATTCGGCGTTGTGTAACCGTCTGAACTCTCCGGTTAACTCATCCTTTTTCGGTCCGAATATTCTACGCAATACTTTATTTTCAAAAACCTTAAGACGCTGCTCATCCCTTAATGTAAGCGGCCAAGTTTCGCATCCATAAAGAACTGTAGGTAAGATAATTGTTTTATAGATTCTAATTTTTAAGTTTCGGGACAAGAGGCGCGAACTAAGTAGTTTTGTCACAGAAAAATAACAAGCATTCCCCGCCTTCAGTCTAACCTTAATCTCTTCTTCAATTTCGTTTTTTCTAGTTATCGTAGAACCTAGATACCTAAATTTATCTACCTGTTCAAACATATTACCATCTATATCGATATCACCAGTAGTATTGCCATTTTTGCAGCTAACCATATATTTTGTTTTATCCACGTTTATTTCGAGTCCTAGTTCTTTCCCGGCTTTCATTAACGTTGTCGTATTTAGTTTTATAGTTTCAACGTCTTCGCTTAACAGTACCAGATCATCAGCATAGCCCAGCACGGATGTTGTCCCTCCCAGATCCAACCCTTTCTCGGTTCGCATTACCTCCCTAATGGCATGTTCTAATGCCAAATTGAACAGGACAGGCGAAAGAGAATCCCCCTGTTTTAAGCCCGAACGAACCTCAAATTTTTCGGACAAATTATTACCGATTCTAACTTTATTGAGTGTCTCCGTCAAGCACATCCTGACTAGATTTACTAGTTTTTTTGGAATCCCCTGCTCGATTAGAATATTATACAGTTTCTGGCGGTCAATAGAATCGTAAGCCTTTTTAAAATCTATATACAGCTGGTGAACAATACCGTTATACTCCAATTTTTTCTCTAATATTTGCCGTAAAGAAAATATTTGATCAATAGTCGAACGATTCCGTCTAAATCCGCATTGGTAGTCTCCGATAATTTCCTCGGCGTATTCCGTGATTCGACTGGTTAAGATTAAAGTGAATATTTTATAACATACCGGAAGGAGTGAAATTCCTCGATAGTTATTACAATCCGTCCTCGGACCCTTTTTGTGAATCGGAATAAGAATAGATTCTTTCCATTCTTCAGGTAATTTCTCGTTCACCCAGATCTTTTTAACCAACCGATGTATTTTAGAAACTCCAGCTTCTCCGCATGCCTTAATTAGTTCAGTAGGAATATTATCGATTCCCGCTGCTTTATATGATTTTAATTTTCCGATAGCTACTTCAACTTCCTCTTTACTTGGTCCTTCTATTAACGGTTCAGCACTCTGGTACTCAGAAGGAGGACACAGATCATAATTTCCCGTATTTAAAATATTGTCAAAGTGGTCCTTAAACTTATTCAATATGTCAGCCGGATCGGTCAGAATATTGTTATTATCATCCCTAATTCCAGACGTTACGGGCCCTACATATTTTCGTGATCTGTTTATACCTTTGTACATGTCTCTTACGTTATTTTCGATTCTGTTAGTTTCTATTTCAATTATTTTATTTTTAAGATACTCCCTTTTTTTATTTTTGAGCAATTTTGTCGTTTCGTTCTTTGAGATTCGGAAGTATTCCAGATTGTCTTCGCTAGGATTATTTAGAGCTTTTAATTTAGCGGCTTTTCTTTTTTCACACATGTTTAAGCAATCTTCATCAAACCACGATTTGTTATTCTTATTTTCCTTTTTTCCTAGACACGAGTTACCGACCGCTTTAATATTATCTCTGATCTCTATCCATAACTTGTCAATATCCTCGTGGTCCTCGTCAGGAAGCTCTAAAGCTTCAAACCTATTCTTAACTTCTAGCTCGAATTGGTTTCTAATTGATGGATTTTTTAATTTTTCCAAATTAAAATTCTCAAAATCGAAACGGTTTTCTTTTCTCTTTTTTATATTAAGTTTTTGTCGAAGTTTCGCGATTACTAATTCATGATCCGACCCACATTCTGCTCCGCGATAAGACCGTACATTAATTATACTGCTTTGCCAGCTGTGTTGTATCAAGACATGATCGATTTGATTTCGTGTTTGCGAATCCGGTGATGTCCAAGTATATTTATGAATATCCTTATGTTTAAACGTCGTACTTTTAATTATCAGGTTTTTCGAGATGGCAAAGTTTATCAGACGGATCCCATTATCATTACTATATTCGTGCAAACTTTCTTTACCAATCGTCGGAATATAAACTTCTTCCCTTCCTACCTTTGCGTTCGCGTCACCTACAATTATTTTCATGTAGTTTCGTGGTAGTTTATCATAAACCCATTCGAGTTTATCGTAAAATTCACTTTTGACTTCATCGTCACTGTCTTCGGTCGGACAATGTATGTTTATTAATGCGATTTTAAACCAACGTCCCTGAAATGTAGCTACCGAAATTCTATCACTAAAGAATTGTACGTCCCTCAAAGCGGATAGTAATCTACGCCTAATTAGAAACCCGGTACCTAAACAATGATTCTCGCTTCCTCCGTACCAAATAGTGTACTTCCCTTCCCTCATCGAGCCCTCCCCTGGCCAGCGAACCTCTTGCAGAGCCACGACATCCAAATTGTACCCATTTACCTCATTCGCGACCGATTTTAGCCCCCCTGCTGTGTTTAAACTCCTTACGTTCCACGTACCAATATTTAAATCCCTATATTTCAACTTGCGCCATGAATCCCCTAAAGCAGTCCCCACCCGGAGACCCGAACGGGGGACTAGTTTACCTCCGGATAATGAGCGTTTTACCTTAGGGAGATCCATGACTTTTTGTGGTGTTTGGTGAACTAAAGATATGTGAGTAGGGCGTTCAATCCTACGTCACACCCTCCAGCAAGTCTGGTGGGCCCCTACCTCCAGCAAGTCTGGAGGTCCCCTCCCTCCAGCAAGTCTGGAGGGCCCCTCTCATTGTTGGTCAGCGAGTCCATCGGACTTAGCCGGGAGGAACTTCCAAGAAATTTCCACCGACCATCCCCACATCCGCCACCCGTGGGACGCTCCCCATACGCGGTAATGAGCCCGCGCGAGGATATATATATATATATTTTTTTTTTTTTTATTTATTTATTTTATATATACATTACAACATTTCATACTGATAAGTTACATGTTTATGGTTACACACGACATAATAGTGGTTTGAACACTACTTAGAAAATTGAAATTCATTTTTTACAGTAATAAAAATCTCATATAAAACCTATATAAGATATAAATGAAAAAACTAGGTTACAATCATTAAAAGTACAAGAAATACTAAATATAATATAAGTCAGTCTGGCCAGAGCGGCGTACAGTTCACATCACTCCCGTGAAATTCAGTCATTTTTTATACAAACCAATCTATTTCATAAAATTTTCTACATTGATTTCTCATAATAGTATTTTTTTGTTTCTAATCCACCATAGTTGCGTATTATATTTATTAACGAATCATTAATACATAGAATAATATTAATACATAGAAGAAAGTTCATGAAACATCTGCCGCAGAGAGAAGAGAAGTAGCTAATTCCCTTAAGCCGGAGAAGATTAAAGGCCATCAACACGCCTTAGTGATAAACAACACTTTCCTTGCGTAAGCAAATATTTTTTTCACTTTCAACAAAATGGTGCAATGTTCAACTTGTGACGGCCAAATTGTGAGAGACGATAAATATAATATAAGCTGTAATAAATGCCGAGTAATACTGTGGCGCGACTTGGACCAAGAAAAGATGATCCCCGACCACCACCCGTGATTGCTCGTTTTGTGAGGCAGTCTGTACGCGACGACTTGGTGCAAAGAAGAAAGGTAAAAAGGGACTTTTCTACCAGGGATATTGGTTGGCAAGAAAACGACTCCCACCAGATATATCTCGGCGAAGAAATGTCTCCTATGAATAGACGTCTGTACTGGCTCGCCCGTCAGAAAAGAGCAGCAGGCAAACTAAAATATTTATGGTTTGCGGGGTGCAGAGTTCGTTGTAAAAAAGAAGATGGACACCCAGTGATTTACATCGATCAGTCACAAGATCTTGACATTTTCTGCTGACGGTTTGACATTCGTCAACTTGATGGTCATAACTCGGAAATGTTAAGCGTTGTCTACTATAAATCACTCTGCCGTATTATGTTTCTGTTTTGTCATTAATTTTTCTCCAGCACAACTGACGTAATCTTTTATTTACTCATGTTTAGTTGTTGTTTTTTTAACATTTTTGCTTATTATTATTATTTGTACTTAACCATTATTTGCTTCTCTTTAAATGTTATTCATTATATTTCAGCTGCCTTTCATCATATTTCTCTATTTCCTATCCAACATGTCTAGTATCCTGACCTCTTGTCATGTTAATTCCCAATCCTTACCAGCCCATTTCGACGAATTTCAGCAATATTTTACCTGTAATTTTACCATACTATTGCAGTTTCCGAAACATGGCTAAAACCCCACATCCCTTCCTCTTCGGTTTTCTTACCCGATCACACCTTTATCCGCCACGACCGGGTTACACGAACGGGTGGTGGTGTGGGTCTTTAAGTCCATAACAGCCTAAAATCCCGAATCCTAGATATCTTACTCCCTTCCAATTGTCCCCACATGGAATATCTTTTTGTTGAAATTTCCTCCAAAGCCCATCTTCTCCTATACATTGTAGTTTATCGCCCTCCTCTGGTACCTTTCGACCCATCCTTTGAATCTACCCTATACAAATTTATCTCTTTTTACAGTAACATAATAGTTTCCGGTGACTTTAATGCCAACCTCCTTTCCGATTCCCACGACAAACACTACCTGGAAAACCTTCTCTACTCCCTTAACCTCTTCGTAGTACCATTTGCTTCTACTCATCACATTTGCTGGTCTGATACATGGCTGGACCTGTTTATAATCGATTCTGCGCAGAATCTTTTGTCCTCGTCCCAGCTACCTGTTCCCTTCCTCTTTTCACATGACCTCATCCAACTATCATACAATATCCAGACCCCTGCGATCCTTCCAAAAACAATAACCTTCCGCAATATAAATTCCCTAACCCTTGAAAGCATCTTACCCGATATCGAAACCCTGAATTGGAATGATGTTTACACCAGCTCCTCAATTGATACCATGGTAGATATCCTGACTTCTAATCTCCTTCATATCCTCAATACCCATACCCCAATTAAAACCTCTAGATTCCGCCGCCAGCCTGCTCCTTGGATGTGTCAAGAAATTCGAAATATGCAAAAGAGATATGAGGCAGCCTGTAGACGCTTTAGAAGAACCAGGCTTGCAGATGACTACGAAGCGTTCAGGGTACTTCGTAACTTGACGCAGACAACGATCAGGCTGGCGAAAACCAATTACTATCATGAAGCCTTCTCCTCGACCCCCGATTTCAAATCCAAATGAAATTTACTCCGAAAGTTGTCTCTTTGCATATCATCTTCTTCCACAGCTGTCCCAGTCTCTCCTGATGCTTTAAATTCCCAATTTTTATCCTCCTCCTCTGGTAATATTTCTCCCGCCTCTTCTCATATATCTGTATCGTCTGCATTTAATAGTGACAATTTTTATTTTTCTTACATCACTCCTACGAACCTTATTTCCTCCATAATGAAATCCCAATCCGACTCTATAGGAATTGACGGAATACTCGTCAAACTGTTATGCCTCCCTGAAATCCTCCCAGTTCTTCTATTCATTTATAACTTTTCCCTTCAAAATTCTGTTTTCCCTACATCTTGGAAAAAAGCCTTAGTCCGTCCTATTAACAAAATCCCTAACCCCACATCTCCTAAAGACTATCGTCCAATTTCCATCCTCTCAAATCTGTCTAAATCCCTCGAAAGAATTGTCCAATCCCAAATTTCCAATTTTCTCGAAGAGTTCAAACTTTTAGATCCTCTCCAATCTGGTTTTCGCCCGGGCTTCTCCACTCAATCCGCTTTAGTCAAAATCACAAACGACATACATACTGCAATTGACGAAAGAAAACTGACTGTATTGGTACTCCTGGACTTCTCCAAAGCATTCGATTCCTTAGACCATTCTATCCTCTACACTAAATTAAAATCACTATCCTTCTCCAAAGCATTCGATTCCTTAGACCATTGTATCCTCTACACTAAATTAAAATCACTATCCTTCTCCAATAGTTCTATCATATGGTTCCAATTCTTCCTTTCTGACAGGACTCAAGCCGTTAGTATTCCGAATCAACCCTTATCTTCTTTCCTCACCTTGTCTCATGGAGTAGTCCAGGGTTCAAGCATTTCTTCTCTCCTTTTTAATTCTTACATCAATCACCTTCCTAGTTCAATCCACTATTGTTTATACCATCTATATGCTGATGACTCCAAATTTTATCTTTCCTTTCCGCCCACTGAGTTATTAGAAGCGTTTATGAATATTCAGAAACACCTAGATAGGATCAGTGCCTGGGCAAGCTTGAATAATTTAAACTTAAACGCATCAAAAACTCAGACAATTCTTATAGGTTCCAACTTCCTCCTTAGATCCATCTTCACCCTTCCTTCCTTGATTATTAATGACCAAAAAATCTCCTTCTCCCCCTCTGTAAAAAACTTAGGAATTACCATTGATCAAAACCTATCATGGAAACCCTATATTGCTCATATCTCCAGAAGGTCAATTGGTATACTTAAACTATTTCATCGTTCTCGTCAGCATCTCCCACAACCTATCCGCAAGCTCCTCGTTTCCTCATTGCTTTGACTATGGCTGTGTGGTATATAGTGGCCGCTCGTTGGATCTTGAGGACAGACTGAAGAGAATCATCAACTGTTTTTTAAGATTTGTTATCGGCACTTCGAGATGGTCTCATGTGTCCCACCTATATTCCGAGTCAAAGTGGCTCTTCCCCTCTCCCGCCGCCTATACTTCCTTGGAAATTTCTTATACCAAACGATCAACTCCCAGCACCCTTCCTATATCTACTGTCTCCTCAAGCCTAAACCTTTAGTCCACTCAATAAAAACGAGATCCCGTGATTCTGACCTCTATATTTCATTACACAAAACAAAAACCTATGAACGTTCCTTCTTAGCCCGCTCCGTCACCTATTGGAATTCTTTGCCACATAACATCCGTCATGCCTCTTCACTGTCAACCTTCAAATATCTCCTTTTCCAATATCTCCTCACATCCCAAACAGACGATTCGCAACCATAAATTTAATTTTTTGAACTGAATTTGTGAGAAGTAAACGGTGATGCCTACAGTTTAAGTTTTAACATAAAACAGAAATGATTTTTGACTATTATTTTTACTATATATTTGTATTTCTCTTCACCTCAGGTTGTGCTTTTTTTGTCATGTATTTATGTTTATATTTTATACTTTTTGTCTCACTGTGTAGCAATATGAGTAAGTACGTATATATAGTTCCGTTTTTACCTTTATACCACAATTATTCCTGAGATTTTATTTTATCTTAGTGTTTGCTTATTATTGTATGAATCACTGTAAATATTATTACATTTTGTATTAAATTATGTTTCTTCCTCATCCAAGTACCATTAGACTAATTTGTTGACTTAGTTCTAAAAATGCAACCGAGTACATCGCCAGTCAAGGTGAATTCTCTTTCAGGGACATATTCTTTACATCGTATCAAAATTTCAGTCGTCAGTTCTTCCCTTAAATGAACCTTAAAATTTCTCTTCTTTGATTTCAAAATTTCGTACCGAAAGCAACTCCTTTCGACCGACTGACTGCAGTAGTGAGTTGAGATGACATTCATCTAGAATTTAAAATTGTTATCAGCTATAAGTCCTTCCGTTAAATAAAATTAACGGCAGCTCCTAGTCTAATAGCAGAATATTGAGAATAACCGATTTTATGGTGAGAAGATAAATAATCGTTTTTAGGATTTAAATTATTAAATTAAATTCTTCAGCCAGGCTACTAATACTATCCAATGGGCTCTTCCCTCTCTAGTCGGCAACAGATATAAAATTTATCTTTATAGCAAAAACTTTTTGCCCTTCATTATTCTTCTTAAACTAATAAACAGAAATAGGTGTATAACGCTGAGAGTGGGAATGAAATTGATCTTATAAATGTGATACATAGAGAAGGAATAAAATAAAATATTTCCTTGATAAGTGAGATATAAGCACCAAGGTTTTAGGAGTTCAACTATCACCTATAACCTATCATTTTTATGTAACAACTCTAAGAAATCGAGTCAGTAATTGCAATCGCTATATGCATTCCAAATTAAGTTATAAAAACCATATAAATCATCGGACTATTACGGTCCTTAATTTAGAAAAATCGTTTCCGCAACAAACCTGCCGGATGCCGGAGTTCGCAAAAAAAAATAAAAAATAATAATCAAGAGTCAATTAAATATTACTAACTATTTAACAGGTGCCACAGTATGTAATTTGCTGAATTTATAAAATAGCGAAAACCACAAAAATAAAATTAATTTAATTTAAAAAAAAAGATTAAGAGGCGGAGTGAGCTACGAACTCGGAACCTATGGGTTTAAAAATATGTATTAAGTAACCTATCAAGCCTTCTTACTTGGTTAATAATGACTTTCCCTAATCCCTCGAATAGGGTTTTACAGTTCCTTGTTAAACCTTAAAAAAAAAATGATATAATGTACATAAAACGTGAAAACAACCAGAAAAAAAAGAAGAAAATAAAACTGGCTATTATTAATACGAATGATGAATGTACTTATTTCTATTGATTTAAATAACTGTTAAAGGAAATGAAAATTATGAACAAGAAATTAGATATATAAGAAAACAAAGAAAATACAATCAACTTTAATTATCAAAAAAATAATATAAAATTATTATAGAACTAAACATTAACTTAGGCTATACAATAAACCAATTACGAACATTAAAAAAAAAAATAGATAGGAAATAAAAACTTATATATACATATTTACAAAATTTCAATGCCGAACTTTGTCCAATTGGTACATTGAATAATCTGAGGAAGCGAGAACTTATTCCAACTATCGTCGCCAGTGCCTTCCCAATTTATCTCCTCAAGTTGTGAAAATGTTCATTCACCAACTTGTAAGATCAAGCGGCACTCGTCGCTGATAATCACAAGTCCATGAATAGTGAAGAAAATCCGGTGTACACGGTAAAACTACAACATTTCACACACACAAATCCTTAAGGTGCCTCTACACTAGCGAGGTTCCGCCATCTCTCTCTGAACTCGTCTTTTGTTTTTCCTCCCAATCAGCTGTTATTTATTCCTATCCGAAATAAAATGAATACTTTAAACTAAGACTTATTTTAAACTAATACTTATTATTAAAACTAATACTAATTAATTCATTTTATCTAACCCTCTTCGAGGTAATAAAAAAACGAACGATTATTTTACGAATTAATTTTTTTATATATTTTATTTATCGTCACAGGACAAGGCGTTTTCTTTGTTAAAACTAATACATCGTTACAACCGATGCCGTTAAATACGATATTGTATTTCGAAGATAAACAATTTTAATATAAGTTGCAGTCTTGAAATAAATGAAATGAAATTAAAAAATATTTATTTCGGGACTAAAGTCCCTTAAGAATAATAACAGAGTTACAAATTGATATGTGCTAATTTGTTTTAGGTGAAGTATGAAAATATTAATTTCATACACTGTTTTACATTCTAAGATGGTGGTATTAGTCATATTTAATTTAACATTTTATGAATTATAACCCTTATAGTGATGAGTCAATTTATTAATTTGTGAATCAATTTCAACCACAAGATAGAATGAGGTCGTAAACCCACCGAGACCCAGTTTATCCCTATCTCAGATTAAGTACTCAATACTCGCTTTGTCTCCTCTCCCTCCCATTCCTCTTTCCTAGCGCCAACCCTGACTCCCATTCTTTCCTCCTTAAATCCCAATAATTTCTTCTTTTCTCATATTACTTCCCATGACATCCTTAATTCCATTCATATATCCCAAATCAATGATTTTGGGCCAGACAACATCCCGGTTAAATTGATTAAATCCTCTCTTTCCTCCATTCTCCCTGTATTTTATCATATTTATAACTTTTCGTTGCAAAGTTTTACTTTCCCAACACCTGGAAAACTGCTCGCGTTCGTCCGCTGAATAAAACCTTTAGAACGGTTAGTTCAATACCAAGTATCCTACTATCTGGAACAAAATAACCTTCTGAACTACCACCAATCTGGTATTAAACCTGACTACTCATTACTCATTACTCATTAAAATCTCCCAAGATCTCCATACAGGTATAGACCAACAGAAACTCACCACCTTTATTCTCCTTGATTTTTCCAAAGTCTTTGGCTCAGTAGATCACAATATACTCCTTACCAAACTTAAAAATGCCTCCTTGTATTCTAGTGTCCTTAAATGGTTCCAATCCTTCCTCCGGTCTCTCCCAGCATGTTGTTGTCCCTAAGAATCCTCCATCACAGTCTCTATCCTTGTCCTGAGGCGTTCCCCAGGGATCCTCCTTATCTCCCACCTTGTGTTACGCAAACGCAAGACCAAGACGAGACCGAGGCGGTCTTGGTCTTGGTCTTGCGCAAGAGTCTCACAAGAGTCTTGCAGTTACCTATCAGTACTATTTATTAATTATGTCACTTTAAATCTCAGAAAAACGCTTATAAATAAGTACCTTTAGATGTTTTATTATCTTAAACATTGTATAGTCCAATTTAATTAAGAATTAAGAAAGATAGTAATAAACCTCCTCCATCCCTCCGATATATATATATTTTTTTTTATTTGAAAAATAATACATTCTGCTGCATTGGAGGCCATAAATATTAGGGCTACATTAAACATTCACACAATATATACATACAAATGATAACATAGGTAAAAAAAAAAAAAAGAAAAAAAAATAGAGAAAAGCTAAATAAAATTAGAGAGAGAGAATCACTATATCATATAAGGATGCTGCCCAATTACATTGGGTTGCTTTAAGCACAGCATACTTATTAATCGCTAGAGACAATTTTCCAAAATTAATATACAATTATATGGTATTAACAATATGTATGAGCATAGTATACAATTTTTTTTTATCTATATATATTTTTTTATTATAATTTTTTTTCCTATATTTTTTTTATTATTTTTTTTTTTTTACTAATTCTTTCATTCATTTATTAGCATTATACATCCCTTTCTGTTCCTTCCCTCACCTTATACATTTTTATCATTCCCTAGATTTTCTCATCTCTTTTCCTAACCTAATTCATAACATGCATACAAATACATAAAGTGCAGTGGACATGGTCAATAAATAATGTAAAAATGCTGTAAAACACGCATGCCTCCCCCCATGAACAAACTCACTCTCTATCCATGCACATGGCGATGGATAATTCCCAGGGAGTCGAGGATTATATTCTCCGTCAACCTTGCCACGTCCTTTATGTCGACACCAAGGCCCTCCATGAAGCTCTTTGTTGAGTTCGGTATCGTTCCGCGAGCTCCCCACCAAAGGCCTCTCACGTGGAATTCTCGGCCCGAAACTCTCGCGGAATTTTCACTTAGGAAAGGAATGCATTTCGCATAGGTCTTTTTTTTCTCTCTTTCCACTTTGCCTGTCTGATCGAGGTCATTGGTCTCATACCTCACGGAAGGATCCAAAATCATCGCCGACTTTCCTGTCTTAGGGAATGCTACAATGTCGGCATATCGGGTGGATCTATCCGTATCTATACAATAAACTTCCTCGAAACAGGCGTAATCTCTCTCTTCAAGGAGCCTCATCAGTTCATGTTTGACTCTATGGTGAGGGCGTGTTATAAGGAGGGAGTTGTTGGGACATTTTCCAAGAACATGTGCTGGTGTTTCTGCTTCTCTTACCCAACTTCTCTTACCTGTCCGCTGACACCTGGGACTCCACGCAGGGGTGCATAATTAATATTTAGTTTCAGGGCATTTGACCATTCAGAACCAGAAAGTTCTTCCTTATCGTACATGTATTTATTGGCTTTCGGGGTCTCCTTAAAATGGCGAACTCCGATGCCCTGTCACCTGCAGTTTGTCCATTCCTCGAACAAATTTTCTCGAAGCGACTGCCGTAAAGCTCTCATATTTCTAATACCCCGATCAACCCCCAATCTCTCGGCACATTCAGCACCCTCAGCCGAATAATCGAAAATCGATTGGAATAGGGCATCGGGCACATAGGACAGTCCATGAGCAATGGATCAATGTTGTAGAGTAGCCTCCGATTGGCAGCGAATTAATCCTAATCCTCGATACCTCCTGGGAGCGTACAACATCACCGTGGAAGTGTTCGCAGGGAGTCCAACAATAGCCTTCACACTCCTGCGAATCATGGTGTCGATACCATTAAGTATGGCAGGACCTAGCTTTGTGAGGGGCGCAGTTTGGAGAATGGTAAGTAAGACTCAAGAACAGATATTGATTGACAACGTTTAGCTTCTGCTCCGGCTTAAGCAAGGGGGAGGTTACTAGTTTATTGAGATTGTCGTTCAATTTGGTCAACGAATCTTCGTTGAACTGTAGCTCTCCCGAGAATGTACATCCTAAATACTTGATTGTATCTCCATTCTACAATGTTGTACTCACCATCCTCAAGGGAGAGCATCGCTGTTTCCAGCTCTCCTTTATTTAGAACGATGCCAACGCTTATTTGAGGATTTATAGCCAAACTGATTTCCTCAAATGTCCTATGTACGCTGCCGATAACTCTTTCTGCAGCCCCCCTGTCACGCGCCGACACTGCCTGATCATCCGCGAAACCTGTGAGGACCATACAACCTTGGTCGATTTTTAACTTATATCCAAATATTTTTTTAAAATTCTTCATGGAACAGGTCATGATAGAGATGCTTGATGGCCAGGTTGAAGAGCGACGATGACAAGGGGCCGCCTTGGGGCATTCCAAGCAGCACTTTGATTTGGCTAGTTGCGTGAACACCGTTACTAATCTTGATTGTGTTCGTGCAGAGGAGAGCCGATATAACACGTTTAAGATCCGGTGACACACCTCTTGCTTCTAAGGAGCTCACGATGTGTTTGTGGCCAACATTGTCAAAAGCACCGACAACGTCAAGGAAGACTGCAGCACAATCATTTTTCAGAATGTTTTAATCTTTTAATATAGCGTCGATAATCCTTTCATTGACTTGCGTTGCTGGGAGGCCTTTTATAAAGCCTCTCTGATTCCTGTGGAAGGTGACCTGCTTTCTTAGTTCGTGGTCCAAAACGTTCTCTATGATTCGGCGCACAATAGAATAAATCGTGATAGGTCTCCAGGAAGAGATTCTCCTTATATATTAATATTGTGCGCCTTTGTCGAAGTGGTTCTGGGACATAGGCCACCTTCACCATCATCTCCGCAATTGTTTTGATAATATTTGCTACATCAAAATATTTAATCGTCCGGATCAGAACTCCATCAGTGTCCATTGATGTTGATTTAATGGCTTTCTTGACGGCTTCTAGATCAATGGACACCAAATTTGGCATCGAGGCACACTGCTCGTAATCAGCACACCTGCGGAGATTTTCGCTCTCAAAGAGGTCTTTATAATGTTTTTCGATATCGGCCATATTCAGAGGACACCGCTTAGGAGCGTCGGCATTCATAACGGTTTGCACGACCTTTTTCCTTTTATTATAGTAATCATATTGTGCAACCTCATATTGATATTGTTCTTGCCAACGACTCCTGTCTACTTTGTTAGCTCTTTGCGGATTTGAGACTTGTCCAGCACCCTTGTCAGTCACTTTCGTTTTATTTTTTTTTCTCATTCTGTAAAATTTGACGGCTGGGTGCTGGGGACCTGGCAGTTCCGCATTGATATTCTTGAGAAATTTCAGTAACCTGCCTACGGCCTCATCAAAATCCGCAATATTTATCGTGCTTTCTTTTGAGAGGTTCTTGAACGCAGTAGACCATCCGATAATGTCTTCTTTTATTTTTGATACATCTCCATTTTTTGGACCTACAAAATTGTTCACTATGCCCCTCAGTATATTGCTGTTAGCCTCCCTGGGGTGCTTTTTGGCAATATGGGTTCTAAGACCTCTTTTACCCTTAAAAGAAAGCCCACATATGGGGCAAACTTTATTATTAGGGCGTAGAACTTCTTCCTCCTACTCTCTGTCCGCCCCTGTGACATTCTGTGGAACATTTGGCAAATGCTGGGAAGACATCATCTATCGAAACTGTCTTTCTCAATAGTACACCTTCTGTGTCGACATTCGACTTTTACATATTTCGTTTCGCCGCCTCCCGCAGCCTCCACCGACATCACAGAGGTGACAACAGTCTCCTGAACTGGTCCTCCAGTTCTCAGAACCCATACCCTCTGGCCAATCTCGATTTCATTCATTGCCCTTAGGTCTACTACAAATCCAATATCCCTATTAGAGACCATGCGTACTACACGCATGGTTAAAACAAACCATCTAAAGGAGAGTGAACCCGTATACAAATAAATAAAAACTAAACGGGAGAGACATGCATATATGCCAACATACACACTTAAATATCAGATTAATATCAAATGCTTAAAAAGAGTTAAAATGTAAAATAAATATAAGCTAAAAAAAAATTAAAATCTATAAAATTAATTGCTTAAAAATAGGTTAAAATATAAAATCAATAGAGTCCAAGTTAAAACATTAATCAATAAGTTAAAATCTATCTTAAAACTAAGCTAAAATATAAAATGAAATTAAAATCTATACTCTATGTCTTAAAATTGAGTTAAAATATATAAAATAAATTATGGTAAAACGTTAAAATCTATAAAATCAATTTATTATAAACGAATTTAAATATACAATTAATATAATATGAGTAAATCAATAAAGGATTAATAAATAAGTTAACAAGTAAAAACAAAATAAAATATACAATTAATAAAATCTAAGTTAAATAATAATGGGTTAATAAATAAGTTAATGAATAAAAACAAGTTAAATATATTGTTAAAAATTAAATAAACACACCCACGTGCCCTTAATAAATAATAAATAAAATTGAATAAATAGATCAGTTGATAAAGCTAAATACTAATTCTTATAAATAATAATTCATTAATTTCAATAATCAAGCTATTCTGTGATCAGTTTACAAATGTATTACAAGAAATATGCATATATGTATAAATATATATATATATATATATATATTTTTAAATAAGAGAGGAGAGAGAAAAAAAATAAAACAAATGATAACAACAAAATAGGTTGGGCTCTTTCGGTGACAGCTGTTGTTATCGATAAGGCGACACTGACCTTGCTGGATGGAGGCGGCTGCTGAGAGGTGGAGGGGGCCGACAAGTCCTGTGCTGCACAGCGATAAGGACCTCGGTCCCACAAGCAGGTTGATTTCTTTACCTCCTGGTCCTGGCGAAGTTCTTTGCTTGATTTTTTCGAAATTCAAGCAGCAGGTCTCCAGCGTACGTCTTCGGTCACATGTCAAGTTTTGGCTCAATTGGGCTTATAAAACCCTATCCAAAAAGGAAACCGCCGTGGAGCCGAAGTGTCTTTGTGACCGGCTGGAACCGAACCAATATAAAACACATTCATACCTATATACAATATTTACATTCGTCCAGATTATTCCGAGGCATGCTTTGTTCCCCGAATGTGGAAGCCAAGGCAGGACCCCAGGAGATTCCAGTGCTTCTCTCCCAGCCTCGTCACTGGTATTACAAGCCTGTGGAGGCTGATGGAGGGCACTAGAGCAACAGACGCTCAGGACATGAGTGGAGAATCTGGCCATTGCCAGTACTCCAATATACATATTTACAAATGATCGTGGGGCCACTGCCGTTTTAACCTCCGGGGAGCATTATAGAGATGGCTGGAGCTATATAGGTTTTGTTGGATACATAGAAGGGAGTATCGACTATTGTTCGGAGGACTTTAGACTAAAAGGATTGAATGCGCTTAATGTTAGAAGGTTTTGTTGAACCCCACAACTCTAGTCCTTAGGTCCAGTTAGGTTTCAGGATTGTCTTGTAGATTAGTAGTTTGTTGTCGACTGAAAGTTGAGATTTTCTATTCATTAGTCTATATAGCTGTCCGAATCGTCTGTTTAGTTGTTGTCTTTTAAGTCTGGTATGTGGGTTCCACGTTAGTCTTTTATCTAGAAGAAACCCAAGATACCGGACTGTGTCTGAGAGAGGAAGTGGTATGGATTTGAAGTAGACTGGTGGACAGGACTTGCGCCAAAGGGTAAAAGTGATGTGTTTGGATTTGGATGCATTTACTTTGATGCGCAACTTATTACACCAATGTTCAATAAGAGAAAGGTGACTTTGTAGGTTTGAGGATGCTGTTTTAGGATCTAGATTGGAAGATAGGATTGCTGTGTCATCAGCGAATGTTGCCAGGAGGGTTTCGGGGTGAGTAGGAATATCAGCGGTAAACGGAATGTAGAGGACGGGACCCAAGACGCTGCCTTGAGGAACTCCCGCCTCAATTGAATGGCAGTTGGAGAATTTGTACCACAACAACTCGAAAGGAGCGGCAGAGAGGTAGGATCGGAGTATTAGGTATAAGGACTGGGGTAGGTGGGTTTTGAGCTTGAAGAGTATTCCGGTGTCCGGAAAGCTTGCTCAATGTCTAGGAATGCTCCCGTGCAATACTCTTTGCTTTCTAAGGCTCAGGATATGTGTTCGAAAATTCGGAGTCTATGTTGAACGGTGGAATACTGGAAACGAAATCCGAATTGATGGGTAGGAAGGTTTTGTGATTCTATTATGGATAGTATTCTTTTTAATAGGATATTTTCAAATATTTTTGAAAGGATTCGGAGTAGGCTGATTGGTCTATAGGATGATGTGTTATTGGAATGTTTGGCTGGTTTCAGGATGGTGGAATGTTTCCACAAAGAGAGAAAATGGGTATTTCTTAGGATGCAGTTGTATATATATGTGAGGAACATGATCGCTTTGGGTGGTAGTTGATGAAGGATCTGTTGGTTAGAAGGTCGTATCCAGGAGATTTGAGGCAGATAGTTATTGTAAATGATATTGACCTCAGAAGGATGAACTGCTTTTGGTGGAAGGGAAAGTGGAATTGGTGAGGAGAGGAATTTTTCTACTTTTGCAGTATGGATGGAATGGGATTCAGGATGAAGAGTAAATGTACAGGAGAGTGTTTGGCGAATTCCTGAGCTTTGTCTTCATCAAACGCCTCTCGGTGCATCATCTCGTGGGAATGGGAAATATTTTGGGATTTTAGAATTTTTTTGGTGATATTCCAGAGGGAATTGACGTGAGCGGAGAGAGAGACAAGGTAAGAGTTAAAGGATTTGGATTTGAAGTTGGATAATTCTTGCTTAACTTTTTTAGAGTAATAATTATAGCAACGGCGATCTGTGGAATGTCTGGTGCGTTGCCATAACAATCTGGTGCCGCGTTTGGTTTGGATTAACTCGAGGATGTGTTGAGGTAACTTATTTTTCTTAGGAATTAGTAGGGGAATGATTAGTGGAGCAAGCAGTCCAGACTGCTTGTTGAATGGTGGTGGTAAAGGAGTGTTCGGCATTATCCAGGTCTTCAGGAGTTTTCGGAGTTATTCTGAGGTCAATTGTAATCGGAAAGGATTTGATGGAAGAGTTTCCAGTTGACTGGACCTCTGATAAAGGACGGTGGAGGAGGTTTAGGAATAGGTGAGCTAGTGATACTGGATATTAATGGACTGTGGTCTGAGGAAAGTTCATCGAGGCGTGCAATGGAATAGTTGAGGGAACCTAAACCACTGTGGATGAAGAAATCAAGGTATCGGATTCGGTTAGGATCAGTGGGCCAGTAGGTAGGTGAGTTCGGGGGAACGAGGTTAAAACGTTGGGAATTGAGTGCAGACAGCAGTGTTCGGCCGCGAGAATTTGTGGTTCTTGAGCCCCATTGTTGATGCTTGGCGTTTAAGTCTGCACCCAGGATGAAATGGTGTCCTAAGGAATTGGAAGGAGGGAACTGAATTGGGTATTAGAGATGGATTGGTTAGGAGGGCAATACGCTGATGCAAGGGTAATAGGAAAGGAGAAGGTTTTGATTATGATAGCTGTGGATTGCAAGAAATCATGGGTAGGTAATGGGAGTAGGTGGTGAGAGAGGGATTGGTGCACAATGACTGCAGTGCCGGCATGTGCTCTACCGTCACCATGGTCAGTACGGTATGTGGAGTATTGTGGTATTTTTAAAGTTTGTTTTTTGGTTAGTCGAGTTTCAGTAATAAGGGCTACATCAACGTTCTTGTCTAGTAGTAGAGATTTTAGTTCGTCAGTGTGATTTCTAACACCATTCGCATTATAAAGGAAAATGGATAAGGGTTTGGAGGAAATCATTTAAGGATTTTTTAAGGGAGGGATGAGGTGGGATACTAGATTTGTTAGGAGAGATATCAGTGGGGTAACAAGGGATTTGAATTCAGTGAAGAAAGATGCCAACAAACTGGTAAGGTCTGTGATTTGTGATGAGGAATGTGATGTTGACGAGGTTGTTGAGGGTTTTGTACTTTAGGAGGGATAGGATGTTGGAGTTGGGATTGGGGTTCCTGTTGAGGCGGGGCCTCACATTTGTCAGTCGGGGCTCTTCCCCCTAGTAACTGTGAAATAGAAACTTTATAGTCTACTATTTTAGCAGGTCCTCTTCTGGGCTTAGAGATTTCTTCTTACTTCCCGGGTTTGCTAAATTTATTTTTGATATTTTTGTAGACTTGGCAGCCCTTTTAGTTGGCAGGATGTCCTTCCAGGCATAAAGCACATTCAGCTGGAGTAGATTTCATTTTATTATATTCGCTAGTGTTGTGTGACTCTCCGCATTTCACGCATCTTGGAATGGGGTGGCAGTAAGTTTTGGTGTGGCCATATGATTCATATGAAACGTAGGGCCGTCAGTTCTTCTTGTATCGCCTCGCCCTCCGATTATATGGAAAGAAAGAGTTGTAGAGTAAAGACAATTTATTTATTATTACCAATGATTTCAATGAAAAATCGAGTATGTTCACTTACATGACTTTCCTATCTATTTAAAAAAAAAGAATTAATACAACTTTAAATTTGCCCATTAGAAAAAAAAACAAATAAAAAAAACAAACAATTGAATTATATTCATTTTCCTAAAAAAAATCAGTGAAATCATTAGGGTACAATTTCTTGGATGAACCAAGCAATGTAAACGGGCAAGTGAACCATCATTAAAATCAGCTTAGAAAAAACAATATACTGTAACACTGCTAAAACTAGTCCAATTCAGATGATTTTTGACAATTTTGTCAGAAATTTAATGACCTTTCAAATAATATGCTTCAAAACAAACTCAGAAACGTTTAGATCTCTTGAAAACCGATAGGATGTATACCTGGTTAGTTAGCTAACAATTTTCTTTTCTTTATAATTTTCTTCATGAATTATCTCAGGGATTCACAAAATATATGAAAAATATTATTCTGGATACTTAAAGATTATGAACGAGTGCCGCGCGTACTTCACATTCTTTTATTTTTTATTTAGATTTTGATTGAAAACTTTCTCCATAACGGACTGCACAAAGTGGTACCAAATGGACATTCTTCTCTGGATTAAAACTACCAATACCCAATTAGGTCTAAGCTATCCAGGGCCAGGTTTTCTTGTTGTTCAATAGTAGGTTGTTGAATTAAATTGAAGTATTGAAAAATATTTACAATAGAGGCTGTATTTGGCTAACCAATAATTTCAGGTTTCACTGAATTGTTATAAAAATTTTGTTGATGTCCACTAAAATCATTTTCCACTTTTTAGAGGACAGACATAATACTCGTCGATTGAACAAAAAAAAAAAAAAAAAAAAAAAAAACACATTTATTTTTCTCACCGGGAACCATTTCCCATTGAGTGTAATTTTGGAAGTTCCATGGTGATTCTGGGGTTTCTCATACACATGATAATTCTACTGCAAATTTTTAGATTCCATCCATTCCTTGAAAATTGTTCGAAAACATTTATTTAACATGTCTAAATCGATAATTAACAAACAATAGTTACCACCGTTGACTTGAAAGGGCCGTTGAGGCCCTTTGCAATTAATATTTGCCAGCGTTTCTCAATACCTGGCACTAACTATTACAATAAACCCTGACCTCCGCCGATATTTGTTAAAAATATAAAACATTTTCAATTACTGTGTTCCCAACTAAACAAGATAGCAGGCCCCGGAAGCTACTCATGCCTAAACAGAACAAATGACACCAAGATATCACCAGATACAGATGAGACCTACAGAAAAATTGTGAAGTATCAAACAGAGAGTAAAGCAGATTTTCACACTATCAACTTCGGCAGGAGCGAACTTAAGGAGTAGTTGTAAGAAACCTACACCACTCAACACCAACTGAAATAATAGAAGAAGAACAAAAAACTTTAAGTTTCAAAATGCGCCAAATTACAAATGTTCTAAAGGAGAGTAAGGAGCAGCCAGAAGTAAAAGTTTCTCTACCTCTATTTTTTATAGATCTAGAACTGACACCCGGGATCGAAAAAATTTACGCAGTTACAAGATTATATTACAAAAGTGGAGAAGCCGTATCCTAGGAGGAATATCGTTCAGTGACATAATTGCCAGGCGTATGGCCACACCACGACGCATTGTCATCATTTGTGTAAAATGCGGTGGAAGACACAAAACTGGTGAGTGCACAAAATCTAAACAAGAACCAGCGGTCTGTGCTTTGTGCCATGAAGGACATCCGGCAAACTACAAAGGCTGCCAGATATACAAGATATTAAATCCAGATACCAGAAATCCGGATACCAAGAAGAAATTGAAAGATCCGGATTCAGAAAAGAACCTTCCAAAACCATAGACCCGAATGTATCATTTGCACACCTATTAGGAGGTAGGAACGATATTACATATTGCGAGACCCTGCCGCAACAACAATATATACCTCAAAATTCTCAACCCTACCCTCAACATCCTACTCAAACGTCACCTAATCTTAAACAATCTTATCAACACCAAATTCCTCACATTCCTCCTCCATCAAATACCACAGATCTCACCAGTTTACTTACATCTTTCCTCTCTGAATTCAGATCCCTTGTGACTCCTTTGATATCTCTTCTCACTAATCTTGTATCACATTTTATCCCTCCCGCAAAAAATCCTTAAATGACTTCCAATAAAACTATATTCATTCTCCTTTGGCATGTGAATGTTGTTAGGAATCACACAGATGAACTATCTGCATTATTACATGACAAGAACATTGACGTGGCACTAATTACTGAAACTCGACTAACCACTAACCAGCACTTCAAAATACCGCAATTCCTGACATATCGTACTGACCACCCTGACGGAAGAGCACATGAATGTACTGCTGTCATTGTACATCAATCCCTCTCCCACCACCTACTCCCATTACTTACACACGATTTCCTACAGTCTACCGCTATCGTAATAAAAACCTTGCCCTTTCCGGTTATCCTTGTGTCAGCGTATTGCTCTCCTAATCGATCCATAACCAATGCCCAATTCAGTTCTCTCCTCAATTCCTTAGGACATCAGTTCATCTTGGGTGCAGACTTAAATGCCAAGCACCAACGATGGGGTTCCAGAACCACGAATCCTCGTGGCCGAACCTTTTTTTTTTTTTTTTTTTTTTTTTTTTTTTTTTTTTTTTCGCCCTGCCTGGCATTGTTGTCATACGGGCTTTTGGCAGCAGTGGGTCAATACGTTTGGGTTCTCGTATAACCACTGCGGTCAATAATCAACATTTATTTATCTTTAACAATAGGGAATTTTCATTTATTTGACATAAAATTAAATTGGGTATACTGTGGTGCGGCCCGGTACACGTGTCCGGCCGGTAAATGTGACATTGGTAACATGACATGTACAACATGAAGAGAAACTACCCATCGGTAGAACTCAAATTAAAATTCTGTATTAGAAGGTCCCGAGGCCATCTTCTTTTCAGACGCCTCGGAGGGTTATCAGGGATCGAGGAGGAAGCAAGGTTTGAAACGAGATGATTCGGATGGTTCTGCAGTTTGATATGGAAGGATAGATATCTAGATTGGGCCAAATCGGAAACATATGGAACATTAAGGTCTTTATGGATGATTTTATTTGTGACAAACTAAGGAGCGTTGAGGATTTTACTAAGGATTTTGGATTTTAACGATTGGATACGAGAGAATTTCGATGGTTTAGAGGATCCCCAAAGCTCAATTCTGTAAGTCCAGTCCAAATAGGTCTTATTATTGTCATATAAATATATATATATATGTCTCTTGTAATTGATTGAAATCTTAGAGCGTTTGTCTAGTAAGTGCTGCAGTAGTCGAAAACGTCGGGCGGTTTCTAGTCGTTTCAGTCTGGTGTGGGGGTTCCAAGTGAGTCGTTTGTCAAGGTGGAGTCCTAAGTATAGGATTTGTTCGGCAGGGATAGGAGGGCTATTGTTGAAGGATACTGTAGGACAGGAAATCATAGGTTTACAACGAAGAGTGATGGTAATTTAATGGGATTTATTGGAATTTATTTTAATCCTCCAGTTTTCACACCATTTTTCAAGACTTTGACAATAGATGGATCGTTATTAACTGATAGGATACACGTGTCATCGGTATAGGTGGTGATGACAACGTTGGATTGGGTTGGGATGTCAGCTGTATAAACTCTGTAAAGCATAGGACCTAGGATACTACCTTGAGGAACACCGGCATATTGAGTAAAAAGAGATGAATAAGCATTGTTATGATTGACTTTGAAGTATCTGTCAGTAAGGTAGGAACGGATAATGAGGAAGTATGTAGGTGGTAAGAATTTACGGAGTTTGTACATCAGTCCCGGATGCCAGACTCTATCAAACGCCTGTTCATCGTCGAGGAAGACTCCCGTGCAGTACATTCCGCGCTCCAATGCAGAGACTACATCTACCACACGATGGCATTGCTGAATAGTGGAGCGGGATGTGTGGAATCCAAATTGGTGATCTGGGATAAAGTGTTTAGAGTCTAGGATGGTATACAGTTTTAAGATTAGTTTTTCCAGGATTTTGCCCATAATGGGTAAAAGAGAGATACTATGGTAAGAGGATGGGTGTTCTGGCGGCTTTATGGATTTACTTATCATTTTGACAATGAATAGTTTCCAAGAGTCAGGAAAATATGTGGTTCGGAGTACAGCATTATATATATAAGTTATGAACAGTATGGCTTTTTTAGGAAGAATTTTTAGGATCTGGGATGTGATTAGGTAATAGCCAGGAGCTCTGCGGGAAGGTAATCTACGAATGATATTGGAGATTTCTGATGGATGAAATGCTTTAGGTGGAGGAGTCAATTGGAGTGGGATATCAAATTCTGTTTCAATAAACTCAAGGTGGCTTGGATTAAGGATATCTGGGTGTAGATTAAATGTTTTGAGAGGTGCTGAGCAAATATTTGAGATTTCTCTTGGTCAGATCTGGACCAGGTTTGGGTTTCAGTAATAAGTGGGTGGTTAAAATATTTGAATTTTAGAAACATTTTAGTGGTCAACCGTAGTGATCTGTCAGAATTAGTAAGCTTTTCAGTAATGTTAAGTAAATTTTGAACTTTGTATTGTCTAATTTCAGCTTTTAGCACAGACGTGTTTCATGTGATAATATTCCTCTGTACATATTTACTTGTATTCATACTAATATGTATTCATACTAAATTCATACTAAAATGTATTCATACTAATACAGTTGTAAATATCATACTAAAAGTTAAAAAAAAAAAAAAGCTTTTAGTTAGTTAGTTAATTTGTTGTAATATATCTTATCAGATTGGTATCTAGTCCTGTGGCACTTCGATCTTGCTCTGTGTTTTTCCCTTAATAAGATACGAATATGCTGCGGAAAATTTGTCTGTTGGGAGTTGTCAGTTTTATTGGTAGATGTATTATCGTTTATTTTGTCACTTATAGATGTTGTAAGTACTTCTATGGCTGTGTCAATGTCACGTTTCGTCTTAAGTGGAATATTTAGATCCAATTTATTTTCCAGGTCTTTACGAAATTAGTTCCAATTTACTCGTACTATAATCAGTGTAGGAGATGACGAGGGCTTAGGATTGTGTGTGCAAAGGAAGATTGTGTGTGATTAAAGTAGAACTGGAGAATGATCTGAGGAGAGGTCATCCAGGAATTCGATTGTAACATAGGAAGAGGACATTTGGGAGGTGACAAATATGTCCAGGTTATCAGGGCGTTTTTTGAGGGATGTTGGCCAATAGGCAGGATTCATAGGAGAGAGGACAGAGTAACTATTGGAAGTTGAAACAGAAGATAGTATGTTACCGCGGGAGTTGGATGATCGACAACCCCATCGTTGGTGTTTAGCATTGTGGTCTCCTCTAGCAATAAAGCGCGATTCGAAGGATTGAAATAAGGATTCAAGTAAGTTGTAGCTAAGAGTATGACCAGGAGGACAGTATACAGCCTAGAATGTTAAATGAAAAGGACGAGTTGAAATGATTACTGATGTTGCTTGAAAAGCCTCAGTTTGACTAGAAGGAACGAGAGAATGAGATAAGGATTTATGGACAAGAATGCAAGAACCGGCATGTGAAGTGTTGTCGGGGTGGTCTGATCTATAAGTGATAGTCACGTATGTAGAAATATGAACGTCGAGTGAATTGAGTTTCTGTCAGTAGAGCAATATCAATATGGTAGTCATTTAGAAAAATGTCGAGTTGGTCTCGGTGGTTGTGTAGTCCGTTAGCATTCCATAAAGAAGAGCTAGGGCTTTGTGCTCATCATGAGAGATTGAAGGGAATATCGGTAAGGATTCTTGTGAGGAGGGTGATTAGGGGCTTGATAGTCTTCAGGAAGGAAGCAAGGGTGGAATTTATTAAATCAATTGGGTTTTGTTGGTCAGGTTGGTTTTGATTAGGAGTTCGTGAGGGAAAGCTCTTATGATAAGGAGTGTCCGATGAAGGATATACCATTGGAACTTGGGAAGGAGAGTAAATATGAGCAGTAGGATGGGAATAAACAGGAGTTGGACGTGGTATCTAATAAGCAGGCATTTGCTGATGTGGAGATTTGGAATGAATGTGTGAGTCTTGGATTGGGAGGTCTGGATCTTAGGTTTGGAAGCCCGAGTCTTAGGTTTGAAAATCTGAGGCGTCTGAGGTCGCGGCTGTTGATTCTTCACCGTGGTGTCTGAATATAGTTGCCTAGAGTCTTGATGGAGATGATCTATTGATGTAGAAGGGTTATGTGTCAATTGTGGTATTATTTCGTTCGGCAGTTGAGGAAACGCTGCCAAATTTAGAAGTTCAGGTGCCTGTACCTGGGTAGGATTCTTCTGTTCTTCTTTTTTTGATGATATATTATAAGTTCTTTGCTTATATAGCTTCTTATAGATAATGCAGCCCCGCTAGCTTGCAGGGTGGTCCTCACCAGAAAGGGCACATTTTGGCGGTAAATTTCAGTAAGCACTTTCTTTGCTAAAAATTGTCCGATTTCAATGATTTTTTTTCTCTTCTTTTTGTAGGGAATTTAGTAATCTTTTATATAATCACGGGCATAACCAAGGGAAAAGTGTGTAATATTTTAGTTATTCTCAAATAAAGTTTGTCTTCTTTCATAACTTGTTTGCCTGAATGTTCGGGGTGATTGGACTATTTTGCCCCCCTGAAGGAGAAGGAAGCCTTCGAAATTGGTGCTCAATATTGAGATTTGGTGAAAAATTGACGATGATATGGCTTGCCGATCAAAAACACCGTCGATAAATAATATAAACTCCTCCTCTCTCGATTATAGAGGCCTCAAGTCGACGAAATGAGACATGTATTCAATAACAGTACTACAATAAATGTAAGGTTGTGTGGATGCGAACCCTATACCTTGCGTTATCTCAACAATAGTACGTTTTTAGGCTTAACAACCCACTATCCGGGTCTTGCTGTACGCATCAAATTCTTCAATATCCTATCTGTTCCGTATCGATCTACAGACCTACCACCGTTCACGTATTAAAGCCTAGCAAAATGTTTGTATCGACTTTATTTATTTTAGAAAGAAAAACAAAAGTGGAGAATATGATTCGCTAACCCCCCGAGAAATTCTGAATCCAACGGTACCCCATTGATGGTATTTGAGCGTGACAGAAGCTTATATTTGGTACAAAACCGATTTCGAGCCTTACTGTAATGATACACTGACAGGCAAAAAATTCCACCCACTTGAATTTTTCATGTTTTCATCTAAAAATATTTCTGCTTTGGATTGGCCTATTGTTTTTAATGAATATATAGGTAATCTTTTGTTTGTTTTCAATTAGGAATGTTAATATAAAGGACAATAACCCTTAATAATTAATTCAATGAAATGATTCTAGATTCCAATGTTTACTTTCTATGGAATCAAAATGTTTATTCAGTATCATTAGTTCAGTGCCGTTTCTTGCAGCACATTTCTTAGTCTCCGGCTTTTAATTTTTTCAATATTAAGTTTAAAAATGCCTCTTAGTGCTGAGGATGTTGCGCGTGGTGTGGCACTTATTGATGATGGACGTTCCATTAGATATGCAGCTAATGCCATCGGAGTTCCATATGAAACTTTACGAGACGCCGTCAGGCGTTTTCGGGAAACTGGTTCTTACAATAGAAGGCCCGGTTCTGGACGGCCTAGGGTAACAGAACCACGGGATGACCGGTTTTTGACTTTGAGAATTTTACGAAACCGGCACCTTACCGTTGTTCAAGCGATTCATCAGCTCGAAGAAGTTCGAGGTGTGCAAATTTCTGAACGTACCGCTCGGAGAAGATTAAATGAGTATGGATTAATGGCTTTTCGTCCAGTAAGAGGACCAGAGTTGACCAGAACTCACAGAGTAACACGGCTGGCTTTTGCTCGAGAACACAGCCATTGGACTATGGACGAATGGAGTGCTGTACTTTTTACAGATGAGTCAAGATTCGCTCTTCGATCTCCAGACGGGCGTGAAAGGGTGTGGAGAAGAAGAAACGAAAGATATGCAGCCTGTAATTTTTCCCAGAGCCAACCTTTCCAACGTGGTTCCTTAATGGTGTGGGCTGGGATTTCAATGGAGCGCAGTACAGAATTTGTTGTTGTTCGTGGAGGGTCTTTGATGGCCATTCGCTATGTAGATGAGATTTTGGAACCTCATATGTTGCCTTTCCTTAACGAAATCGGCGATCGTTCTATTCGAATGCACGATAATGCACGGTCACATGTCGCCCGCATAGTGCAGACGTTCCTTCAACAGAACAATATTGAGGTTTTAGCCTGGGCAGCACGTTCTCCACATTTGAACCCCATTGAGCATTTATGGGATGACCTCGGAAGACGAACAAAAGCGCGTGCAACACTTCCTGATACACTGCAGGACCTTGAAGGGGCTCTTCGGGAGGAATGGGCTATAGTCCAGCAAAGGGACATTTCCCAACTGGTGGAAAGTATTCCGAGGCGTCTTCAAGAAATATTGAAGGCAAGAGGAGGAAACACTCGTCACTAAAGGATGATGTAATTAATTTCTTTTGGGAAAATGATGGTTCGTTTTGGAATCTTGGAATCTTGGAAACATTGGAATCTAGAATCATTTCATTGAATTAATGATTAAGGGTTATTATCCTCTATATTAACACTCCTAATTGAAAACAAACAAAAAGATAACCTATTTATTCATTAAAAACAATAGACCAATCCAAAGCAGAAATATTTTTAGGTGAAAACATGATAAAATCAAGTAGGTGGAATTTTTTGCCTGTCAGTGTATGTGTGTAGATATTTATAAAATGAAAATAAACTACTTGTAAAATATTATTGAGTTTGGAAAAAATTATATACCTGAGATTTTCCTTTATTAGAGATATGCGACATCCCGTTAGCGAGTCTGGGCCTCCTCCAAGAGCCTCCGCCAGTTGGCTCTGTCTTCTGCTGCAGCTCTCCAGTTCCGTACACCAAGCAGGGTTCTCGCATCATAGGCCACGTTGTCCAACCATCTCGTCCTCGGCCTTCCTACCCGTCTTACGAGGTGCAACTCCTCCATCATTATTTTCTTTGGTATTTCAACGGTGCTCATTCTGGCCACATGCCCTGCCCACCTTAGTCTGGCCAGTTTAATATACGTGACTACGTCGATGTCTGTATAGAGAGAACTGAGCTCCCTATTTTTTCTTTTCCTCCAGACATCACCCTCCTTTACTGGACCATAAATCCTTCTGAGGACTCCTCGCTCAAACACACTCAGCTTCATCTCATCGTTTTTAGTCATCGTCCAAGCCTCTGAGCCATATGTCAAAACAGGCCGAACAAGGGTCTTGTATATGATCAGCTTGGTCTT
Organism: Nezara viridula; assembly: GCA_928085145.1. Classification (NCBI taxonomy): domain Eukaryota; kingdom Metazoa; phylum Arthropoda; class Insecta; order Hemiptera; family Pentatomidae; genus Nezara; species Nezara viridula. The sequence continues at coordinate 205,365,450 of OV725078.1, forward strand.
CTTTGAGAGGTACCTACTTCTTAAGTGTCGGCCAAGTCCAAAGACACATCTATTGTCAGCCGTGATCCTTCTCTGTATTTCTTGAGCCATGTCATTTTTGCTATTAATTTCAGACCCAAGGTATATAAAACTTTTCACTCTCTCAAACTTAAATGAACCTTACCTCAAATGGAGAGTTCAGATCCACCTCACCACCAACTCTCATATACTTAGTTTTCATCTCGTTGACTTCTAGACCAAGTGGACTTGCAGCTGCTTCAAGGCTTATAAACGCTCCTCTAAGAGCCCGTTCAGACCTACCTATTATGTCAATATCATCAGCGAAACCAAGAAGCTGTGTCAGGCGATTGAAGATTATATCGTTCGTCTGAATACCGGAGTCTCTTACAGCTTTCTCCTCTGCCAATTTGAAGAATAGACAGGTGAGGCCATCCCCTTGCCGAACCCCACTGCTCACTTTAAACTCTTCGGAGGCATCAGAACCGACGCGTATTCTACATCTCGAGCTGTCCATGGTCATCTTGATTAGGCGTACGAGCTTCTGAGGGATGCTTAGCTCCTCCAAGGCACAGCATAGTTGTGTTCTATCAACGCTGTCGTATGCTGCTTTAAAGTCCAGGAATAAATGGTGGATGACTACCTTAAGCTCCATATTAGAGTAATAATTAATCAAATTATGAACAACGATAAAAGGAATAATTTAAAATTATCTCATAAATAAACAATTTTTTATGTAGGAAAATATTTTATTTATTTATTCGAGGAGGTTTAAAAAAAATAAAAACTTAATTTTTACTTAATATCTGGGTTTGGTTCCTATCTTACTGATAGATCCTTCAAAGTAAATCATAATAATGCCTATTCATCCCTTTTTTCCCAGTCCGCTGGTGTTCCTCAAGGTAGTATCCTAGGTCCTATCCTTTATACAGTTTATACAGCTGATATCCCAACCCATCCTAACACAGTCATTACCACGTACGCTGATGATACATGTGTCCTATCAGTTAATAACGACCCAACAATTGCATCCCAAACCCTTCAATCACACATCACAAACCTTGAAGAATGGTGTCAAAACTGGAGAATAAAAATAAGTTCCAATAAATCCCATCAAATCACCTTTACCCTTCGTCGTAAACCTATGTCCTCTTGTCCTACAGTATCCTTTAATAATACCCCACTTATTCCCGTTGAACAAATTCGATACCTTGGACTCCACTTAGACAAACGTCTAACTTGGAATCCTCATACCAGACTGAAACGACAAGAAACAGCTGAACGTTTCCGACTACTCCAGCACTTACTAGATAAACGCTCTAACCTCCCAGTCAATTACAAAAGACTCATATACATGACTACAATAAGACCTATTTGGACTTACGGAGTTGAGCTCTGGGGCTCCACTAAGCCATCGAATTCCTCTCGTATTCAATCCTTACAATCCAAAATCCTTCGTAAAATCCTCACTGTCCTTACTTTGTCACAAACAAAATCATCCATAACGACCTTAATGTTCCTTATGTTTCTGACTTGGCCCAATCCAGATACCTATCCTTCCATAACAAACTTCAGAACCATCCAAACCCTCTCGTTTCTAACCTTGCTTCCTCTTCGATCCCTGACAACCCTCAGAGGCGTCTGAAAAGAAGATGGCCTCGAGATCTCCTTTTGTAAATACATTTTTAGAGTGCTACCAATGGGTAGTTTCTCAACATGTGATTTCATGCTATTTTATTCCTTTGTTCACATTTACTGAATGTATTTTTACTTGTAATACAGTTGTAAATATCACCAATAAAAAAAAAAAATATATCTGGGTTTGAATTTTTCTTATTTTGGTAAGGCTTTAAGCTCATTGACCCCACTGCTGGCAGCGGCTAAATACATGATAATAACCAGAGGTGCCCACAAAGGGGTTATATGCTGCAAGTTGCGCCATCAGATTTTTTTTGGACAAATTAAGTTTTCAATTTTAAGAGAGCATTTAAACTAGGAAACAAAGAGAAAAACAGGCACACTGAGGTTAGCGTGTATAAAGCGGTTTGTATAAGCCTTCTCATATTTATAGTGACTGCGGAACAAATTTCGTTGGAGCATCCAAGTAGTTGAAGGAGCTTTATCAATTAGTTAAGGGTCAGACCGAACCCATTTCTGACTATTTGGGCGAGACGGGTATAAAGTGGACATTTACTCCTTCAACATCTCCTCATTTCGGTGGTATTTGGGATGCAGCTGTTAAATATGCTAAGAGAAACCTCCTTCCTGTTCTCCAAGATCATGCGTTGAATTATGAGGAATTTTATACTCTTCTTGTACGGGTTGAAGCCGTTATCGATTCCCGTCTTATCTGCAACATTAGCATTCAGCCATCGGATAGCATGGATTACCTCACTCCTGGACTCTTTCTTATGGGTCGACCCCTCCTAGCCTGACCAGAACAAGAAGATGCACCTGTGTTTTCCTTGACAAGAAGTTGGGAGATGATTTCCAAAAATCTTCGTAATTTTTGGAATAGATGGTATAATGAATACCTTCATAATCTGGTGCCTTGCAACAAGTGGTATACTATTAGGGAAAATTTAAAGGAGGAAACCCTTGTAATTCTACATGAAAAAGATGTTCCCCTGCAGTAGTGGATGCTTTCCATGATAATAGAGACACTTCCAGGGCCCGACAGTGTAGTTAGGGTTGTAAAATTGAGGACAGCTACATCCACTTTGGTGCGATCGGTGCACAAGTAAGTACCTCTCCCTTCTGGAAAAACCATTTATTGATATGTATATTTTTTTGTTTAAATTTAATGAGAAACCATTTTATTTTAAGTTAATTGTAAGTAATTAACAATAATTAACGCTGCGAGGAAATAGCTGCGGTTAGGATATTACCAGAAGAGGATTACGATGATATAATCTGGGGAGAGGATGTGGAAAGGGCTATAGAAAAGCTAATGACCGAGAAAGCAGCAGGGAGGGATGGCATTGCCCCAGAGCTAATTAAGTTTGGAGGACCAGAACTGACACAGCACGTGCAGGACCTCTATCAATCAGCTTTTTCTCAAAAAACTGTTCCGAAGGATTGGGAGTATGCCATCCTCATTCCTATACACAAGAAAGGAAGCTCTAGTGACTGCAACAATTACAGACCCATATGTCTCTGCCAAGTGGTTTACAAGCTCTACACATCCATCCTTGAATGAAAGCTGAGAGAGATCGTAAAAGCAAACCTCGTAGAAGAGCAGGGAGCGTTCAGACCGCACCGCCAGGCCCAGGACCACGTATTCTCCCTCAGAACTATCATTTAAAAGGTATGGGAACGAGGGAAGAGTAAGTTTCTAGCTTTTCTTTATATCAAGGCTGCATTTGATTCGGTCCCTAGGCAAGAAATATGGGCAGCTCTAGCCTCAAAAAATGTACCCAATGCACTAATAAAATCCATAAAATCCACGTATCGCAACACAAAGGGCGTAATAATAATAAATGGAAAATAATCCGAACCTTTCGAAATGAAAAAAGGATTAAAACACGGAGACAGCCTTAGCCCTCTTCTGTTCATCATATTCATGGATGAAATTCAAAAACTATGCAAGATGAGGACAGCACGGACAGTTGTTGGGAAGTGGAATATGAGGATAATCCTTGCACAGGCTATGGTTTTTGCAGATGGCATTTTTCTCATAACAAATTCAAAAGAAAATTTGCAGCAAGCAATCATAGAGTGGAAAGCTGAGCTGGATAGAAAAGGAATGATGACCAATGCATATAAGAGCAAGGTAATGTGTATAGGACGAAATGAAGTAAATGTGGAGATCCGATGCAGAGTAGAAATCTTGGAGAAGATTGATGGAATATACCTACCTAGGTACAATCATTAGCATGAAAGGAAAGATTGATGGGGAGGTTTCCAACCGAATCAAAAAGCCAAACAATGTCTACTACCAACTATGCAACACAATTGGTGAAAAGAGAGAAGTGAACAAAAACGTGAAGCTGCACATTTTTAAGGCAATATATCTACCTACTATTCTCTATGGAAGGGACAGCTGGGTCTCACTGGAGCCGAATAACAGCTGAAGAAATAAGATACCTGAGGAGAGTGGCTGGCCGAACCAGAAGGGATCTGGAAAAAAATCAGCGAAAACGAGATGACCTGGGAGTTTCAGCTGTAAAAGACGTGGTTGAGAGGAAGCAGCTGAGATAGTTTGGCCACCTTTGCCGAATGGAGGATAGGGATCCAAGGAATCCTACTTCGAAGCTAGGCCAACAGGAAGACGTCCCCAGGGCAAATCTAGATTACCGTGGACGGGCCACATCTCCAAACTAGGACAGCAAAGAGGACACTGAATGCCATGAAGGCGCTGGCCAGTGACCAGGATGCGTGGCATGGACTGAGACACCTCCACGCTGAAAGTCACAAGGAGGAAGAAGAAGAAGTAAATGATTAACCTAATTTCTTTATTTCTTTATTGTAAACCAAGCAATTTTTCTCTCGTTTATGACATGCCCGGTAATTACCAATCTCTGAGTTTGGTTTTTTCTTTTTTTTTGTTCGTGAAATGAGATATTTCACGGTGGGGAATATGTCAAAAATGGTTTGAGTTTTCCTCGTTACGGTGAGTGGTGGGGGCAGATCTAAAAGATTAAAGATAACACTTAAGCCTCGAAAGCTCCTGGTTTCCTCGACCACTTCTCTTCTGGCAGCCACCCTGATCATACCACTCCAGCACTAGAAGTCAAGGCAGATGCACCGGACGGAACTCCAGGTAACCAAAATATGTAAGCTGGCATAAAGACAGTAAGCCATTTTTTGCAAAATCATTATAACCTACCAATCCATTAAGATACAGTCCACTGCTCAAAATTAGAATGTTGCCCATAATTTTGAATGTTGCCTTATTGAAACCCATGAGAGTTATGTGCCATAATTAGAAAAGTTGCCTAAAGAAAAGGTGTTTGGCTAATTCCTCGGCTTTATCTTCATCAGACGCTGACGGAGAGGATGTGAAATGTGTTGGGGTTTTAGGACTTGAGTATGGTAGGAGTTGAAGGATTGGGATCTGAAGGTGACCAATGCCTGCTTTAATTTTTTGCAAAAATAATTAAAGGATTGACGATTGGTGGGGTGTCTAGTACGTTGCCATAATAATCTGTCACGCCGTTTGGTGTGGATTAAGTCTATGAGGTATTGAGGTAACTTATTTTTCTTGAGACTTCTTGAGGAGTGATTTGGAGAGGAAGCAGTCCAGATTGGTTGTTGAATAGTAGTGATAAAGAAATGTACGGCATTGGCAAGGTCTTCTGTTGTTTTCAGAGTTATTCTGATGTCAATTTTACCCGAAAGGATTTGGTGAAAGTTGTTTTAATTATATTATATACTTTATTTTTTGGTATTTTTATAATGAAGTTTTTATCTTGTTATTTATTTGCGTTTATCCTCCTATTCATGGTTATCCTAATATATATATATATATATATATATACACATACAAAGTTTGTTTCCAAGTAAGTGGCAAAACTGCAAAAATGAACTAAGGACCTAAAAACAAGAAGAAAAAATTTCTGACGGTATGTCCTCAAATGCTTTTTTTAGGAGACATTACACCTAAAGATTTTCATATATGAAATAAATAGAAACTATTTATTTTTTTAAACAAACTGTATTGTATTTTTTATAATTATAGCGGACTTGCATAGAGCTTTAGTTTAATGTCGTCCCAAACAAAAAAATCCCGTGATGCCAGGTCTGGAGAGCGTGCCGTTCTGCCACTGCTGCTGTTGAATAAAGATGTCGATCCTGCCTTAATACTGAACGAAATCACTTTGAACAACATTTAATATGAATGTTAATGTTTACATTTAATTAATAAAGTAGTTAAAACAAATTAATAGGTTTTATTTATTTCATATAATGTAAATAATTCAGAACATCGAAAATCTTTAGGTGTGAATATTTCCTAAACAAAGCGTTTGCGAACATACCTTCATTTTTTTCGATGACATTATTTTCTTATTTTGAGTTTATTTTTACAGTTTGGCCACTTAACCCAGAAACACCCTATATTTAAAAATGTGTGTATTTTAATAATGGAGAAATATTTTAGCTAAGTTTCATAATCGTGCCAGGGTGGCTTATAAGCATTCCTATAATTGTTTTTTTCGCTAAATCCATTCTTGGTATTATTTATTCATGGGACTATCAAACGTACTTAGTATTCAGTATCTGTTGTTCAATGCACCAGATTCAAAAAGTGTATGAAGAAATCATACCTGTTTCAAGTAAATGACATTAATAATTTTAAAATATACTAGTTCCACAATATCTTTAGATATAACAAAGTATGTTTGTGTCAGACAGCACCTGTCTCTTTACATTTTTTATTCTTTAGAAATTCCTGGGATCCTGCGTATGCACTAGCTTTTAGCAGTATCGACACTACATTGTTTTAATATTACCATTTTAATAGTGTTATATCACATTGAAAAATGTGTTGACTTGTAGTAAAGCACTATTGTGGACAGCCGTAATATACACACTGTGAGTTTTCAATTTGTTATTAACTTAGCAAGTAAATATCAATATAAGCACTTCAAGTGGAGATAAAGCATAAGTGGCCATTAGCCAGTCATTTGATCATTTCAAGACTCGAGTGTATATATAGTTTTCGTATCTTATTTAATTTTTTTGTTTTACTACTTCATCTGAGAATTCAAATTGAATAACTATTGAGGATTTAATCACTATTTCAGTTTGACGTCAACTAAAGTAGTAATTAAATTCTTTGGTATTGAGAAAAGTTCAGGATTTGAGTAAAATACTTGGTACTCAGTGCTCAGAGCAGCATTTGCTTATCTCTGCCACATAGTACACCTGTAAACTCGAAGAAAATGGGGCCCAACCTGGTATGTCTTACGCAAACAATGATCAAGGAATCTCCCTTATTTACTCCCGATCCTTGTGAGGTGCTAAAAAATCTACCCGTTGAATGTATGGAAGCAGTACAAACACCCATAGAAATCAAGCCACCAACTATATTCATCTGAAATATTAATAAATTTCAATTGTTGTGCCAATAACTGAATAAAATTGTGGCCACAGAAAAGTATGAGTGTCTTAGCCATACTAACGACACAATTTAATTAATGCCTGACACCCCTGAAACATTTAAATTAATTATAAAATATCTATCAGATACGAATGAAAACTTTCATACGTACCAGCTATGCCAATTAAGAAAAACACCTCCTATCTGTGCACTATGTCACCTAAACCACACAGCTAATTACAAGGGGTGTCAGACATACAAGCAACAAAACAAAATGCAGGCAACTTAAAGATCAGAAGAGGGTTCCAGATCACCAAGGCCATCAAGAACATTCTCCAGACTAAAAAAATCAAGAATTTCCTACGCTCAAATGCTAGAAGAACCGGAAGGGATTGTGGAATCTCAGGCCCTGCCGCAATTACCACCTCCACCTCATAATCCCCAAAACCATCTACCGCAGCCTTTTATTCCTTAACCTAGATCTAATACCGATAAGTCCCAGCAATATCAAATCCCCTTCATCCCTCTTTCTAACAACTCCTCTGACTTCACCAGCCTACTTACAACATTTATCTTGGAGTTAAAATCCCTCAGCACCCCACTTATCACCTCCCTTAATAGTGCTGTAACCAACCTCATCTCACCCGCAAGAAAGCCATAAATGGATCCTCAATTAAATCCATCTGCGTTCTCCTTTCAAATGTGAATAGTATTCGAAATCGTATCAAAGAATTAACAGTCTTATTATACGACAAAAACCTTGACGTAGCTCTAGTAACTGAGACAAGAATAACCAACAAAAGACTATTCAACATCCTCGATTACCATATTTACAGAAACGTTCAAATCGATGGAACAGCGCATGCTGGCACTGCTGTAATCATTTATTGATCCCTTTCCCATCATTTGTTCCTCTTACCAACCCATAATTTCCTAGAATACAATGCTGTAACAATCCAAACTTCTCCTTTCCAATAACATTTGTTGCGGCATATTCCCCTCCTAAAATACTCATATATGAATTCCAATCTTACTCCTTCCTTCTATGGTGTAGACTTAAACGCAAAACACCAGCGATGAGGAGCCATAACCACCAACTCTCGAGGGCGAACATTACCGTCTGCACTTAAATCCCATCACAGCATTCCTCCGATAATTCTTCGTACTGGCCAACCGATCCTCACCGTAATCCCAACTTCCTTGACTTCTTGAAGGTCTCGAACAACACCATTTTTTCATTTCTCGACTCGATAATCTTTCCTCAGACCACAGGCCTTTACTTTTCTATTCCTTTCCGTAGTAAAGATTCCCAAATTACCCCACCTTCAATTACCAGGGGACCAGTTAACTGAAACCTCTTCCGTCAAATACTTTTTTTTTTTTTTTTTTTTTGTATCTGTTTATTGATTAATAATACATTTTGCCACACTTAAGGGCACTGAGTACTAAGGCTGAGTGAGGCACATTCATACCATATATACAATACATAACAAAAAAATAATAAAAATAAAAAATTAAATAAATAAAAAATATAAAAATCTATATAACAAAGGCAAAAACTACAATAAACCAAGGAAATGTAACTTAGAGTTAAGGTTAAATAAAATACAGAAATTCGTAAAGAAATTAAATAAATTATAAGTAATAGAAATAATTTTTTTTTTTTTTTTTTTTTTTTATTAATGATATTTACAACTGTATTACAAGTAAAAATACATTCAGTAAATGTGTACAATAGAATATAATAACATGAAATCATTTGGTGAGAAACTACCCACTGGTAGCACTCTAAAAATGTATTTACAAAAGGAGATATCGAGGCCATCTTCTTTTCAGACGCCTCGGAGGGTTGTCAGGTATCGAAAAGGAAGCAAGGTTAGAAACGAGAGGGTTAGGATGGTTCTGAAGTTTATTATGGAAGGAAAGGTATCTGGATTGGGCCAGGTCAGAAACATAAGGAACATTAAGGTCGTTATGGATGATTTTGTTTGTGACAAAGTAAGGAGCTGTGAGGATTTTACGAAGGATTTTGGATTGTAAGGATTGGATGCGAGAGGAATTCGATGGCTTAGTGGAGCCCCAGAGCTCAATTCCGTAAGTCCAAATAGGTCTTATTGTAGTCATGTATATGAGTCTTTTGTAATTGACTGGGAGCTTAGAGCGTTTGTCTAGTAAGTGCTGGAGTAGTCGGAAACGTCGAGCTGTTTCTTGTCGTTTCAGTCTGGTATGAGGATTCCAAGTTAGACGTCTGTCTAAGTGGAGTCCAAGGTATCGAATTTGTTCAACAGGGATAAGTGGGGTATTATTAAAGGATACTGTAGGACAAGAGGACATAGGTTTACGACGAAGGGTAAACGTGATTTGATGGGATTTATTGGAATTTATTTTGATCCTCCAGTATTGAAACCATTCTTCAAGGTTTGTGATGTGTGATTGAAGGGTTTGGGATGCAATTGTTGGGTCGTTGTTAATTGATAGGACACATGTATCATCGGCATACGTGGTAATAACAGTGTTAGGATGGGGATATCAGCTGTATAAACTGTGTAAAGGATAGGACCTAGGATACTACCTTGAGGAACACCAGCGGACTGGGAAAAAAGGGATGAATAGGCATTATTATGATTTACTTTGAAGGATCTATCAGTTAGATAGGAACGGATAATGAGGAAGTATGTAGGGTGTAGAAATTTACGGAGTTTACAAAGCAGTCCTGGGTGCCAGACTCGATCAAAAGCCTGTTCTACATCGAGAAAGACTCCCGTGCAGTACATTCCGCGCTCCAATGCAGAGGATACTACGTCTACCACACGATAGCATTGCTGTATAGTGGAATGGGAGGAGCGGAATCCAAATTGGTGATCTGGGATTATGTGATTAGAATTTAGGATGGGGTACAGGCGTTTTAAGATTAGTTTTCCAGGATTTTTCCCATGATGGGTAAAAGAGAGATGGGACGGTAAGAGGATGGATATTCTGGTGGCTATTTGGGTTTTTGGATTATTTTGACAATAGATATTTTCCAAGGATCAAGGAAATATGTGGATCGGAGTACAGCATTATATATATACGTAAGGAATAGGATGGCTTTCCGAGGAAGCAGTTTTAGGATCTGGGATGTAATTAGGTCGTGTCCAGGAGCTTTTCGGGAAGGTAACCTTTGAATGATGTCGGATATTTCTGAAGGATGAAAGGCTTTAGGTGGAAGAGACATTTGGAGTGGGATATCCAGTTCTGCTTCAATACATTCAAGGTGATTTGGGTTATGAATATCAGGGTGTGGATTAAAGGTTTTAAAGAGGTGATGAGCAAAGATTTGTGATTTTTCTTCATCAGATTTGGACCAGGTTTGAGCTTCAGTAAGAAGTGGATGATTACAGTCTTTAAATTTCAGGAGCCTTTTAGTGGTCGTCCATAGTGATTTGTCGGTAGGTGTAAGTTTTTCAGTAAAGTTTAGTAAATTTTGAATCTTGTATTTTCTAATTTCAGATTTTAGTTTGTTAGTCAGTTGGGTATAGTGAGTTTTATCTGTTGGATATCTGGTTCTATGCCACTTCGATCTTGCTCTGCGTTTTTCCTTCAATAAGATACGAATATGCTGTGGCAAGTCAGTCTTTTGTGAATTGTTGAATTTATTGATAAAAGTGTTATTATTTATACTGTCTGTTATTGATGCTGTCAGTTTTTCAATGGCACCATTAATGTCCTCTTTTGTCTTTAGCGGAATTTTTAAGTCTAGTTTGTTTTCCAAATCTTCACGAAATTGGTCCCAGTTCACTCGTCCTGTGATCAATTTAGGAGGTGATGGTTTAGGAGCATAGCTCGAATGTAGTGAAAGCAGAACTGGACTATGGTCTGAAGAAAGGTCATCAAGGGATTTGATTATGGTTTGTGAGGAGGAGATCTGAGAAGTTATAAATATATCTAGGATATCGGGACGTTTTTTGAGGGATGTTGGCCAATAAGTAGGACTCATGGGCGAAAGGATTGAATAATTGTTGGAAGATGAAACACGTGATAGGATGTTACCGCGGGGGTTGGATGTTCGACAACCCCATCGTTGGTGTTTAGCATTGTAGTCCCCTCCAGCAATGAAGCGCGATCCGAGGGATTTGAATAAGGAATCAAGGAGGTTATAGGAGAGGGAATTACCAGGAGGACAGTATACAGCTGAGAATGTGAGATGGAAAGGGCGAGTTGAAAGGACTACGGAAGTTGATTGAATGGCATCAGTTGGAGTGGAAGGAATAAGGGAATGGGGTAATGATTTATGTATAAGGATGCAAGAACCGGCATGGGAGGTGTTGTCTGGGTGATCAGTTCTATAAGTGAAGTAGTCACGTATGTAGAAATGTATTCGTTTAGTGAAGTGAGTTTCAGTCAATAGAGCAATGTCAATGTGATTATTATGAAGAAATAAGTCAAGTTCGTCACGGTGGTTACTTAGTCCGTTAGCATTCCATAAAAGGATAGTTAGGGGCTTTGTGCTCATCGTTGGAAATTGAACGGAATTTCGGTCAGGATTCTGGTGAGAAGAGTGATAAGTGGTTTTATAGTATTTTGCAGGTCCAATAGGAAGGATGATAGAATGGAGGTTAGGTCGGATGGATGTTGATTGTGAATTGGATTCAGGATAGGTTCTTGTGGTGGATTAGGAGTGTTAGCTGAGGGCGGGATCCGTCGTTGTGCACGAGGTGGGTCTAGATTGGAAGGTACTTGTGCTGCACTTTTTTTCTGGGCGTTAGGATGGGACTGTTGAGGATGCTGCGGTGGTAATTTGACTCGTAAGGGTATATGATGAGGGAGAATTTGCTGACGTGGAGGATGAGATTGGGGATTGTGAGATTGAGGTTTGCATTGGGAGATTTGAGGCGCCTGAATTTGAGGCTGCTGCTTCTTCATGGTGATTGGTGTTTTTCTAAAGTCCTGCTGAGGTTGATCAATTTCTTTTGAAGTAGTCGCTAGCTGTGTTTTTTGAGTAGACGTTTTTGGCAATTCAGGAAAATTTGACAGATTATCAATTTCAGGTAGATGGGTGACACTTTCTTGGTTCAGTTTTACGCTTTTCGAGGCAATGTTCTGAGCTCTCTGCTTATAAAAATGTTTATAAACTTTGCATCCTCTGTAGTTTGCTGGATGTTCTTCACCACAAAGGGCACATTTCGCAGGCAGGTCTCGAGGTCTCTGACAAGTGTCAGATGCGTGGGGGCCGGCACATTTCACGCACCTGGCCTGGTGATGACAATAAGTCTTTGTATGCCCCAAGTCTTGGCACTTAGTGCATTGCACTATTATAGGCTTTTGTCTAGGCTCTTCAAATTTAATGGTGGAATATATAAGCCTCTTCACTTGGAAAATTTCGATGTTATTGCTGGCAGGCTCTAAATCGACGAAAAATAGTGGTAAAGGATATTTTTCCGTTGGGTGTAGTACGCATGATATGTGCCTAACATTATGACCTATTTCTTCTAGGCCACTTTTGATGAAAGATATTGGGGTGCTTGAGTGTAGTCCTCTTAACACCACTCGGTATGGCTTTTCTTGTCTTAATTGATAACAATGAAAATCATAGTTTTTGGACGTAAAGTAATTTATAAGTGCTTTGTAATTTTCTCGAGAGTTTGTGTTTATTTTGATATCATTAACTCTGGAGAAACAGCGGAAATTGGTCTGTCCAATCAGACCGGCTATTTCTTGACCAAATGTAATGAAGTTATCGACTTTTGATATGAAAATAGGTGGCGGCTCGGGCTCAGAAAACTCTTGAGGCTCCAGAACTTTGCTTGATATTTTATTAACGGGAACAGGATTATTGGTGTTAGTGGTGGTTGGTGCAGTTGGCTCTGATGTTATGGTAATTGATTTGCTTCTGGTTTGAGGTGGTGATATATTTTGCTCGGCTGATTGTTTAGTTTTAGTAGATTTACTTTGTTCAGTTGACTTTTTAGATTTATTTTGCTCTGCTAACTGTTTAGGTTTAGCTGATTTATTTTTTTTCTTATTGGGTGAATTAGCTCCCGACCCAGGAGGAGTGTTTCGATGACGTTTTTGAAGTGTTCGTCTTTTTAAATACTGCGAATCTGTTTCGCTAACCTCAGAAAACGGCGTTTCGTCCTCTGAATCTTCACCTGACGAACTCTTATCTAAATTCATATCTTCCATATTATGATAAAAGAGAGAAAAAATATATATATTTACTCCTAAATATGATAATTAAAAAGATTGAAGATTACGAAATAAGCTATTAAAAAATAAACTTTATACATAACTATAATCAGAAATAAAATAAAACATTTCTTAGAATAAATATTTAAATAAAAATAAAACAGTCTCTGGAAAAGAAAAAAAAAAAAAAAAGAAAGAAAAAAAAAAATATAATGTCTTGGGTTCGAACTGAAGACCTGATGACTGAAGGAAGTTAGTAAACAGAGCCCCTGGCCGTGAACTTATCGGAGTATGATAAGGCACGTAAGGGAATTAACGGCCTCTCAATCTAACCAAATGAGCACCAATTTATCAATTGTTTATTGTTAATAAATAGTACCTCACCTGCGTGTACGTCAACGTAAAAGTGTAAAACTGTTTATTAACTCACTGTTGATTATAAGTTCTGCGCATGCGCCTGATTTGAATACCCACATTTCACGTCGTGTCCCACAGTTTTACTATTTTTTAGTAGAATAAGTGCTCAGTTTTACTTTTTTTAAAAAAAACTAGTTAAGCAGACATCAAAACAACAACAATGGACTAACACCACAGTGAGTAGTGTTGTTATTTACTGTGTACTATTACAGACAGTGAATTTAGTGATTTAGCGTCTATAGGCTTAATCTCTATAGCCATAACAGCTGACGGCTCCCCTCTCCAGTTGTGGCTGAGCCACGTAACTGGCTGGTTCTCAGCCGGTGGTTCATCCATTGTAATAACACGCAGACGTAGTTTTATTTATTTATTTTTTTTTTCCCTTTCTTTTTTTTTATATGCGATATTACCACCAAGTAATGTCAACTAAGAGGTCCCATTCAGTTGGCTCTACCCCACGTAATTCACCGCCTAAACAGAAAACACGTCGTAGTAAGCGATTAACACCCCCCGGAACTCCTCCAGCGAACACTCAAGAATCTGTGTCTCAACCACTGCCAAGTACGTCTTCACAAGAAATGGAATCTCCATTTTTTACACCTAATCCATACCAGGTGCTTGAAAATGACAGGGAAGAAATGGAAGATGCACCTATACCTCGAGAACCACGCCCACCTCCTATCTTTGTCAAAAATTTGAGAAATTTTCAATTGTTGTGTACTCAACTTAATAAAATCTGCCCAGGTAGCTATACATGCCTAAACAGAATAAATGATACAAAAATAATACCGGCCACACCTGAAGCGTACCGAAAAATCGTAAAATATTTAACAGACACAAATGCGGACTTTCACACATACCAGTTGAAACAGGAAAGAGCACTACGAGTTGTAATAAGAAATTTACACTCCTCAACCCCAATAGAAGTGATTAAAGAAGAGTTAACGGCGTTAGGGTTCAAAATACGTCAGATAACCAATGTTTTAAAAGAAAATAAAGAACAACCAGGTGTAAAGAATAAAATCCCATTGCCCTTATTTTTCGTCGATCTAGAGCCATCGCCTGGGATCGAAAAAATATACGATGTGAATAGAATTTTCTACACCAGCGTAAAGGTCGAAAAACCGTACCCAAAAAGAGAGTTCATCCAGTGCCATAATTGCCAAGCATATGGCCACACCAAGTCTTATTGCCACCACTTACCACGCTGCGTGAAATGTGGTAAAACACACAAGTCTGGCGAGTGTAATAAACCAATTACAGAACCAGCAGTCTGTGCCCTATGCCTGGAAGGCCATCCAGCCAACTACAAAGGCTGCCAAATTTATAAAAATCTTAAAGCGAGATATATGAAACCCAGGGACCCTGATGATACACCTAAACCAAGAAGAGGACCCGCTAAAATTGTGAACTCTAAGGTTTCTTTTGCCAAGCTACTTGGGGGTAGAGACCTGACTAATGTATGTGAGGCCCTGCCGCAAGAACAAACTCAACCCCAATCTCAATATCCTATCCCACCTAATGTACCTAATCAACAACAACCTCACCAACATCAAATCCAATATGTTCCTCCACCGCCTAATGCTACAGATCTAACCAGCTTATTGACATCCTTTCTTTCAGAATTTAAATCCCTTGTTACCCCACTGATATCACTTCTCACTAACCTAGTATCTCACCTTATCCCTCCTTTAAAAAATCCTTAAATGACTTCCATCAAACCCATATCCATTCTCCTTTGGAATGCGAATGGTGTTAGAAATCACATACACGAACTAACAGCCTTACTACAAGACAAGAACGTAGACGTAGCCTTAATAACGGAAACTCGACTGACTAAAAAACAGCTCCTAAAAATACCACAATACATAACTTACCGTACCGACCATCCTGACGGTAGAGCACATGCCGGTACTGCAGTCATTGTGCACCAATCCCTCTCCCATCACCTACTCCCACTGCCTACACACGATTTCCTACAATCCACCGCAGTCGTAATCAAAACCTTCTCCTTTCCTATTACCGTTGCATCAGCGTATTGCCCTCCAAACCAATCCATCTCCAATATCCAATTTAGTTCCTTCCTCATTTCCTTAGGACATCATTTCATCTTGGGTGCAGACTTAAACGCCAAGCATCAACAATGGGGTTCAAGAACCACGAATTCTCGTGGTCGAACATTGCTGTCTGTACTCAATTCCCAAAATTTTACCCTTCTTCCACCCAACTCACCTACCTACTGGCCCACTGATCCTAACCGTAATCCCGATATCCTCGATTTCTTTATCCATAATGGTTTAGGTGCTCTCAACCATTCCGTTGCCCGTCTTGACGAGCTTTCCTCAGACCACAGCCCATTAATACTCCAAGTATCACTAGCTCCTATTCCTAAACCCTCTCCTCCGTCCTTCATCAGAGGCCCAGTTAACTGGAAACTCTTTCATCAAATCCTCTCCGATAAAATTGACCTCAGAGTAACCCTGAAAACCTCTGAAGACCTGGACAATGCAGTACATTCCTTCACTACCAAAATTCAAGAAGCAGTCTGGACTGCTTCCTCCCCTGATCACTCCTCAAAAATCCTTAAGAAACATAATTTACCTCAACACCTCCTTGACCTAATCCACATAAAACGCCGTGCCAGATTATTATGGCAACGTACCAGACATCCAGCCGACCGCCACTCCTACAATTATCACTGTAAAAAATTAAAAAAAGAATTAGCCACCTTCAGATCCCAATCATTCAATTCCTACCTCACCACACTCTCTGCTCATGATAATTCCCTTTGGAATATCACCAGAAAAATCCTCAAATCCCATCATATTTCCCACCCTCTTCGACGAGATGATGGCTCCTGGGCAGCATCTGATGAAGATAAAGCCGAGGAATTTGCCAAACACCTTTCCTATACTTTCGCTCCTCATCCAGAATCCCATCCCAGCCACACAGTAAAAGTAGAAGAATCCCTCTCAATACCTATCCCACTCTCCTTACCACCTAAAGCTGTTAATCCCTCTGAGGTCAAATACCTTTTACGGAAAATCACACCTCGCAAATCTCCTGGATATGACCTTCTAACCCCACAGATCCTTCGACAACTTCCATCTAAAGCCATCATATTTCTTACATATATATACAATTGCATCCTAAGAACTACCCACTTCCCTCTTTTATGGAAACATTCCACCATCGTCCTCTTCCTGAAACCAGGCAAACCTTCCAACAATACAGCATCCTATAGACCAATTAGCCTACTCCCAATCCTCTCAAAAATTTTTGAAAAGATCCTACTGAAACGAATCCTACCTATAATTGAATCCTATAACCTTCCTACTCATCAATTCGGATTTCGTTCCCAACATTCCACTGTCCAGCAAGGACTCCGAGTTGTTGACCATATATCCTCAACCCTAGAAAGCAAGCAGTATTGCTCGGGTGCATTTCTGGACATAGCGCAAGCTTTTGACCGGGTATGGCACGCCGGATTACTCTTCAAGCTTAAAATCCATCTACCACAGTCCTTATACCTAGTACTCCGATCCTATATTTCCGACCGCTCCTTCCGAGTTCGCTGTGGCACCGAATTCTCCGACTGTTACTCAATTGAGGCTGGCGTTCCTCAAGGCAGCGTCTTGGGCCCCATCCTTTACATTCTCTTTACCGCTGATATTCCTGTCCATCCCGATACCCTCCTGGCAACTTTCGCTGATGACACTGCTATCCTTTCTTCCAACTCAGATCCTGAAACAGCGTCCGCAAACTTACAAAGGCACCTCTTCCTGATTGAACACTGGTGTAAGAAATGGCGCATTAAGGTAAACGAATCTAAATGTAAACACATTACCTTCACCCTTCGGCGTAATACCTGCCCACCAGTTTATTTTAACTCCATCCAGCTTCCTTTCTCAGATACAGTCCGGTATCTTGGCTTTCTCTTAGACAGACGACTAACATGGAATCCACATACTCGACTTAAAAGACAGGAACTTAACAGACGATATGGCCAGCTATATAGACTACTGAATAGAAAATCTAAACTTTCTGGTGAAAACAAATTACTGATCTACAAGACAATACTGAAACCCATCTGGACTTACGGACTAGAACTATGGGGAACAGCCAAATTTTCTAACATCAAACGCATTCAATCCTTTCAGTCTAAAGTCCTCCGTACAATAGTCAATGCTCCCTTCTATGTAACCAATAAAACCCTACATCATGACCTTAATATCCCATTTATTCTTGATCTTATCCCAGCCAAATTTTCCAAATTTCACCAGAACCTTTCTCATCACCCAAATCCCGTTGTACAATCCCTATCAAGCACCACCCATCCCTACAATCCCCTTCGTAGGTTAAAGCGGCAGTGGCCACGAGACCTTTTGTAAATATGGATATTTTGGAGTTCTAGCAATGGCCAGATTCTCCACTCAAGTCATGAGTGTCTGTGGCTGTAGCGCTCTTACTCATCCTCCGCTGGTTTAAAATACCAGTGAAGTGGCTGAGGGAGAAGCGTAGGGATCTCCTAAGCCTCCCTTTCCCCTCCACATGTGGAGGGGAAAGGATTGGTTCGGAGATCACCTGGCAAATTGTAAATAATGTATGTTTTATATAAGGTGTTTGTTTTACTTTTATTTCTATTTTTATTTACTTATGTGTATATATATTATTTTTTTTTCTTTACTCTTTTGTTCTTTCTTCTTATTCTTTTGTTATTACTTTATTTATTTATATTTTTGTATATACGGTATGAATGCAATCTCTGAACTCTATTATAAGTGTCCTTAACTGTGACAAATTGTAATATTTCTGAATAAAGTGTTTTTTAATAATAAACTGTTGATTAAGTATTACACCACAACTTTGAATATTGAGCACATTACTAAGCAACAAATACAGAGCGACGTGAAAGTTATACTGCACTTGCGGCCATGACATTCGAAAACCTAATAGAAATAAATAGAAAAACATTCATACTTAAATACAATATTTACAATTAGGTAAGAGATCTCCGAGTCCAGCCTTTTCCCCCAAGTGTGAAGGACAAGGCGAGACTCTAAGAGATCCCAGCGCTTCTCTCTCAACCACGTCGCCGGCATTACCAGTCCGGTGGAGACTGAGAGAGGGCACTAAAACCACTAACACTCATGACTTGAGTGGAGAAGCTGGCCATTGCCAGAACTCCAGTGACGCCTTTACAAGAGATCTCGAGGCCACTGCCGTTTCAACCTTCGAGAAGGGTTGTAGGGATGACTTTTTTTTTTTTTTTTTTTTTTTTTTTTTTTTTTTTTTTTTTTTTTAAATCTATTTATTGAATAATAATACAATCAGCCACTGGAGGGCTATAAGTATTAGGGCTAAGAGTTCTCATTCAAACAATATATACAAATAATAGAGAAATAAATATAAATATAAAAAGTAAATAAATAATACTGATGAAGAAAGAAAAAAAAAAGAAAAAAAAAAGTAAACAATAACATAAAAAGAAACTTATAAACACAATCATACCTATATACAATATATACATTCGCCCAGGAATCTCCGAGCCAGGATTTTTCCCCCACATGTGGAAGGCAAAGCAAGACTCCAGGAGATCCCAGTGCCATTTTTCCAGCCGCATCACTAGTATTAGAAGCCAATGGAGACTGAAAGAGGGCACTAGAGCCACGACGCTCGGACATGAGTGGAGAGCTGGCCATTGCCAGGACTCCAGAAGCTATTTACAGAGATCTCTGGGCCACTGCCGTTTTAACCTTCGTGGAGGATTGTAGGGATGAAGGGAGCTGGATAGGGATTGAGCTAGAGGATTTGGATGATGGATAAGGTTTTGGTGAAAGTTTGAGAATCTGGTTGGGATGATGTCGAGGACAAATGGGATGTTAAGGTCATGGTGTAAGGTCTTGTTTGTGACATAATATAGGGCATTGACTATTGTTCTAAGTACTTTGGACTGGAAGGGTTGGATGCGTTTGATATTCGAATGTTTAGCAGTTCCCCACAGTTCAAGTCCGTAGGTCCAGATAGGTTTCAGTATGGTCTTGTAGATTTTTTTTTATTATTATTAAAACACTTTATTCAGAAATATTACAATTTGTCACAGTTAAGGACACTTGTAATAGAGTTCAGAGATTGCATTCATACCGTATATACAAAAATATAAATAAATAAAGTAATAACAAAAGAATAAGAAGAAAGAACAAGAGAGTAAAGAAAAAAAATATATATATATATACACATAAGTAAATAAAAATAGAAATAAAAGTAAAACAAACACCTTATATAAAACATACATTATTTACAATTTGCCAGGTGATCTCCGAACCAATCCTGTCCCCTCCACATGTGGAGGGAAAAGGGAGGCTTAGGAGATCCCTACACCTCTCCCTCAGCCACTTCACTGGTATTTTAAACCAGCGGAGGATGAGTAAGAGCGCTACAGCCACAGACACTCATGACTTGAGTGGAGAATCTGGCCATTGCTAGAACTCCAAAATATCCATATTTACAAAAGGTCTCGTGGCCACTGCCGCTTTAACCTACGAAGGGGATTGTAGGGATGGGTGGTGCTTGATAGGGATTGTACAACGGGATTTGGGTGATGAGAAAGGTTCTGGTGAAATTTGGAAAATTTGGCTGGGATAAGATCAAGAATAAATGGGATATTAAGGTCATGGTGTAGGGTTTTATTGGTTACATAGAAGGGAGCATTGACTATTGTACGGAGGACTTTAGACGGAAAGGATTGAATGCGTTTGATGTTAGAAAATTTGGCTGTTCCCCATAGTTCTAGTCCGTAAGTCCAGATGGGTTTCAGTATTGTCTTGTAGATCAGTAATTTGTTTTCACCAGAAAGTTTAGATTTTCTATTCAGTAGTCTATATAGCTGGCCATATCGTCTGTTAAGTTCCTGTCTTTTAAGTCGAGTATGTGGATTCCATGTTAGTCGTCTGTCTAAGAGAAAGCCAAGATACCGGACTGTATCTGAGAAAGGAAGCTGGATGGAGTTAAAATAAACTGGTGGGCATGTATTACGCCGAAGGGTGAAGGTAATGTGTTTACATTTAGATTCGTTTACCTTAATGCGCTATTTCTTACACCAGTGTTCAATCAGGAAGAGGTGCCTTTGTAAGTTTGCGGACGCTGTTTCAGGATCTGAGTTGGAAGAAAGGATAGCAGTGTCATCAGCGATCTTGTAGATTAAAAGTTTATTTTCAATCGAAAGATGGGATGTCCTACTTAGTAATCTATACAGCTGGCCAAATCGTCGGTTAAGTTCTTGTCTTTTAAGTCTGGTATCTGGGTTCCAAGTTAGTCTTTTGTCAAGAAGGAAGCCAAGGTAACGGACTGTGTCTGAGTAGGGAAGTGGAATTGAATTAAAAAGGATTGACGGACAGGATCTGCGTCGCAGGGTAAAAGT
Source organism: Nezara viridula (assembly GCA_928085145.1). Taxonomy (NCBI): domain Eukaryota; kingdom Metazoa; phylum Arthropoda; class Insecta; order Hemiptera; family Pentatomidae; genus Nezara; species Nezara viridula. Next base: position 205,386,491 of record OV725078.1, read on the forward strand.
GATATGTTTGCATTTTGATTCATTGATTTTGATGCGCCAGTTGTTGCACCACTGCTCAATCAAGGAGAGGTGAGATTGTAGGTTTAGAGATGGTATTTGAGAATCTGAGTGGGAAGATAGAATGCCAGTATCATCAGCAAATGTGAAGAGGATATAGAGAACTGGGCCCAAGACACTGCCTTGTGGAACACCAGCCTCAACTGGATAGTGAGTGGAGAATGCGGTGTCACAACGGACTTGAAAGGAACGATTTGAGAGGTAGGATTTGAGGACTAGGTATAAGGATTGGGGTAAGTGGGTTTTGAGCTTGAAAAGCAAGCTCGAAATCACCCGGTCGAAAGCATGCGCTACGTCCAGGAAGGCTCAAAATTTGAGAATCGGGATGGAATAACGTCAAGGATATAAGGGATGTAAAGGTGATGATGTAGGGTTTTGTTTGTAACGTAATAAGGAGCATTTACTATCATAAAGAGGACTTTAGACTGAAAGGATTGGATGAGTTTGATGTTCGAAAATTTAGTTGTCCCCCACAGTTCAAGTTAGTAGGTCCAGATGGGTTTGAGTATGGTCTTGTACATTAATAGTTTGTTTTCTATTGATAGATTGGATTTTCTGTTATGTAGTCTGTATAGCTGGCCAAATCGTCGGTTAAGTTCTTGTCTTTTAAGTCTAGTATGTGGGTTCCAAGTTAGTCTTTTGTCTAAAAGGAATCCAAGATACCGAACTGTGTCTGAGACCGGGAGAGGTACAGAGTTGAAAAGGATATGTGGACAGGATCTGCGTCGGAGGGTAAAGGTGACGTGCTTGCATTTGGATTCATTGATCTTAATGCTCCAATTGTTGCACCATTGCTCAATTAGGGAGATGTGTCTTTGTAGATTTAAGGATGCAGTTTCAGGAGCTACATGGGATGACAGAATAGCGGTATCGTCCGCGAAAGTTGCTAGAAGGGTATCGGGATTGATTGGAATGTCAGCGGTGAAGAGGATGAAGAGGACTGGGCGCAAGACACTGCCTTGTGGAACATCATCCTCAATTGGATAATAGTTGGAGAATTCAGTGCCGCAGCGGACTTGAAAGGAACGATTTGAGAGGTAGGATTTGAGGACTAGGTACAAGGATTGGGGAAGGTGAGTTTTGAGCTTGAAAAGCAAGCTCGAAAGCACCCGGTCGAACGCATGCGCTACTTCCAGGAAGGCACCGGCGCAATATTGCTTGTTTTCAAGCGCAGAGGATAAATGGTCAACAACCCGAAGGCCTTGTTGAACAGTGGAATGTCTTGAGCGGAATCCAAACTGATGGGATGGGATATTGTGGGTTCGAGTATGGGTAGGATGCGTTTGAGAAGGATTTTTTCAAAGATTTGGAGAGGATTGGGAGCAAGCTTATTGATCTATACGATGAAGTATTATTTACAGGTTTACCTGGTTTTGGGAAGAGGATGATTATGGAGTGTTTCCATGTCGGAGGAAAGTGAGTTGTGCGGAGGATAACGTTATGTAGGTATGTGAGGAATATAATTGCTTTTTTGGGAAGTTGTCTTAGGATCTGGGAAGTAAGGAGATCGTGTCCAGGGGATTTTCGAGGTTTTAGGTTGCTTATAAGGAATTTGACCTCAGAGGGATTGACAGCTATAGGAGGCAAGGAGAGGGGAATAGGAGAAGAGAGGAATTCTTTAATTTCAGCAGTGAGGGTGGAATGGAGTTCGGGGTGGGGAGTGAATGTTTTGGACAGATGTTTGGCAAATTCTTCAGCTCTAATCTCATCTGACGAAGCCCAGGTTCCATCATCGCATCGAAGGGGATGGGAAACAGAATGGTATTTAAGGATTTTTCTGGTCAATTTCCAGAGGAAATTGTCATCGGTAGATAGGGAAGAGAGGTAGGAGTTGTATGATTGGGATCTAAAGGAAGCTAGTTCTTTTTTTACCTGTTTGGAATAATAATTGTATATTTTTCGATCATCAGGATGCCTTGTTCTTTGCCAGAGGGTCCTGGATTGGCGTTTGGATTTAATTAGGTCAGTAAGGTCTTGGGATAAAGGATTCTTTTTACGGTATGTTTTGGAGGGAAGTGGTAAGGATGCAGTCCAAACTGCTTGTTAGATCAAGGTGGTGTAAGAACTGACTGCATTATCTAGGTCTTGAGGGGTTTTTAGGGATAATCTGAGGTCTATTGCATCTGCTATTGTTTGGCGAAAAAGGTTCCAGTTGACTGGGCCTCTGATGAATGAGGGAGGAGATAATTAGGGGATAAGAGATGCGGAAAGAGTTAGGTTTAGTGGACTGTGGTCTGAGGAAAGGTCATCAAGCCGTAAAACTGAATAATTTAACGGCCCTAGACCTTTGTGAATGAAGAAGTCAAGGAGGTCAGGGTTGCGGTTAGGATCGGTTGGCCAGTATGTAGGAGTATCAGGGGAAAGGATGTTGCTATTGTGGGAAATAAGTGCAGACAGAAATGTTCGCCCGCGGGTGTTCGTGGTTCTGGCTCCCCATTGCTGATGTTTGGAATTAAGGTCTGCACCTATAAGGAAATGATGTCCTAAGGAATTAAGAAAGGATATGAAGTTAGGTTCGGTTATTGCTGTTTTAGGTGGGGAGTATGCTGCAACAACTGTGACAGGAAAAAGTGAAGTTTGGATTGCTATTGCTGAGGTTTGTAGGAAATTATATACTGGTAAAGGATAAAAGTGATGGGAGAGGGATTGATGGATGATGGCTGCAGTACTTTCATGTGCTGTTCCATCAGGATGGTCAGTTCGATAAATCTTATAGCTAGGTATGCTGAACTGTCGTTTATTAGTTAGTCGAGTCTCAGTTATTAGGGCTATGTCAATGTTATTGTCCTGTAGAAAAAAAGTTAGTTCATTGATGTGGTTTCGAACACCATTCGCATTCCAGAGAAGAATGGAAAGGGGTTTTATTGAGGGCATTTAAGGAATTCTTGGCGGTGGTATAAGGTTAGATATGACATTTGTGAGTAAGGAGATAAGTGGTGTGATAAGAGATCTGAATTCAGAGAGGAATGATGAAAGGAGACTCGTAAGATCATTGGAATTGTTAGGGGGAGGGATGTACATTTGGTGGTGACTGGACTTTTGGGTGTTATTAAGTTGCGGTGGCGGATTATGAGGTTGAGTTTGTGGCAGGGCCTGAGGTTGAGTGCGCTGTTCTATTTCTCCCAGTATTTGAGCATAGGAGACTTGATTGTTTGTAAATCTTGTCTGTTGCCTTGGTGGTCTGGAAGTCCTGGAGGTCTCTTCCTGTCAAGGAGCTGTTAGGAATCTCGATTTTAATATTTTGTAGGTCTTGCATCCTTTGTAGTTTGCTGGATGGTCTTTATGGCATAATGCGCACACCGCAGGTGTTTGCCTGGACTTACTACATTCTTCCGATTTGTGTTGTTGCCCGCACTTCACGCAGCGCGGTAAGCGGTGGCAATAACTTTTAGTGTGGTCATAAGATTGGCAATTATGGCATTGAACTATTTCCTTCTTGCTATATGGATTTTCAACCACTATACTAGTATAGTACAGGCGTCTTAATTTGTAAATATTATCGACCCCAGTGGTGCGCTCTAGGTCTACAAAAAATAATGGTAGGGCTATTTTATTATTTGTGCCCGGCTGCTCTTTATTTTCTTTAAATATATTAACAATTTGGCAGACACTGAATCCTAGATACGTTAATTCTTCCTTGATTGCATCAGATGGAGTTGAAGGGTGTAGGTTTCTTATCACTACTCTTAGTGCTCTCTCTTGGAATAACTGATAAGTGTGAAATTCCGCCTTTGTATCAGTTAAATATTTGACAATTTTTTTATAAGTTTCAGGAGAATCTGGCATCAACTTCGTGTCATTGATCCGAGTTTGACATATGTATTTGCCGTTGTACAGTAGTTTATTTAGATGCTGGCAAAATAGAGGGGAATTTTTTATATTTCTGATGAATATAGGAGGTGGTTTTGGTTCTCTGGGGGTTGGTGGTATTTCCATTGTTTCTTCCAATGACAGTAATTGATATGGGTTAGGAGTAAAAAATGGAGATTCATCTGTTTCGTTATTTATATTTTGTGCAGTCATATTTTTCGTTGAAGTACCAGGTCGAGGGTCATTCATGCTATCACTAGGGTTATCAGGTGTTGAAGGTGGCGTTTTTCTATTAGAACGTCTAGGCTTCTGTTTTACCGGTGAACTTCGAGGGCTGTTATTACCTAAACTCCTAGATCTTTTGTTTTTGCTAGACATTATCATATGGTAATATCGCATCTCATCTAGGGTGGTAAATAAAAGAGAGGAGAAAAAAAATAAATAAAAGTTTTTAGTACGTAACTAATTACGTAGACTTGTAGAGGCCTTCTAAGTATACGTGTTCTCCCTTAGAAGCCACGGAGGCAACTAAAGGTAGTGGGGGACAATGATAGCCAGATATGGCCTCTAACTATAAAACTATCTTAGTTTACACTGTAGTCTTAATGTTAATAAACAAGTTGTTTACTCACTTTGTTTATGTTGAGTTGAATAGTAAATTGATAAATGTTGAATTGTCACTGTTTTATTGCACTAAAGTTCACTAATTAACTGGTAATTAAGTCACTTTGTGGGAGACGATGTAGCAGGTTGGTAGATAGAAACTGGGGCATGAGCATATTCCGTCAAATACTGGATGATAATATAGACCTCAGATATCCTTAAAAACACCTGAAGACCTAGACAATGTTATGCACTCCTTTACTATCCTCATCCAACAAGCAGTTTGGACTGGATCCTCACCTAATCATTCCCCAAACGCCGTAAAATAAATCCCTTAATCCAAGACGTGTTGGACCTCATTCACACCAAACAATGCTCTAGGACTGTCTGGCAAAGAACTAGGCATCCTGATGATCGTTAGACGTATGATGTAATAAGAAACTAACCTTTTTGATCAAGGCTTTACTCAGCTAAAACATTACAGTAAGGCTGGTGGTAAAAAAGGTATAAACTGTTACAGTACAGTTTAGATTAATAATGAAGGTTAACATGTTATAACAGATTATTTACAATACAACAGGATTATCACCACATTCTTCCTTTCCTTATACAAAAACATGGTCCTGAAGATACTGAAGAATTTACCTGATATGTTTACTTTGTCTGAGTTGTATTTGAGGTGTCCGCTCGAATCCAATCGAAGTTGAGGCTCTGATGCTATTGGATACTGAAGTTCTGTGTCGGTTGCTGGATGGTCCAATTTAGAATGTTCACGTGACGAATGATCTGGTTGAGAAAGTGAACTTTCTTTATCTCCAGGCGGGACCAGGTGTTTCGTCGAAACCGTCAACTCTCTTCCATCTGTAGCCTAACCTGAGCGTTGTCTGGATTAGCCTCTTTCAGGTTCACATTTTGGAAAGGTGGATCCTACTTACTGTGATATAGAACTGTGAGTTAGATTTAATGAGTTGTGTCTTTTGCTTATGGTAAAACTTGTGCTTAAATTCGGAGCAAAATTTGCTAGACGTTGTTACAGTTCTTATGTTATTTAGTGAGTATGATAAACTTTTTTATCGTATCAAATGGTACATTGTAGTTATTCCAGGATGACATGCTTCTGTGTACCAGCCAAGTAAAGCTGCAGAATGAACAAGAGCGCTTATTCTAGAAAGTGCATCAGCTGCGATGTTCTCTCTTTCTTGTCTCTAGACTATATCATATTTATATTGTGAAATCTCGATTTTCCATCTCATAATATTCTCATTTTTAATTTTTGTTGTTCATTGGCTGTAAAACATAAATGATACACTTTTCTGTTCTGTTATCAGGCGGAAATGTCTGGAGATTAGGAATCGTCTCCATTTTCTCAACGATTCCGTTGAGTAAACGTGTAACGTGTGCGATGCAACCCCTCTGATGTTAACTTCTTTATAAACGAATTAAAATCTAGAAAATCCCGTGGATACGATATCCTAACTTCCCAGATCCGTAGGCAACTTCCTATAAAAGCCATTGTATTCCTTATCCACCTTTACAATTGTATCCTAATTATTAGTAACTATTCTGTTTCCTAAAATAGGTCAAACTGTAAATAATACCTCCTCCGATGGACCAATAAGATTTCTCCTGATCCTTTAAAAAATCTTTCTTAACCGGATCCTCCCCATAATAGAATCTCAAAATTTCCCTTCACACCATTTTTTTTTCTACTTACAACACTCCACACTCCAGCTAGGTTTACGTGTTGATAACCATATATCGCTCTAGAGAGCAAGCAATACTTTCTAGACGTAACGCAAGCTTTAGATCGGATGTAGCCCTCCTATGTCATTACATATCACCTTAGAATCCTCCCTTTTTACCTACTTTACAATAATGCTATAAATATCGGTGACTTCAACACCAACTTTTGCTCCGACTCTCCCGACATGGTCTACAAGGTATAATCTACAAGATAGGTATGGTCTACAAGATATGGTCCACAAGGTAGACCTAATCCATTCCCTTGACATATTTATTCATCATCATTCATTCCTTGTGAACCCACTCACCATACTCAGTTTACGAGTACATGGCTCGACCTTTTTATAATTGATTCCTCTCAAAATTTGTTATCTTCCTCTCAGAATTCGGTCTCCTTTCTATTACATCATGATCTCATCAAGATTTCGTATAACGTCTTGACTTCTAAGTTAATTCTTAAGAAAATCACTTGGGGAATTTATGCTCATTGACCTGTGCAAAACTAAACACTTTCCTTGAACAACTAGCCCAATCCGTAGATCCTATCTATTTCTATTCCTCCATTGACGAAATAGTGGGACCTCTTTCGTCCAATCTACTCCTATTCCTTAATAAACACGTACCCTTAACGGTAACTACCTTCAGACGCCCTGCTACCCTCTAGATTAATCCTGAAATCAGATAGTTGATTACGAGAAGAGATGCTGCAAGGAGGCGTTTCAGACGAAGGTTAGGCCGACTACTTATCTTTTAAGACTCTTCGATAACTTACCCAAGCTTCACTGCCACGTGCTAAGGAACAATTCTTTCATAATTTCTTTTCACAAGCGTCAGATCCTAAATCCAGATGGAAAACTCTTAAAAACCTCTCCATGGTAAAATCAAAAACCTGTACTCCCTCCCATGTTTCTTTAGATCAACTGAATTCCCACTTTGCCCATAGTGACTCTGTACCACTTCCCTCCTCATACTGTATTCCTAAAACTTCCTTTGACCCTGAAAACTTCTATTTTACAAATATTTTGCCAAAAGATCTGCTTCCCTCTTTCATAAAATGCAGAACAAACGACTATGGCCCTGACCTAATTCCTGTGAAGTTAATCAAATTATGTCTTACTGTCATCTTTCCTGTCTTACTGCATATCTACAATTTTTCTTTACGAAATTCCAGTTTCCCGCCAGTTTGGAAAAAAGTTATTGTCCACAAAGTTACGGTTCCCTCGAAAGTTTCCAATTTCAGACCCATCTAAACTGTCTCAATCTTTCGAAGCCTCTTGGAAGAAAAGTGCATTCACAGCTTAATACTGTCCTTGAGCAAAAAGCTTTGCTCAATATCATCCAGTCTGGTCTCCGATCCCAGGTATCCACTCAATCCGCTTTGACTGAAAATTTCTCAGGACCTTCATCTCTCTAAAGAAAATCTCGATCCTAGTTCTCTAAGATTTTTCAAAAGCTTTTGATTCCGTTAATCACAAAATTCTCCTTACCAAACTCCAAAATCTTTCAATATCAAATAGTGCTCTAAAGTGGTTCCATTCTTTTTTGTAACAAATATTCCAAACAGTTAACTTCGATTGTGGCCGCCTTGTATGCTGTGGACTGTCTAGTGGGCTTGATATCAGATTAAAGGAACTACTGAATTGCTTCATTAGATTTATACTTGGAGCCCCCAGGCGCTTCCACGTCTCCAGTTGCTATGCCGAGTTGAAGTTTCTCTATCAAGTTTTCCGATGGCAATATTTTCTAGGTATATTCCTTTTCCGAATCTCCACAGCCAGAAGACCTTCTTACTTTCTTGATTTCTTTACTCCTTGCTCCTCTGTTCATTCTTTCAACACGAGATTCCAATCCTAAAATCTGTTAATTCCTTCTCATAGAACTGATTCCTTTAAAAAAAACCTTCGTCACACTTGCTACCACGTTTTGGAATTCTCTACCGACCTCTATACGGAAATCCTCATCATTGGTCTCATTTAAACACCATATATTTTTCCAACTCCTCAGTAATTGATCTTCCAAATATGTGTAAAATAATATTCCCGTTTGTCAGACCTGTCAGTCGCATTTAATGATATCTTAGAGATAATTATATATCATCCATATTGTTTGTGTGTACGAATTAGTCAACTCGCACATCTCAATTTATTTTAGATCTAGATAACCTTGTAATTTAATTTATTCCTAATTCCAGACAACTGTCATTAAATTGTACGTTGTCATTATTCTAAGGGGACTCAGTCTCAGTATAAAATTTACTTTGCTCTTCTTCTTCTACGAATACTAAAAGTTTTTTTTTTTTGGGGGGGGGGAAGAGCAAATTCTCCTTGAATTGGACCAATAGCCAATTTTTTAGACCAGAATTGCGTTTCCAGTAGCTGACGCATTATCCCGTGCCGCTGTGTGAGGTGATATTAGACCTTAGATTGATAGACCTTAGGTTGATTACTAAATATTTCGTAATTTTATGATAATAGAATATTTGTATTAAGTTATTTTATTTATGGTCTACGGATTCTTTCTGTAATGTTGTTATTATTGTTACTAAAAAATATGTAATGTTTTTAGTATGATCTCGAACATCGAACGTGGAAAACGTATCTGTAACCTTTTAGCGTCACTTTCTTTGTTCGGTAGTTTTCAGACAACTCTTTGTCATTATTGTTTGTTAACACTCCGCCATACATTGTGATCTGTTTTCGACTATGTGAATTACATATAGTTCAAAGTAGTTATGTATCTCATTCATAACATCCTGGATGCGAATGTGGTGGGAAAGATCAACGTGGTCTTTGATGAGATGGACTTTTGATGTTGTTGTTAATCTAATCAACAATAAAATTTCCTCAACAATATATTATAATTATTTTTATATTATATAGGAGTTCCAACGAGGGTTGCATTTTACGTCAGGACTGAGTTCCAGAAGTCGCGGTCAAGCCAATCTTCATCTTCAAGACAACGGCCAGCCATCTCCTATTTCACTTCATGTATCCATCTTTTTCTGGGTCGTCCTCGCCTCTGCCCGGCGGTTGCCAATCTAGAATTCGGTTAATTCATCGCTCGGTAGACATTCGTCTTACATGGCAGTACCGCATCATCCTCCGCCTTCAAATTTTCTGGTTGACGGATACAGGAGCCTCCACCCTGTCCCTTATGGCCTTGTTTCTAATTCTATCCATCCTTGCTATATGTAGGCATCTCCTTCAAAAGTCCATTTCCACAGCTCCTATCTTTAAAAAGAGATGACATGATCCAGGTTTCAGCTGCATACTTCAGGATGGGTTCTATGATGGCGTGGTATATGATATTCTATCGCTTGTTTTTATTTAGAACTCCGTAGACAGGATGAAGCGATCGTGTGGCTTTTCGTATCCATCTTTGTACAGGTCTGAGAGTCGACACGAAGATTACCGGCGTCCTCACCCATATATTCTGTCTTTGAGAAATTCGCCCCCAGACCATTGTTTGGCAGATTCAATTAGATATATCTTGAAAAGGGTCGGAACCATGCTACAACACTGTTTCAGACCCTTGAAACCCAAAAAAGGCTCCATCAGTCGACCTCCAAGCATCACCCGATAGAGGCGTCTCACTGCTTCTTTTAGGGCTTCGTCGATTCCTGCCTTTTTCAGTGCTATTCAAATTTTAGTTCTAGGGACACTGTCATAAGCCTTCTCTATGCCCACGAAAGCTATATAGAGCTCCTCGTTGATTTCTCGGGATTTTTCGATGAGTTGCCGGAGGACAAAGATGTTATTATTGCAGGATTTCCACGCCGTGAATCCTACATAGTCCTCAGTGATAATGAAAAATTATTACACTTTGTCTCGGAGAAGCCTTCCTATAACTCTGCTTACCAAACTCTGTACACATACATCCCTATAATTCCGTCACATATTTCTGTCGCCTTTTTTGAATATAGGCGATATAAAAACTGTCCGGAGGACCTCTCGTTTTTTTTAATTTTTCAGAGCTTGAGCCAATTCATCCATGGTGACCGTTACCGTTACATCCGGCGGTCTAGTCCTTCTGTGGGGTATTACCTGGTGTCGGCTCCCCCTAACAAGATCCTCGGAATTCTCCTTCCAATCTCTCTCACTAATCGGTGATATAACAACTCCCTTTCTAGGTGCGTGCGGAGTTCTGCTCATGCGCTAATTTATTACAAACCACCTGTTACTTTGTCTCCCACAAGTGATTAAATTACTAGTGAATTAGTGAACTATAATGATTAGAAACAGTGTCATTTGAACAATTAACAATTCGTTCATCAAATGACCATAAATACGGTGAGTAATCGCTTGCATGTTAAGTTTATTGAGCAGTGTAAACAACAATAGATTTAGGGGGAGAAGGCCATACTGTTATCTATCAATCCCCTCCAGTCAGTTAAGCTGTTGCTCTCTGAAGAGGTGGATCTCACGTCGCTTGACCCTTAACTGGGACGAGTAATTATTACGCACCAGATTATTATTATTATTTACTCTTCTTATTCAGCTGTTACCATGAATGCGATATTATCACATGATAATGTCAACCAAAAGTAAAAGATCAAGAAGTCTAGGTAACAACAGCTCTCAAAGCTCACCTGTAAAGCAAAGGCCAAGGCGTTCAAATAGGAAAACACCACCATCAACACCTGACAGACCAACTGAAAATATTAACGATCCACCACCTGGTACTTCAACACCAACAACAGATGAATCTCCGTTCTTCACCACCAACCCATACCAGCTATTATCGTCAGAAGATACTATGGAAGCAGCACCAACCCCTAGAGAGCCAAAACCACCTCCAAGTCCTCGGAGCAAGATGGCGGGTAATGGGCGCCGCCATCTTGCTCCGAGGACCTGTGCCAGGATCGGCCTTTTCTATCTTCCTCTCAGAATTCGGTCTCCTTTCTATTAAATCATGATCTCATCAAGATTTCGTATAACGTCTCGACTTCTAAGTTAATTCTTAAGAAAATCACTTGGGGAATTTATGCTCATTGACCTGTGCAAAACTAAACACTTTCCTTGAACAACTAGCCCAATCCGTAGATCCTATCTATTTCTATTCCTCCATTGACGAAATAGTGGGACCTCTTTCGTCCAATCTACTCCTATTCCTTAATAAACACGTACCCTTAACGGTAACTACCTTCAGACGCCCTGCTACCCTCTAGATTAATCCTGAAATCAGATAGTTGATTACGAGAAGAGATGCTGCAAGGAGGCGTTTCAGACGAAGGTTAGGCCGACTACTTATCTTTTAAGACTCTTCGATAACTTACCCAAGCTTCACTGCCACGTGCTAAGGAACAATTCTTTCATAATTTCTTTTCACAAGCGTCAGATCCTAAATCCAGATGGAAAACTCTTAAAAACCTCTCCATGGTAAAATCAAAAACCTGTACTCCCTCCCATGTTTCTTTAGATCAACTGAATTCCCACTTTGCCCATAGTGACTCTGTACCACTTCCCTCCTCATACTGTATTCCTAAAACTTCCTTTGACCCTGAAAACTTCTATTTTACAAATATTTTGCCAAAAGATCTGCTTCCCTCTTTCATAAAATGCAGAACAAACGACTATGGCCCTGACCTAATTCCTGTGAAGTTAATCAAATTATGTCTTACTGTCATCTTTCCTGTCTTACTGCATATCTACAATTTTTCTTTACGAAATTCCAGTTTCCCGCCAGTTTGGAAAAAAGTTATTGTCCACAAAGTTACGGTTCCCTCGAAAGTTTCCAATTTCAGACCCATCTAAACTGTCTCAATCTTTCGAAGCCTCTTGGAAGAAAAGTGCATTCACAGCTTAATACTGTCCTTGAGCAAAAAGCTTTGCTCAATATCATCCAGTCTGGTCTCCGATCCCAGGTATCCACTCAATCCGCTTTGACTGAAAATTTCTCAGGACCTTCATCTCTCTAAAGAAAATCTCGATCCTAGTTCTCTAAGATTTTTCAAAAGCTTTTGATTCCGTTAATCACAAAATTCTCCTTACCAAACTCCAAAATCTTTCAATATCAAATAGTGCTCTAAAGTGGTTCCATTCTTTTTTGTAACAAATATTCCAAACAGTTAACTTCGATTGTGGCCGCCTTGTATGCTGTGGACTGTCTAGTGGGCTTGATATCAGATTAAAGGAACTACTGAATTGCTTCATTAGATTTATACTTGGAGCCCCCAGGCGCTTCCACGTCTCCAGTTGCTATGCCGAGTTGAAGTTTCTCTATCAAGTTTTCCGATGGCAATATTTTCTAGGTATATTCCTTTTCCGAATCTCCACAGCCAGAAGACCTTCTTACTTTCTTGATTTCTTTACTCCTTGCTCCTCTGTTCATTCTTTCAACACGAGATTCCAATCCTAAAATCTGTTAATTCCTTCTCATAGAACTGATTCCTTTAAAAAAAACCTTCGTCACACTTGCTACCACGTTTTGGAATTCTCTACCGACCTCTATACGGAAATCCTCATCATTGGTCTCATTTAAACACCATATATTTTTCCAACTCCTCAGTAATTGATCTTCCAAATATGTGTAAAATAATATTCCCGTTTGTCAGACCTGTCAGTCGCATTTAATGATATCTTAGAGATAATTATATATCATCCATATTGTTTGTGTGTACGAATTAGTCAACTCGCACATCTCAATTTATTTTAGATCTAGATAACCTTGTAATTTAATTTATTCCTAATTCCAGACAACTGTCATTAAATTGTACGTTGTCATTATTCTAAGGGGACTCAGTCTCAGTATAAAATTTACTTTGCTCTTCTTCTTCTACGAATACTAAAAGTTTTTTTTTTTTGGGGGGGGGGAAGAGCAAATTCTCCTTGAATTGGACCAATAGCCAATTTTTTAGACCAGAATTGCGTTTCCAGTAGCTGACGCATTATCCCGTGCCGCTGTGTGAGGTGATATTAGACCTTAGATTGATAGACCTTAGGTTGATTACTAAATATTTCGTAATTTTATGATAATAGAATATTTGTATTAAGTTATTTTATTTATGGTCTACGGATTCTTTCTGTAATGTTGTTATTATTGTTACTAAAAAATATGTAATGTTTTTAGTATGATCTCGAACATCGAACGTGGAAAACGTATCTGTAACCTTTTAGCGTCACTTTCTTTGTTCGGTAGTTTTCAGACAACTCTTTGTCATTATTGTTTGTTAACACTCCGCCATACATTGTGATCTGTTTTCGACTATGTGAATTACATATAGTTCAAAGTAGTTATGTATCTCATTCATAACATCCTGGATGCGAATGTGGTGGGAAAGATCAACGTGGTCTTTGATGAGATGGACTTTTGATGTTGTTGTTAATCTAATCAACAATAAAATTTCCTCAACAATATATTATAATTATTTTTATATTATATAGGAGTTCCAACGAGGGTTGCATTTTACGTCAGGACTGAGTTCCAGAAGTCGCGGTCAAGCCAATCTTCATCTTCAAGACAACGGCCAGCCATCTCCTATTTCACTTCATGTATCCATCTTTTTCTGGGTCGTCCTCGCCTCTGCCCGGCGGTTGCCAATCTAGAATTCGGTTAATTCATCGCTCGGTAGACATTCGTCTTACATGGCAGTACCGCATCATCCTCCGCCTTCAAATTTTCTGGTTGACGGATACAGGAGCCTCCACCCTGTCCCTTATGGCCTTGTTTCTAATTCTATCCATCCTTGCTATATGTAGGCATCTCCTTCAAAAGTCCATTTCCACAGCTCCTATCTTTAAAAAGAGATGACATGATCCAGGTTTCAGCTGCATACTTCAGGATGGGTTCTATGATGGCGTGGTATATGATATTCTATCGCTTGTTTTTATTTAGAACTCCGTAGACAGGATGAAGCGATCGTGTGGCTTTTCGTATCCATCTTTGTACAGGTCTGAGAGTCGACACGAAGATTACCGGCGTCCTCACCCATATATTCTGTCTTTGAGAAATTCGCCCCCAGACCATTGTTTGGCAGATTCAATTAGATATATCTTGAAAAGGGTCGGAACCATGCTACAACACTGTTTCAGACCCTTGAAACCCAAAAAAGGCTCCATCAGTCGACCTCCAAGCATCACCCGATAGAGGCGTCTCACTGCTTCTTTTAGGGCTTCGTCGATTCCTGCCTTTTTCAGTGCTATTCAAATTTTAGTTCTAGGGACACTGTCATAAGCCTTCTCTATGCCCACGAAAGCTATATAGAGCTCCTCGTTGATTTCTCGGGATTTTTCGATGAGTTGCCGGAGGACAAAGATGTTATTATTGCAGGATTTCCACGCCGTGAATCCTACATAGTCCTCAGTGATAATGAAAAATTATTACACTTTGTCTCGGAGAAGCCTTCCTATAACTCTGCTTACCAAACTCTGTACACATACATCCCTATAATTCCGTCACATATTTCTGTCGCCTTTTTTGAATATAGGCGATATAAAAACTGTCCGGAGGACCTCTCGTTTTTTTTAATTTTTCAGAGCTTGAGCCAATTCATCCATGGTGACCGTTACCGTTACATCCGGCGGTCTAGTCCTTCTGTGGGGTATTACCTGGTGTCGGCTCCCCCTAACAAGATCCTCGAAATTCTCCTTCCAATCTCTCTCACTAATCGGTGATATAACAACTCCCTTTCTAGGTGCGTGCGGAGTTCTGCTCATGCGCTAATTCATTACAAACCACCTGTTACTTTGTCTCCCACAAGTGATTAAATTACTAGTGAATTAGTGAACTATAATGATTAGAAACAGTGTCATTTGAACAATTAACAATTCGTTCATCAAATGACCATAAATACGGTGAGTAATCGCTTGCATGTTAAGTTTATTGAGCAGTGTAAACAACAATAGATTTAGGGGGAGAAGGCCATACTGTTATCTATCAATCCCCTCCAGTCAGTTAAGCTGTTGCTCTCTGAAGAGGAGGATCTCACGTCGCTTGACCCTTAACTGGGACGAGTAATTATTTCGCACCAGATTATTATTATTATTTACTCTTCTTATTCAGCTGTTACCATGAATGCGATATTATCACATGATAATGTCAACCAAAAGCAAAAGATCAAGAAGTCTAGGTAACAACAGCTCTCAAAGCTCACCTGTAAAGCAAAGGCCAAGGCGTTCAAATAGGAAAACACCACCATCAACACCTGACAGACCAACTGAAAATATTAACGATCCACCACCTGGTACTTCAACACCAACAACAGATGAATCTCCGTTCTTCACCACCAACCCATACCAGCTATTATCGTCAGAAGATACTATGGAAGCAGCACCAACCCCTAGAGAGCCAAAACCACCTCCAAGTCCTCGGAGCAAGATGGCGGGTAATGGGCGCCGCCATCTTGCTCCGAGGACCTGTGCCAGGATCGGCCTTTTCTATCTACTCCTCCAATATTTGTTAGAAATATTACAAATTTTCCTTTATTGGGGCATCTCAATAAAATAATTGACAACGGTAAATATTGCCATATTAGAACCAATTACGCCAAACTAACGCCAGTTTCTCCGGATACATACAGAAAAATTGTGAAATACTTAACTGAATGAAAGGCTGAATTTCACACTTATAAGTTATATGAAGAGAGAGCACTGAGAGTAGTGATAAGAGGTCTCCACCCTTCAACTCCACCTGATGAAATCAAAGAAGAATTGACGGCTTTAGGCTTCAATGTCCGCTAAATCATCAATGTTTATAAATACAATAAAGAGCTACCAGGCACAAATAATAAAATAGCACTACCACTATTTTTTGTAGACCTAGAGCGCACTCCAGGGGTCAAAAATATTTATAGACTTAATCGTTTGTACTATACTAGTATAGTGGTTGAAAAAAACATGCAATAAAAAAGAGATGGTACAATGTCATAATTGCCAAACCCATGGCCATACAAGAAGCTACTGCCATCGATTACCTCCATGTGTGAAGTGCGGACAACAGCACTAAGTCTAGGCAAACTTCTGCGCACTCCTGTTAGAGCACTATGCCATCAAAACCATCCAGCAAACTACAAGGGATGCCGAATATAACAAAATATTGAAATTGAGAGCACAGGCAAAACTCAGACAGGAAGAGACCGCCAGGACTTCCCGACCACCTAGGCAACCCACAAGACTTATGACCAAAGAAGTGTCCTTTGCTGAAACACTAGGAGAGATTGAACAGGAAAATCAACCTCAGGTCCTGCCGCAAACTGAGCAACAACCTCATGATCCACCACCCCAATATAACACCCAAAAGTCCAGTCTACACCAAATCTCTTATGTTCCTCCTCCTAACAATTACAATGACCTCACCAGCCTAATTACATCGTTTCTCTCAGAATTCAGATCTCTTATCACTCCGCTCATATCCTTACTTACTTACAATGCCATACCCAATCTGATTTCACCGCCAAAAATTCATTAAATGTTTTCAACAAAACCCCTCTCCATTCTCCTCTGGAAAGCGAATGGTGCTCGAAACCACATAAGCGAACTAACTTTTTTTATACATGACAATAACATTGACATAGTCCTAAATACTGAGACCCGACTGACTAACAAACCACAGTTCAACATACCTAGATACAAGATTTACGCAATTGACCACCCTGATGGAACTGCACATGGAGGCACTGCCGTCATCATCCATCAATCCCTCTCCCATTACTTTTATCCTTTACTAATTGATAATTTCCTACAAACCTCAGCAATAACAATCCAAGCTTCACTTTTTCCTGTCACAGTTGTCGCAGCATACTCCCCATCTAAAACAGCAATAGCCGAATCTAACTTCATATCCTTTCTTAATTCCTTAGGACACTATTTCCTTATAGGTGCAGACCTTAATTCCAAACATCAGCAATGGGGAGCCCGAACCACGAACTACCGCTGGGGAACATTGCTGTCTGCGCTTAGTTCCCACAATAGTAACATCCTTTCCCCTGATACTCCTACATACTGGCCAACCGATCCTAACCGTAACCCTGACCTCCTTGACTTCTTCATTCACAAAGGTCTAGGGCTGTTAAATTATTCAGTTTTTGGGCATGATGACCTTTCCTCAGACCATAGTCCGCTTACCCTTTCCGCATCTCCTATCCCCAAGTTATATACTCCCTCATTCATCAGAGGCCCAGTCAATTGGAACCTTTTCCACCAAACAATAGCAGATGCAATAGACCTCAGAGTATCCCAAAAAATCCTCAAGACCTAGATAATGCAGTTAGTTCCCATACCACCTTGATTTAACAAGTAGTTTGGGCTGCATCCTTGCCACTCCCCTCTAAAACATACCGTAAAAAGAATCATTTGTTCCAATACCTTACAGCCTAATTAAATCCAAACGCCAATCCAGGACTCTCTGGCAAAGAACCAGGCATCCTGATGATCGAAAAATATACAATTATTATTCCAAACAATTAAAAAAAGAAATAGCTTCCTTTAGATCCCAATCGTACAATTCTTACCCCTCTTCCCTATCTACCAATAATAACTCCCTCTGGAAATTGACCAGAAAAATTCTTAAATACCATTCTGTTTCCCACTCCCTCCGATACAGTGATGGAACCTGGGGTTCGTCAGATGAGACTAGAGCTGAAGAATTTGCCAAAAACCAATCCAAAACATTCACTCCCCACCCCGAGCTCCATTCCACCCTCACTGCTGAAGTTAAAGAATTCCTCTTTTATCCTATTCCTCTCTCTTTACCTCCCAAAGCTGTCAACCTCTCTGAGGTCAAATTCCTTATAATCAACCTAAAACCTCTAAAATCCCCTGGACAGGATCTCCTTAGATCCTTAGACAGCTTCCCAAAAAAAGGGATTATATTCCTCCCATACCTATACAACTGTATCCTCCGCACAACTCACTTTCCTCTGATATGGAAACACTCCATAACCATCCTCTTCCCCAAACCAGGTGAACCTGTCAATAATACCTCATCCTATAGACCGATAAGCTTGCTCCCAATCTTCTTCAAAATCTTTGAAAAAAATCCTACTTAAACGCATCCTACCCATACTCGAAACCCACAATATTCCATCCCATCAGTTTGGATTCCGCTCAAGACATTCCACTATTCAACAAGGCCTTCACGTTGTTGACCATATATCCTCTGCTCTTGAAAACAAGCAATATTGCACTGGTGCCTTTCTGGACGTAGCTCAAGCTTTCGACTGGGTGTGGTATGATGGCTTGCTTTTCAAGCTCAAAACCCACTTACCTCAATCCTTGTACATACTCCTCAAATCCTACATCTCAAATCGTTTCTTTCATGTCCGCTACTGCACTGAATTCTCTAATTATTATCCAGTTGAGGCTGGTGTTCCTCGAAGGTTGAAACGGCAGTGGCCTCGAGATCTTTTGTAAAGACACTGGAGTTCTGTCACTGGTCAGCTTCTCCACTTAAGTCATGAGTGTTTGTGGCTTTAGTGACCTCCCTCAGTCTCCACCGGACTGGTAATGCCGGCTGAGAGATAAGTGCTGGGATATCTTAGAGTCTCGCTTTGTCCTTCACGCGTAGGGGGAAAGGGCTGGACTCGGGGATCTGTTGCCTGATTGTAAATATTCTAATTAAGTATGAATGTTTTTCTATTTATTTCTTTTATTTATATTTTATTTAATTTTAACTGTAATTTAAATTTCTTTGGTTTATTATACTTTTTGCTTTTGTTATATAAATGTATATTTTTTTTAAATAATTTATTTATATTTTATTATTTATTGTATTGTATATATGGTACAAAAGTGGATCACTCAGCTTTAGAACTCAGTGCCCTCAAGTGCGGCATAATGTATTATTTCTCAATAAAAAGATATATAATCGGAAAAAATAATATTTCAACAAATTGGCCTCAGAATAACCTTAAAAACCCCAGAAGACATTTATATTGCCGTAAAGTCCTTTACCACCCCACCATTTAACAGCCAGTCTGGACTTCTTCCTCTCCTAATCATTCCTCAATAATTCCTAAGAAAAAAAAGTTACCTCAACACATTCTCGAGTTAATCCAAACCAAACGCTATACTAGATTGTTATTGCAACGCACCAGAAATCCCACAGATCGCTGTTTCTATAATTATTACTCTAAACATATCAAGCGAGAATTATCCAACTTCAAATCCCAATCCTTTAACACTTACCTTACCTTCCTCTCCGCTCACGACAATTCCCTCTGGAATATCACCAACAAATTTCTAAAACCCCAAAACATTTCCCATCCCCTCCGTTGAGGCGATGGCTCCTGGGCGGCGTCTGATGAAGTCAAACACCTCTCCTGTACATTTACTCCTCATCCTGAATTCTATTCCTTCCATACTGCAGGAGTAGAAAAAATCCTCTCCTCACTTATTCCGCTTTCCCTACCACCGAAAGCAGTTCATCTTTCTGAGGTCAAATATTATTTACAAAAATTATCTTCCCGCAAATCTCCAGAATACGGCCTTCTAACAACACAGATCTTCCATCAACTACCACCCAAGGCGATCATGTTCCTCACATATATATACTACTGCATCCTAAGAACTACCCATTTTCCTCTAACCTCTAACGAAACATTTCACTATCGTCCTTTTCCTGAAACCAGCCAAACCTTCCAATAACACCTATAACCAAGAACCCTACTCCCAATCCTTTCAATAGTATTTGAAAAATCCTATTAAAAAGAATCCCATTAGTTTCGGAGAAGGCAGTGGATCAGCTGATTGGAAGGTTGTGCTCTCAACTGGTCTCTCAGTATTTGCCTATTTTTAAGCGGAATCTCTCTGATTTTTTCATTGAATACATTTCACGTGTACACCAGAGCAGTTGATATTGCTGTTGACATATTTGTTTTTTATTTTTTATTTTTTTTCCGTTCTTTCTTTCTTTTTTCTCTTATGGTAAGCGGTATACTCACCAAGTGATGTCCAGTAAGGTGCCCAAGAGGACTCGGTCAGACGGAGTTAGCACACCTGCCAAAGAAAGAACTCGTCGCTGCCTACGAGAAACATCTCCAACAAAAAAAGTGAACACTTCAGATCCAGAATCTCAGCCACAACCAGGAACTTCTTCTCAAGAAATGATCGAAGAATCCTCTTTCTTTACTCTAAACCCCTACCAAGTACTGCAAAATGACCGAGAGGTAATGAAGTCTGCAGCAATGCCCACAGAACCAAGGCCTCCTCTGATATTTGTGAAAAACATCACAAATTTCCAGTTGTTCTGCACCCAACTAAATAAAATCTGCTCTGGCAGTTATTCATGTCTGAGCAGGACCAACGATACAAAAATAACACCAGATACTGCTGACAGTTCTGCGCATCCGCTAGTATTTTTCAACCCACCTGCTACATCGTCTCTCACAATTATCATAATCACCAGTGAATTAGTGAACAGTTGTGTTAAAAAATAGTGCTGTTGAACAATTATATAGTACATTCATGAATTGAACCATAAACACGGTGAGTAACCGCTTGTTTATTAAGTTTGAACTATAGTGTAAACAACCATAGAATTAGATAGAGTGGCCATTTCTTATCTATAGTCCCCCCACTTAGGGCCAGGTAGGCTCAGTGCCTGTCGAGCTGTTAAGTAAGCTAGGTCATATCGCTTGGCCCTCTATCAGTCTGCGTAAATTTTACGTATTATTAAAAAAAAAAAACATTTTTTTTTCTTTTTTCCAATAGTCGTTGACATGATATGCGATATTATCATATGATAATGTCTAGCAAGAATAAAAGATCAAGAAGCTTAGGCAATAATAGCTCTCGTAATTCACCAGTAAAACAAAAGCCTAGGCGTTCAAACAAAAAAACACCACCATCTACACCTGATAGACCAAATGATGATCTTCAAGCCGGTACATCAACTGAAATTACGACCACCGAAACAAACAATGAAATTGATGAATCACCTTTTTTTACTGTTAACCCTTACCAACTACTATCGAATACCGTAGAAGAAACAATGGAAATACCATCAACCCCCAGAGAGCCAAAAACACCTCCAATATTCATAAGAAACATAAAAAAATTTCCGCTATTTTGCCAGCAATTACTTAGCAATGGTAAATACACATGTCAAAGTCGAACCAATGACACCAAGTTGATGCCAGATTCTCCTGAATCATATAGAAAAGTCGTAAAATACTTGACAGATACAAAGGCGGAATTCCATACTTATCAATTATTTCAAGAGAGAGCACTAAGAGTGGTGATAAGAGGCCTCCATCCAACAACTCCACCTGAGGTAATCAAAGAAGAATTGACAGAACTTGGTTTCAGTGTCCGCCAAATTGTCAATGTATCTAGAGATAATAAAGAGCAACAAGGTGCAAACAACAAAATAGCCTTATCACTAGTTTTCGTAGACCTTGAGCGCACCAGTGGAGTCGAAAACATCTATAAATTAAGACGCCTGTACTATACTAGCATAGTTGTCGAAAAACCGTATGCAAAACTGGAAATAGTACAATGCCATAATTGCCAATCATATGGCCATACTAAAAGCTATTGCCACCGCTTACCGCGTTGCGTGAAGTGCGGGCAGCAACATAAGTCGGAAGATTGCAATAAGTCCAGGCAAACTCCTGCTGTGTGCGCATTATGCCATAAAGATCACCCAGCAAATTACAAAGGATGCCAGACATATAATATCTTAAAATCAAGATTACAGACAGCGCCTAGACATGAAGAGACTTCCAGGACTCCCAGACCACCAAGGAAACCCTCAAGATTTGCAAACAAATAAGTCTCCTATGCTCAAATGTTAGGAGAATTAGAACAGCATACTCAACCTCAGGCCCTGCCGTAAACTCAACCACTACCTCATGGTGCACCACCCGAACATAATAACACCCAAAAGTTCAGTCCTCAACAAATATCCTACATTCCTCCCTCTAACAATTCCAATGACCTTACCAGCCTCCTTACATCATTCCTCTCCGAAATCAAATCCCTCATCACACCGCTCATTGCCTTACTTACAAATGCCATAGCCAATCTTATCCCTTCGCCAAGAATTCCTTAAATGTCCTCAATTAAACCCCTCTCCATTCTCCTCTGGAATGCGAATGGTGTTCGAAATCACATCAACGAACTAACCTTTTTTCTACAGGACAATAACATAGACATAGGCCTATGAGACCTGACTAACAAATAAAAGACAGTTCAACATACCTGGCTACAAGATATGTCGAACTGACCACCCTGATGGAACAGCATATGCTGGCACTGCTGTCATTATCCATCAGTCCCTTTCCCATCACTTGTATCCTTTACCAGTTCACAATTTCCTACAAACCTCAGCAATAACTATCCAAACTTCACTTTTTCCTCTTACAGTTGTCGCAGCATACTCTCCACCTAAAATAGCAATACCTGAACCTAACTTCATTTCCTTTCTTAATTCCCTAGGACACCACTTCCTTATAGGTGCAGACCTTAACGCCAAATATCAGCAATGGGGAGCCAGAACCACGAATTCCCGCGGGCGATCGTTGCTGTCTGCACTTAATTCCCACAATCCAAAATACCTCAATACATAACATACCGTACTGACCATCCTGACGGTAAAGCACATGCCGTTACTGCTGTTATTGTACACCACTCACTTTCTCATCACCAGCTCCCATTACCGACACACGATTTCCTACAATCAACAGCTATCGTAATCAAAACCTTCTCTTTTCCCGTCACCATAGCATCAGCATATTGCCCTCCTAACAGATCCATATTCAATATCCAGTTCAGTTCTCTTCTCAACTCCTTAGGACATCATTTCATCTTGGGTATTTCATCATTTCATCTTTAATTTAACTCTCAAGAAAAATAAGTTACCTCAACACCTCATACACCTAATCCATACCAAACGTCGTGCCAGATTATTATGGCAACGTACTAGACGACCCATCGATCGTCGCTCCTATAATTATTACAGTAAACAATTAAAGCAGGAATTGGCCACCTTCAAATCCCAATCCTTCAACTCCTACCTTACTTCCCTCTCTGTTCATGATAATTCCCTATGGAAGATCACCAACAAAATCCTAAAATCCCATCATATTTCCCATCCCCTCCGTCGAAGTGATGGCTCCTGGGCAGCGTCTGATGAAGATAAAGCTGAGGAATTCGCCAGACACCTCTTCAGAACATTTACCTCTCATCCGGAATCCAACCTCACCCATACCACTTTCCTTGCCCCTAAAGCAGTTAATCCTTCTGAGGTCAAACATCACTTACAAAAACTTCCTCTCCGTAAATCTCCTTGATACGAACTCCTTACCTCTTAAATCCTTCGACAACTTCCTCCTAAAGCTGTTATATTTCTCACCTACTTATTTAATGCCATCCTAAGAACCACCAACTTTCTTCTTTTGTGGAAACATTCCACTATTATCCTGTTTCCGAAACTAGGCAAACCTCCCAACGCCTAAACGTCCTACAGACCAATTAGCCTACTTCCGATTCTCTCAAAAATCTTTGAAAAGATCCTCCTGAAACGCATCCTACCCTTTAAAGATTCCCAAAATCTTCTTTCACATCAGTTCGGATTTCGTTCACAACACTCTACAGTCCAACAAGGACACCGAGTGGTCGATAATATTTCCGCAGCATTGGAAAGCAAGCAATATTGCTCGCATGCATTTCTGGACCTAGCTCAAGCTTTCGACCAAGTTGGCACGCCGGGCTTTTTTCCAAGCTGAAAACCCATCTTCCTCAGTACTTATACCTTGTCCTCCCTTCCTACCTCTCAGATCGTACCTTCCGAGTTCGCTGCGGTAGTGAATTTTTGAATTGCTATCCAATTGAGGCAGGTGTTCCTCAAGGTAGCGTGTTGGGTCCCGTCCTTTACATCCTCTTTACCGCCGATATCCCTGTCCATCCCGATACCTTCTTGGCAACTTTTGCTGATGACACCGCCATTCTATCATCCGACTCAGATCCTGATATAGCATCCTTAAACCTTCAAAGACACCTCTCCCTGATTGAGCACTGGTGTAATAAATGGCTTATTAAAGTAAACGAATCCAAATGCCAACACATCATCTTCGCGCTCCGACGCAGTTCCGTCCACCAGTACACTTTAATTCCATTCAGCTTCCTTTCTCAGACACAGTCCGGTACCTTGGCTTTCTCTTAGACAGACGACAAAGTGGAACCCTCATACTAGACTTAAAAGACAGGAACTAAACCGACGATACGGACAATTATACCGGCTACTAAACAGAAAATCTAAACTTTCCATTGAAAACAAGTTACTGATCTACAAGACAATACTGGAATCTATCTGGACTTAAAGACTTGAACTGTGGGGAACAGCAAAATTTTCTAACATCAAACGCATTCAATCCTTCCAATCCAAACTCCTTCGAACAATAGTCAATGCTCCTTTCTATGTAACCAACAAAACCCTACACCATGACCTTAATATTCCATTTGTCCTATACCTTATCCCAGCAAAATTCTCCAAATTCCACCAGAATCTTACCCATCATCCCAATCCCTTTGCACAATCTCTATCCAGCACCACCCATCCACATAATCCTCCAAGGAGGTTAAAACGGCAGTGGCCCCGCGATCTTTTATAGTTTGTAAATATTGGAGTTCTGGCAATGACCAGATTCTCCACTCAGGACGTGAGTGTATGTGGCTAAAGCACTCTTGCTCAATCTGGGTTTAGCCCTAGTGACGCGGTTGAGAGAGGAGTGCAGGGAACTCCTGGATCCATACTTTTCCCTCCACAGTTGGAGGGACTATTCTGGTTTGTTCTCTCGCCAAATTGTAAATATTGTATATAGGTGTGTATGTGTTCTTTTTATTTATTTATTTTTAGGTTATTTTATTCTTATTTATTGTATGTATATTATTTTTCTGTATATTTTTTTTTATTGATTGTACATAGAGTGTGAATGTGATCTGTGAACTCTATTATAAATGTCCTAGAGATAGATTGTAATATTTTTCAAAAAAAAAAAAAAAAATTCTACCCATAATAGAATCACAAAACCTTCGTACCCATCAATTCGGATTTGGTTTGGCTCATGCCGCCTTTCAACAAGAACTCCGAATCGTTGACCACATATCCTCAGCCTTAGAAAGCAAAGAGTATTGCTCGAGAGCATTCCTGGACATCTTGCAAGCTTTTAACCGCGTATGGCACACCGGACTACTCTTTAAGCTCAAAATGCACCTACCCCAGTTTGTAGATATGTATATATTGGAGTATTGGTAATGGCCAGATTCTCCACTCAAGTCCTGAGCGTCTGTTGCTCTAGTGCCCTCCATCAGCCTCCACTGGCTTGCAATATTAGTGACGCGGCTAAGAGAGAAGCACTAGGATCTCCTGGGGTCCTGCCTTGGCTTCCACATTTGGGGAACAAAACATGACTCGGAATCCCTTGGGCGAATGTAAATATTGTATATAGGTGTGAATGTGTTTTATATATTTCAATTTCATTTTGTTTCTCTCTATTTTTTTTTTTACCTATGCATGTTAATTTTCTTATTTTACTTTCTACAACTCTTTTTATTTTATCTCTATTTTAGTTATCATTTGTATGTATATATTGTTTGAATGTTTAATGTAGCCCTGATATTAATGCCCTCCAATGCGGCAGAATGTATTCATTTTCAAATAAAAAAAAAGTGCATTATAGATACAAAAGACATTTGGTCACTAATAAACCAATTTAAGACTTCAAATGTTATTAGTGAATCTAATATTACAGGTGAGCAGTTTAGATATTAATATACGAGTAATTCATTGTGGAATTCAGACATAAAAGCTCCTCAAATATTTTATGCCACCCCAAAATGGGGAAAATTTTGATCTAGATAGGGGAATCGATTTAGATGATTCGAAATTTACATTGTCTAAAGCAAAAAATAATAAAACGCCAGCAATCGATTCTGTGTCATATGGATTTTTCAAAAACTCTCCAGAATGTATGTGTTTTGTAAAAAATTATTAATGTATTTAATCATTACTTTAATAATGGAAAAATACCAGAGAGCTTTATCAAATCAGTCATTTATCCGCTATTCAAAAAAGGAGATGCCCCTTAATGTGGAAAATGTGATGGCCATATATTTTATTAATGTAAAACGTAATTAAAAATTATTAACTGGAATTTTATTAGGGCGTTTGTGGAACTGGGTGATTGAAAATGACAAATTAAAATATTTCCAAGCTTGTTTTCATCCGGGATACTCAACCGTAGATCATATTTTTAGTCTGTTTGGCATTTTTAAACTGTTATAAAATGGCATTTTCAAAAGAAATAAAATAAATCGACAAAATCTATGTCAGCCAAACAAATTATAGTTGAGTGTATTTTTCTTTTAACAGTATTAGTATTCACTGTGATTAGTGTAATATATTCACTTTTATCTACTTAAAGAAAGTGTCGTGAATCCAATTGAGTTCTAGAAGCTACGGGAGTGTAAACATCTACTAATCCTTACAGCATTAGACAACACTGTTTACTGCTTTCATCAAAACAACTCTCTCCCGGTATTTATTTACATTTTAATTGTTCTATTTTAATTAAATATGGTGCAGCGTAATATTTGCAATAATACTATTGCACGCGAAGACCAAAAAACAATCTTTGTTGTGTAAAATGCAAAATTATTTTTCAAGGTCGGTGTCTTAATCTAAGTGAAAAAGAAATTGAAGCCTTAAAAGCACACAAAAAAACATGGGTATGCCCTAATTGTGACCAGACCAAAAAACCTAACACTGAGCCATCCGCCTCAGAAATACTGGCGGCAGTAAATCGCTTAGACTCGAGTGTCAATGAAGACATAAAAAACATAAAAACAACCCTCGATAAATATGGAGAGCTCAATTTTGAGCTTAATGAAAAATTGAGAAACACCTCGAAAGTCAAGCCAGTAATTTCGAAAAAAATATTCTGGAAAATAAAGCCCTCAAATCTCGAGTGGGCGAATTGGAGGTTCGCCTGAATAATGCAGAGCAGGGCTTGTTATCCAGATCACTGAAGATCCAAGGGATACCAGAGCGAACTGGTGAAACGCCCGCCGCTTCGGTGAGCAGCATTGGAGCAAGTTTGGGCATCAGGCTCAGTACAGATGACTTGGACATAGTACATCGCCGCAGAAGTAGAAAAGATGACCCACGACCGCCGCCTGTCATCGCGCGCTTTGTCAAACAGTCAGTCAGAGACAACTTAATAACGAAGAGGAAAGTCAAGAGGGACCTCACTACTCGGGATATCGGCTGGCAGGAGAATGACTGTCACCGGATATATCTGAGTGAGGAAATGACTCCCACGAACACATACTTATATTGGCTTGCCCGACAGAAGAGAGCTGCGTGGCAAATCAAATATACGTGGTTTGCCGCCGGAAAGGTGCGATGTCGGAAGGAGGACGGGCATAAAGTTATTCTGATTGAACAGGCATCGGACCTCGATATATTTGCCTGACCGCGAAGAATTCGTCTACTCCTCATCCTCATTAAAATAAGTTTGAACTCAATTATCTACAAAGGAACATTTTCACTTCTACGCATAGAGATATCTATTCATATTTACGCACTAATTTATATTTTATTGACCATATGTTTTTTTGTTTGTTTTTTTTTTGGTTTCTGCTTACACTTTCTTTTCTGCTATTTCATTAATTGTAAAAGCCTTTTTGTATTTTCTATTTGTTTTAGAGTTTCTCTACCAAACTCTGACTGTTTCCCTCCCAATTCCTCTCATGTCTAGTACCCTAATCTCCTGTCATATTAACTCTCAATCCCTCCCTGCCCACTATGACGAGTTTCTGCAATATTTCACTCAAAACTTTTATCATATTATCGCAATCTCGGAAACTTGACCTAAACCTTACATCCCATCCACTTCTGTTTCCTTGCCTAATCACACCCTCCTCCGTCATGACCGGGTAAGTCGGGATGGCGGAGGAGTAGCTATGTTTTTCCATAATAGCCTGAAGACTCGAATCCTCGATTCCTCACCTCCCTCCGATCATCCTCAAGTTGAATACCTTCTAGTAGAAATCCATTGTAAGGATCTTCCTCTCCTTTACATTGTGGTATATCGTCCTCCCCATTTTCCATTTGATCAGCCCTTCGAATCAACCCTATTCAACTTCGTTCCTCTATATCCCAGAAAAATCATCTCCGGTGACCTCAATACCTATTTCCTCTCTAACTCCAATGACAAATCGTATCTAGAAAACCTAATTTTCTCTCTGCACCTCTTCATAGTTCACCTCCATTTTCCCCACCCACCACACCAGCAGCACCAGAGACACTTGGCTAGACTTCTACATTATAGACTCTGCACAAAATCTCCTCTCCTCTTCTCAATTGCCAGTATCATTCCTATCATCTCACGATCTTATACAAATAACCTAGAAGTGCGGGACTGTAATCTCTTACTAATCCTTACGGCACTAAGCACGCTGTTTACTGCTTTCATCACATCAACAACTGTCTACCGGTATTTATTTATATTTTAATTAATTTACTTCTCATAAAATATGGTGCAGTGTAATATTTGCAATAATACTATTGCGCGCGAGGACAAAAACAACATTAATTGTGCAAAATGTAAAATTATTTACCATAGTAGGTGTTTCAACTTATCTGATAAAGACATCGAAGCACTAAAAGCACACAAAAAAACATCGGTATGCCCTAATTGCGACCAGGCCAAAAAAACCAACACTGAGCCGTCTGCCTCAGAAATACTGGCGGCAGTAAATCGTCTAGATTCAAGCGTGAACGAAGACGTAAAAAACATTAAAACAGCCCTCGATAAATATGGGGAGCTCAGTTTTGAGGTAAATGAAAGATTAGCGAAAATTGAAAAACACCTCGAAAGTCAAGCCAGTAAATTCGAAGAAATTATTCTGGAAAATAAAGCCCTCAAATCCCGAGTGGGCGAACTAGAAGTTCGCCTGAATAATGCAGAGCAGGGCCTGTTATCCAGATCACTGGAGATCCGAGGGATACCGGAGCGAGCTGGTGAAACGCCCGCCGGTCTGGTGACCAGTGTAGGAGCCAGCCTGGGAGTCAAGCTTAGTGCAGAAGATCTGGATGTGGTGCATCGCCGCAGAAGCAGGAAAGATGACCCGCGACCGCCGTCTGTCATCGTGCGATTTGTCAGGCAATCAGTCAGAGACGATTTAATATCGAAAAGAAAAGTTAAGAGGGATTTCTCCACGCGGGATATCGGTTGGCAGGAGAATGACTGCCACCGGATATATCTGGGAGAGGAGATGACTCACACGAACAGGCACTTATACTGGCTTGCCCGACAGAAGAAAGCAGCGGGGAAAATCAAATATTGCTGGTTTGCCGCTGGAAAGGTGCGATGTCGAAAAGAGGACGGGCATAAGGTTATCATGATCGAACAGGCCTCGGACCTCGATATATTTACCTGACTACACAGAATTCGTCTACCCTCCATCCTTATCAAAATAACTACTGACAAAATTCCCTTCGAAGAAAGATTTTCGCTTTTAGTTGTATTTCTTCACTTCCACATATTAGCCTATGTATTATTTACTATATGCTTTCTATTTTTTGTTTCTTTAAACACTTTCTTTTTTCTCATTTTCATTAATTGTAATAGCTTTTCTGTATTTTTTATTTGTTTTAGTGTTTCTCTACTGAACTCTGACTGTCTCCTTCCAAATACTTCTCATGTCTAGTACCCTAATCACCTGCCATGTTAACTCTCAATCCCTCCCCGCGCACTATGACGAATTCCTGCAATATTTCACTCAAAATTTTTACCATATTATAGCTATCTCCGAAACTTGGCTCAAACCTTATATCCCATCCTCTTCTGTCTCCCTGCCTAATTACAACCTCTTCCGTCATGACCGGGTAAGCCGGACTGGCGGTGGAGTAGCCATATATGTCCACAATAGCCTGAAGACCCGAATACTCGATTTATCCCCATCTTCCAACCACCCACAAATTGAATACCTATTAGTTGAAATCCTTTGTAATACTTCTCCTCTCCTCTACGCTGTGGTATACCGTCCTCCTCTTGTTCCATTTCACACGTCCTTTGAATCTACCCTATTGAATTTCGTTCCCCTCTATCCCAGAATAATCATCTCAGGTGACCTCAATACCAATTTCCTATTTAACTCCAATGACAAATCCTATCTAGAAGACCTATTCTTCTCCCTTCACCTCTTTATCGTTCCTTTTTCTCCCACTCACCATACTAGCAGGTCCGACACTTGGATAGATTTCTATATTATAGACTCTGCACAAAACCTCCTCTCCTCTTCACAACTGCCAGTATCCTTTTTGTCATCTCACGATCTGATACAAATAACATATAATATCCAAACTCCTCCTATTCAGCCTCGAACTATCACCTTCCGCCATCTAGATTCCCTTACACGAGAACAAATATTACCTGACCTGGAAATCCTAGATTGGAATAAAATATATTCTTGCACTTCTATCGACTCTATGGTCGATATTCTTACTACCAATCTCCTCAATATCCTCAATACCCATGCCCCTCTCAAAACCTCTACATTTCGTCACCGGCCTGCTCCTTGGATGTGTCAGGAAATTAAAGACCTGCAGAAGAGGCGCGACGCTGCTCGTAGACGCTTCAGACGTACTAGGCTTGCAGATGACTACCAAGCGTTCAGGGTGCTTCGCAACTTGACACAAACAAGGATCCGGCGTGCGAAGTCCCTCTACTTCCACGAAGCCCTTTCCTCAACTCCTGACATAAAATCAAAATGGCGACTGCTTCGTAAACTCTCCCTTTGTGATCCTTCCCGATCCCCTACTCCAGCCTTTCCAATATCCCCTGATGATCTAAACTCGCATTTTATATCTGTTGCTAATACCTCTCCTTTATCCTCCTGTTCCGACTTCCCAATAGAGATACCATTTAACGACAATAACTTTTATTTTTCCGACATTTCCCCTACAGACCTTTTAACCGCTGTAATGAAATCCCACACCAATTCCATAGGACCTGACGGCATCCCTGTCAAACTAATAAAATTATGTCTTCCTGAAATCCTCCCAGTCCTTCTTTTCATCTACAATTTCTCCCTTCAGAATTCAGTATTCCCTACATCTTGGAAACAAGCCATTGTCCTTCCTTTAAATAAAAATTCTAATCCGACCTCACCCGAAGATTTCCGCCCAATCTCAATTCTTTCCAACCTCTCGAAACCCCTAGAAAGATTGGTGCAATCCCAAGTCTCCAACTTCCTTGAAAAGTCCAACCAACTTGATCCTCTCCAATCTGGTTTCCGTCCCAGCTACTCCACACAATCCGCCTTAATTAAAATCACCAACGACATTCAAACTGCAATAGATGATAAAAAGTTAACCATCCTTATCCTTCTCGACTTCTCCAAAGCCTTCGATTCCATTAACCATTCCATCCTTTTCAACAAACTGAAATTATTATCCTTCTCCAATAGTTCCATCTCTTGGTTTCAATCTTTCCTCTCACAACGTACCCAAGCAGTCTCCATACCCAACCAACCACTATCTGCCTTCCTTTCTTTATCCTCTGGAGTTGCCCAGGGTTCAAGCATATCTCCTCTCCTTTTCAGCTCCTACATTAACGACCTACCTAAATCAATTCTCCATTGTTCCCATCACCTTTATGCAGACGATTCACAGATCTACCTATCATTTTCCCCTCCTGAGTTACTGGGGGCATTTGCCAAGATCCAAGAAGACCTAGATCGAATCAGTGCCTGGGCAAATGTAAATGGATTAAGGTTAAATGCCGCCAAAACTCAGGCCATTGTCATTGCTTCCAAGCCCCTTCTTAGATCCCATCCAGACTTTCCCATCCTTCACCTTAATGACCAGCCAATCTCCTTCTACTCCTCTGTTAAAAACTTAGGATTTTTCATTGATCAAAACCTCCTTTGGAATCACCATATTTCTCATATCTCTCGACGGACAATTTCCACCCTCAAACTATTCCATCGCTTCCGCCATCTCCTACCTCAACATACGCGTAGACTCCTAGTTTCCTCTCTCATTTTCCCCCACTTTGACTATAGCTGTGTGGTGTATGATGGCCTCTCTGTGGAGCTCCGTGATAGACTGAAAAGACTAATGAACAGCTGTGTAAGATTTGTGATCGGGGCCCCAAGATACTCCCATGTTTCTCACCACTATGCTGAGTTAAAGTGGCTTTTCCCCTCCTTCCGAAGACAATATTTCCTAGGTACGTTCCTCTACCAAATCATCAACAGTCATCGTCCTTCTTACGCCTACAATCTTCTCCAGTTCAAATCCTCAGTCCATTCCCTGTCCACAAGATCTCGACCTTCTAATCTTTACATGCCTTCTCACAGATCTGCCTCATTCCAAAATTCCTTTGTTGTTCGCTCTGTCAATTTCTGGAATTCCCTCCCTATCAAAATTCGACATTCCCCATCCATATCCAAATTCAAAATCCTCCTATTCCAATTCCTATCCCAAGAACAGTCAGATAGTTGCTAACCATTCGAGCTGATTTTAATAGAGAATTTGATACATACAAATTCATTGATTGATTCATTGATACATTTTTATTTTTTAATTCTTTATTATTTTCTTAAAAGTGTATACTAGTGCAAATAGCTTTAAGTGCCTTGTCATAGTAATAATTGTTTTGTATATAGTTTCGTTTTTTTTATATATAGAATGTTTACCTTATATTTTTTTTACATTATTTCTTTTTTTCGATTGATTTTTTTTGGCCAGATGTGATCTTTTAATTTTGTTCTATTTTGTTATTCTCAAGGGACTGTGTCCCAGAATAAAATTATTTTTCTATCTATCTATCTAATATCCAAACTCTTTCAATCCAGCCTCAAACTATCACCTTCCGTCACCTAGATTCCTTTACTCGAGAAAAATATTACCTGACCTAGAAACCCTAGATTGGAATGGAATATATTCTTGCTCTTCTATCGACTCCATGGTTGACATTCTTACCACCAATCTTCTCAATATTCTCAATACCCATGCTCCCCTCAAAACCTCTACCTTTCGTCACCGGCCTGCTCCTTGGGTGTGTCAGGAAATCTAAGATCTGCAGAAGAGGAGCGATGCTGCCTGAAGACGTTTTAGATGCACAAGGCTTGCAGATGACTGCCAAGCGTTCAGGGTGCTTCGCAACTTGGCACAGAGAAGGATCCAGAGTGCGAAAGCTTCCTACTTCCATGAAACCCTTTCCTCAGCTCCTGATATCAAATCGAAATGGCTACTGCTTCTTAAACTTTCCATTGGTAATCCTTCCAGATCCCCTACCACAGCCTTTTCTGTATCCTCCGATGATTTAAACTCTTATTTTATGTCTGTCGCTAATACCTCTTCTCTACCTTCCTCTTCCGGCTTTGCTCCAGAGATATCCTTTAAAGACAATAACTTTTTTTTCCCGACATTTCTCCCACAGACCTGTTAACCGCGGTAATGAAATCCCACACCAATTCCATAGGGCCAGACGGCATTCCTGTCAAATTAATAAAAATATGTCTACCTGAAATCCTCCTAGCTCTCCTTTTTATCTACAATTTTCCCTTCAGAATTCAGTATTCCCTACCTCTTGGAAAAAAGCCATTGTTCTTCCTTTAAATAAAAAGAATAATCCATCCTCACCCGAAGATTTCCGTCCAATTTCAATTCTTTCTAACCTCTCAAAGCCTCTTGAAAGACTGGTGCAATCCCAAGTCTCCAAGTTCCTCGAAAAGTCCAACCTATTTGATCCTCTCCAATCTGGTTTCCGTCCCGGCTATTCCACACAATCTGCCTTAATTAAAATTACCAACGATATTCAAACTGCAATAGATGATAGAAAATTAACTGTCCTTATACTTCTATACTTCTCCAAAGCCTTCGATTCCATCAACCATTTCATCCTCTTCAACAAACTAAAATCATTATCTTTCTCCAATAGTTCCATCTCTGGGTTCCAATCTTTCCTCTCCCAACGCACCCAAGCAGTCTCCACCCGGCAAGCTATAAGAGATGCTTAGTCTACAAAAATCACTATAAACTACAATCTCGGATCATGGCCTTAAAAAGCATTAAACAAAATCAAGAAAGCTACACCGAGCCACCAGAAATTGAAAATATTTCAAATTTTCCAGAATTGCCAACAAAAATTACCCATGTAACACAACAAGAAGGCCGACATTAGCCAGAAACTCCTCCTCTGGTAAATAGTGGAAGCACCCAATGATGGCTAGCTCCCTAGGGTGAAGAAGCGAAGGTGTAGCAAGGGTTGTTACTTGGCTCCCCGTGCCGTAAGTAGACCGATGAGATAGGCTAGAGCCTGACAACTCGCTACGAGCTGGTCAGGAGGCTCAGTGGAGGCAGACCCATCACGTGACTTGGGGACAAACCTACACACAAACCACTATCAAGGACCAGTAACATCGAATTCAGGCGCCTCACGCCTCCCAATCTAAACCTCATACTCCCAATCCTCAATCTCATCCTCCCCCATCAGCAAATTCCCACTTATCATCTACCCCTACGAGTCAAATTACCTCCACAGTACCCTCAGCAACCTCAACATAATGTTCAGAAATAAAAACCCCGCACAAACACCTCTGATTCCAAACCCACCTCGTACACAACGACGGATGCCGCCATTAATTAACATTCCTAACCCGCCACAAGAACCTATCCTAAATTCACTTCACAACCAACACCCCTCTGACATAACTTCCATTCTATTATCCTTTATATTGGATCTCCAAAACACTATAAAACCTCTTATTACTCTCCTAAAAAGAATTATTACCGAAATTCCCTTTAATCTCCCACGATTAGTACAAATCACCTAGCTGTTCTTTTATGGAATGCTAATGGAGGACTACACAACCACTGATACGAAATTGACATTTTTCTTCATGACTACCACATTGATATTGCTCTACTGACAGAAACTCACTTCACTCAACTTTCATATTTCTACATACGTGACTACATCACTATCACTATCAAACACTTCTCATGCCGGTTCTTGCATCCTTATCCATAAATCCTTATCCCATTCTCTCATTCCTTCTACTCCAACTGAGGCTATTCAAGCAACATCATTTCAACCCGTCCTTTCTATTTAACACTCTCAGCTGTATACTGTCTTCTTGGTCATACTCTTACCTACAACTTACTTGAATCGTTATTTCAATCCTTAGGATCGCGCTTAATTGCTGTAGAAGACTACAATGATAAACACCAACGATGGGTGTAAATCTAACTTCTTGTTCATAATTTTTATTTCCTTTAACACTAATTAATTAATAAGATAATAATAATAATAATAAACGGCTTAGCGAACCCGAAGGTTCGATGCCGACACCACCAATCGCTTATTACACACCTCCCTCCACCGTTCGCCGTCCAAACTCGGTCCCTTCAGATCGGCTTTAATGCAATCTTCCCACCTTTGCTTCAGTCTACCCCTTGGATGCTTACCATTCGGCACAGCAAATATTAACCTTTTAGGAATTCTCTCGTTACTAAGCCCATTTGATTCGCCACGATGAAATTACCTCAATTATATTACCCGGACTCAGTTCACGCAATTCGGCGTTGTGTAACAGTCTGATCTCTCCGGTTAACTCATCCTTCTTCGGTCCGAATATTCTACGCAATACTTTATTTTCAAAAACCTTAAGACGCTGCTCATCGCTTAGTGTAAGCGGCCAAGTTTCGCATCCATAAAGAACTGTAGGCAAGATAATTGTTTTATAGATTCTAATTTTTAAGTTGCGGGACAAGAGGCGCGAACTAAGTAGTTTTGTCACAGAAAAATAACAAGCATTTCCCGCCTTCAGTCTAACCTTAATCTCTTCTTCAATTTCGTTTTTTCTAGTTATCGTAGAACCTAGATACCTAAATTTCTCTACCTGTTCAAACATATTACCATCTATATCGATATCACCAGTAGTATCACCATGTTTATTTCGAGTACTAGTTCTATACCAGCTTTCATTAACGTTGTCGTATTTAGTTTTATAGTTTCAACGTCTTCGCTTAACAGTACCAGATCATCAGCATAGCCCAGCACGGATGTTGTCCCGCCCAGATCCAACCCTTTCTCGGTACGCATTACCTCCCTAATGGTATGTTCTAATGCCAAATTCAACAGGACAGGCGAAAGGGAATCCCCCTGTTTTAAACCCGAACGAACCTCAAATTTTTCGGACAGATTATTACCTATTCTAACTTTATTGAGTGTCTCCGTCAAGCACATCCTGACTAGATTTACTAGTTTTTTTGGAATCCCCTGCTCGATTAGAATATTATACAGTTTCTGGCGGTCAATAGAATCGTAAGCCTTTTTAAAATCTATATACAGCTGGTGAACAATACCGTTATACTCCAATTTTTTCTCTAATATTTGCCGTAAAGAAAATATTTGATCAATAGTCGAAGGATTCCGTCTAAATCCGCATTGGTAGTCTTCGATAATTTCTTCGGCGTATTCCGTGATTCGACTGGTTAAGATTAAAGTGAATATTTTATAACATACCGGAAGGAGTGAAAATTCTCGATATCCCTAATTTAAATCAATAGAAATAAGTAAATTCATTTAGTATTTATAATAGCCAGTTTTATTTTCTTCTGTTTGCTTTCAAGTTTTATGTATATTATATTCTTTTTTTTTTTAAGGTTTAATAAGGAACTGTAAAACCCTATTCGAGGGATTAGGGAAAGTCATTATTAACCAAGTAAAAAGGTTCGATAGATTATGAGTTTAATTAACAAATGTTTTTAAACCCATGGGTTCCGAGTTTGTAGCTCATTCCGCGTCCTAACCTTTATTTTTTTACTTAAATTTATTTATTTTTTATTTTTGGATTTTCGCTATTTTCCAAATTCAATCAATTAAATAGCGTGGCGCCTGTTAGATAGTTATTAATATTTAATTGACTCTTGATTATTTTTTTTTACGAACCCTGCCGTCTCCACTGAGCATCCGGCTACTTTGTTGCGGAAAGGATTTTTCTAAATTAAAGAGTGTAACAGTAAGAAGTTAAAAGAATAATGAAAAAAATCTGTAAATAGTTGACAACACTTTCGACGAACTAAGGAAACAGCAAGCAAGCCGGGAACATCATTGATTGAGGCCCGAGAAGGTTATCTGCAAGGTGGATGCGAGCGCTACTGGCGGTAGATGGCAAAAGCTTTGAATGCGCTAGATTTGATCTAGAAGGCAAACCTTTTCATCTAATTTTGGGTTAGAATGAGTTGGATTTGAGCTATATCCCTTTGTCAGGTTATGAAGGACCCTCTAAACTTTCAAAATATACAAAAAACTGGATTTCAGAAAAATATGGATTGAGCTAGTTTTGATAGCAAACGCCTCAAATATACTTTAACCAGTTGTAACATAATATTTCTATCTTACTAGCGGTTCTGCGCATGCGTTAGCCCTAGTTAAACATACGTCAGGTCGTCTCTTATAAAAATCTCATTTATCAGTGGCAGTATACAAGTTTAATGTGAACAATTAGTGTTATCAGTTACATTAACAATTACGTTTATACTGGACAAAAAAAATAAGGTGAGTAATCACTTATTTACAACACAAGAGTGAACAGTGTAAATAGACCTTAGGTTAGTTAGATAACGGCCAGCCATAAGCTGCAACAGTCGTTAATACCAGTGGGCTAGATCCCTCCGTCGGAGGCAGATCTGTGCTCTCCAAGAGCGCGTCTATATTTTCGTGTTCAATAAAATTTTTTTTTTTTCCTCTCTTCACTTTTATCAATTTTTCTTTTAAAAATAAATATGAAATGCGATATTATCACATGCTAATGTCGAGTAAGGGCAAAAACACTAGGTCCAGGAGCCTGGATACTACAATTAGTTCTCCCATTAAAAAAAAGACAAGGCATTCGAAAAGAAACACTCCACCAGCCACACCAGGGAGCTCCATAGAAGAAGTGGAACCCCAACCTGGCTCCTCACAACAACCCAACAATTATGAGACAACTCAAGCTATGGGTGAAGAATCGCCGTTTTTCACTTCGAATCCATTTGAAGTGCTTTCAAATATAAACAACGAACAAATGGAAGCAGCATCCATCCCCAGAGAACCCAAACCCCCACCAATATTTGTTAGAAATATTAAAAATTTTCAATTGATGTGTAATCAATTGAATAATCTGGTAGGTTCAGGAAAATATTTATGCCAAAGCCGCACCAATGACACTAAGTTAATGCCCGACACTCCAGAAACCTATAGAAAAATCATAAAATATTTATCTGACACCAAGGCTGATTACCACACGTATCAACTGCGTCAAGAGAGGGCGCTCAGGGTCGTTATCAGAAGACTGCACCCATCTACGCCAACAGATGCTATAAAAGAAGAGCTCACGGGTATGGGATTCCATGTTCGCCAGATAGTGAACATATTTAAGGAGGATAGAGAACAGCCTGGAATAAAAAATAAAATACCTCTTCCACTATTCTTCGTTGACCTTGACCGAACACCTGATGTCGAAAACATCTACAAGGTCACACGCCTTTATTATACAAGCGTTGTTGTAGAAAAGCCCTACAGCAAGCGCGACATCGTTCAATGCCATAACTGCCAGGCTTATGGCCATACGAAACGGTATTGTCATCACATTCCTAGATGTGTGAGGTGTGGTGAGCAACACAAAACAGAGGACTGTAG
The DNA here is from genome assembly GCA_928085145.1 of Nezara viridula. Lineage (NCBI taxonomy): Eukaryota > Metazoa > Arthropoda > Insecta > Hemiptera > Pentatomidae > Nezara > Nezara viridula. Next base: position 205,425,339 of record OV725078.1, read on the forward strand.
GAAGTCTAGAACTTCACCTGCAGTATGCGCTTTATGCCACCAAGGACACCCAGCCAACTACAAGGGTTGTCAAACTTACAAAGATTTGAAAACACGAATGTACGCAACGCCTAGAGAAGAAGGGACATCCAGGCCACCAAGACAACCCTATAGAACAGTGAACGGAAGAGTGTCCTATGCTCAGATGTTCAAAGGAGACACTGTAAACACTCAATCTCAGGCCCTGCCACAAGAATCTAAACCTCAAGAATTCACACATCAACCTCAAGACCCATATCCCTCCATCCCTGAACGTAGGTTAAATACTCACACATTCATTCCTCCTCCTTCCAATTCCACTGACCTCACAAGCCTATTGACATCTTTCCTTTCCGAATTTAGATCTCTCATTACCCCCCTTATTTCGCTACTTACCAATGTTATATCCAACCTCATTCCACTGCCAAGAAATCCATAAATGTCCTCAACCAAATTCCTCTCCATTCTCCTCTGGAATGCGAATGGTATTCGGAACCACATCAACGAACTGACAATCTTATTACATGACAAAAACATCGACATAGCACTAATAACTGAAACTCGACTAACCAACAAACGACAAATCAACGTGCCCGGCTACAATATTTATCGAACCGACCATCCTGATGGAACAGCACATGGTGGCACTGCCATAATTATCCATCGATCCGTTTCCCATCATTTGTTTCCCTTACCAAGCCATAATTTCCTACAATCCACAGCCGTAATAATCCAAACACCCCTTTACCCAATAACACTAGTTGCGGCATATTCCCCACCTAAAACACCCATTTCCGAATCCCAAATAATTTCCTTCCTGAATTCCTTAGGACACCACTTCCTCCTAGGTGCAGATCTAAATGCAAAACACCAGCAATGGGGAGCCAGATCCACAAATTCCCGAGGCCGAACATTGCTATCTGCACTTAATTCCCATCGCAGCAACATCCTTTCACCTAATACACCCACATACTGGCCAACAGATCCCAACCGCAATCCCGACCTTCTAGACTTTTTCCTCCACAAAGGTCTAGGATCACTACACTGTTCTATTTCAAGGTTTGATGATCTTTCCTCAGACCATAGTCCTCTAGTCCTAACCGTTTCCACATCTCCCATTCCCAAATCATCCCCACCTTCATTTATCAGGGGGCCAGTTAACTGGAACCTTTTCCGTCAAATACTGGAAGATAATATTGACCTCAGAGTTTCCTTAAAAACACCTGAAGACCTCGACGATGCAGTGCATTCCTTCACTACCCTGATCCAGCAAGCAGCTTGGACTGCATCCTCACCTGATCGTCCCAAAAAATACCATAACATAAATCCTTTACCTCAAGATCTATTGGACCTAATCCATAGCAAACGTTGCTCTAGGACCCTTTGGCAAAGAACTAGGCATCCTGATGACCGGAAATCGTATAATTATTATTCCAAACAGGTAAAAAAGAAACTGGAAACTTTTAAAACCCAATCCTACAATTCCTACCTCTCCTCATTATCCGCTAGTGATAACTCCCTCTGGAACGTAACCAAAAAAATCCTTAAATTCCAGTCCATTTCCCATCCACTTCGCCGTGATGATGGTTCCTGGGCTTCGTCAGATGCGAATAGAGCAGAGGAGTTTGCTAAACATTTATCCTACACATTCACCCCTCACCCCGAACTCCATCCCAGCCACACTGCTGAAGTTGAAGAATTCCTCTCTTCACCAATTCCTCTCTCTCTACCTCCAAAACCTGTTAACCCCTCTGAGGTCAAATTCCTTATAAACAAATTAAAACCCCGAAAATCCCCTGGATATGATCTCCTCACTTCACAAATCCTCAGACAACTTCCCAAAAAAGCAATCATATTCCTTACCTATCTATACAACTGCATCCTTCGCACAACCAACTTTCCTTTGGTGTGGAAACATTCCATAATCATCCTGTTTCCAAAACCAGGTAAACCTGTTAATAACACATCATCCTATAGACCGATAAGCTTACTCCCGATCCTCTCAAAAATCTTTGAGAAAATCCTTCTCAAACGCATCCTACCCATAATCGAATCCCACAACATCCCTTCTCATCAGTTTGGATTCCGCTCAAGACATTCCACTGTCCAACAAGGCCTTCGTGTTGTGGACCATATATCCTCTGCACTTGAAAACAAGCATTATTGCACTGGTGCCTTTCTGGACGTAGCACAAGCTTTCGACCGGGTGTGGCACGATGGCTTGCTTTTCAAGCTCAAAACCCATTTACCCCAATCCTTATACCTAGTCCTCAAATCCTACCTCTCAAATCGTTCCTTTCAAGTCCGTTGTGACACCGCATTCTCCACTTACTATCCAGTTGAGGCTGGTGTTCCACAAGGCAGTGTCTTGGGCCCAGTTCTCTATATCCTCTTCACTTCCGATATCCCTTCCAATCCCGATACATTTCTAGCTACATTTGCTGATGATACTGCCATTCTATCTTCCCACTCAGATCCTCAAATAGCATCTCTAAACCTACAATCTCACCTCTCTTTGATTGAGCAGTGGTGCAACAACTGGCGCATCAAAATCAATGAATCAAAATGCAAACATATCACTTTTACCCTGCGACGCAGATCCTGTCCGTCAATCCTTTTTAATTCAATTCCACTTCCCTACTCAGACACAGTCCGTTACCTTGGCTTCCTTCTTGACAAAAGACTAACTTGGAACCCACATACCAGACTTAAAAGACAAGAACTTAACCGACGATATGGCCAGCTGTATAGATTACTAAGTAGGACATCCCATCTTTCGATTGAAAATAAACTTTTAATCTACAAGACCATACTGAAACCTATCTGGACCTACGGACTTGAACTGTGGGGAACTGCTAAACATTCGAATATCAAACGCATCCAATCCTTCCAGTCCAAAGTACTTAGAACAATAGTCAATGCCCCATATTATGTCACAAACAAGACCCTACACCATGACCTTAACATCCCATTTGTCCTCGACATCATCCCAACCAGATTCTCAAACTTTCACCAAAACCTTATCCATCATCCAAATCCTCTAGCTCAATCCCTATCCAGCTCCCTTCATCCCTACAATCCTCCACGAAGGTTAAAACGGCAGTGGCCCAGAGATCTCTTGTAAATATGCTTCTGGAGTCCTGGCAATGGCCAGCTTCTCCACTCATGTCCCGAGCGTCTGTGGCTCTAGTGCCCTCTTTCAGTCTCCATTGGCTTCTAATACCAGTGATGCGGCTGGAAAAGTGGCACTGGAATCTCCTGGAGTCTTGCTTTGCCTTCCACATGTGGGGGAAAAAGCCTGGCTCGGAGATTCTTGGGCGAATGTATATATTGTATATAGGTATGATTGTGTTTATAAGTTTCTTTTTATGTTATTGTTTATTTTTTTTTCTTTTATTTTCTTTCTTCATCAGTATTATTTATTTACTTTTTATATTTATATTTATTTCTCTATTATTTGTATATATTGTTTGAATGAGAACTCTTAGCCCTAATACTTATAGCCCTCCAGTGGCTGATTGTATTATTATTCAATAAATAGATAAAAAGCTGATAATATCATCTTACTAGCAGAATTCAGTGGATCAGCTGATGCAAAGGTTGTGTTTTCAAATCGACTCTCAGTTTTGCCTATTTTTCAGCGGAATCTCTCTGATTATTCACTGAATACAGTCCAAGTATACATTAGAGCAGTTGATATTTACTGTTTGATATATTTTTTTAAATTTTATTTTTTTTTCATTTTTTTCTCTTATGATATGCAGCATTGTCAACAATTGATGTCCAGTAAGGTTCCCACTAAGAAGACTCGGTCAGACAGCCTTGGTACCCCTCCTGATTCACCAGTCAAACAAAGAACTCGTCGCTGCCTGCGAGAAATCGCTCCAATAACCACTGTGAAAACTTCAGATCCAGAACCTCAGCCTCAACCAGTTACCTCTTAGCAAGAAATGGTTGAATAATCTCCTTTCTTTACTCCAAAACCTTTCTAAGTGCTTCATAATGACAGAGAAGTAATAGAGTCAGCAGCAATACGCAGGGAACCAATTCCTCCTCCGATATTTGTAAAAAAATATCAAACATTTTCAGCTATTGTGTTAAACTAAATCTACCCCGGCAGTTATTATTGCCTCAACAGGACCAACGATACAAAAATAACACCAGATATTGCAGAAACCTACCGAAAAATGTTGAAATACCTGTCAGAAACGAATGCAAATTTCCATACGTACCAGCTGAAACAAGAGAGATCGCTACGAGTGGTGGTAAGAAGTTTGCACTCCTCAACACCAACTGAAGTGATAAAAGAAGAACTAGCGACGCACCGTTTCAAAGTACGTCAGGTAAACAACGTTCTGAAGGAGAATAAGGAGCAGCCTGGAGTAAAAAATAAAGTTCCACTACCTTTAATAAGGATATTTTATTCAAAAGATCTTTTCAAGTCGATTTTACTTTCCTCAAAAAAAAATGTTTGCCGGTCGATCATCAATTGAAAAAACTCTGTGAAATTAAAATACATCCATTTTCTAATGGTTTTAAACTAGACTTGAATTTTTCTATCATAAAATGTATTTATATTATACATAACTTTTATGTAGTGCACATACGTGGTTTACTTCAAGTTGAACAGTTGGTTACTTTTATATCTGCGAATATGGCTTTGACGTTAACTTTGGAGGATGTCAATTATCAGATAAGTTTAGGTATACACATTTCACATGTTTTACAATCAGATTAAAAGCTGGTTTGATGCATTTAAAAGAAAATTGAAAATTGAATAAATATATAAGGTATAATATTCTTCTATGACTGTTGACCAGAGTTGGGAGTAAGCTAGCTAATTTTTAACTAGCTAACGTTCAGCTAAACAGCTAAAATTAGAAGCGCTAAATATGAAGCTAATTTAGCTTCTATCTGATTTATCGCAGTTAGCTTTACAGCTAAATTAGCTATTAGCGGGAACGAACACCTAACTTTTAGCTAGAGCTAAGTTATTTATTAACTTAACTAACAGGTAATTTAAAGCTAACACAGGAGCAAAATTTATATATTTCATTTCATTACTTGATATTAGGATCGACTGCAATGTAATCGGGGGCGCTTTTAATGAAAATTCTATCGAATTTGAATTTACTGCTGAAACCTACCGAATAGTAGTGAAGTGCCTCTCAGAAACGAATGCGAATTTCCATACGTATCAGCTTATGCAGGAGAGATAGTTACGAGTAGAGAGAGAAATTCTTTATTTAAATCAGTGCTGTCCTACTATATAGGGTTATATATTATTATATAAATAATAATAATAATAAAAGGCTTAGCGAACCCGAAGGTTCGATGCCGAAACCACCAATCGCTTATTACATACCTCCCTCCACCGTTCGCCGTCCAAACCCAGTCCCTTCAGATCGGCTTTAATGCAATCTTCCCACCTTCGCTTCGGTCTACCCCTCGGACGCTTACCATTCGGCACAGCAAATATTAACCTTTTAGGAATTCTCTCGTTACTAAGCCCAACAACTTTACAAGCCCATTTGATTCGCCGCGATGAAATTACCTCAATTATATTACCCGGATACAGCTCACGCAATTCGGCGTTGTGTAACCGTCTGAACTCTCCGGTTAACTCATCCTTCTTCGGTCCGAATATTCTACGCAATACTTTATTTTCAAAAACCTTAAGACGCTGCTCATCCCTTAATGTAAGCGGCCAAGTTTCGCATCCATAAAGAACTGTAGGCAAGATAATTGTTTTATAGATTCTAATTTTTAAGTTCCGGGACAAGAGGCGCGAACTAAGTAGTTTTGTCACAGAAAAATAACAAGCATTTCCCGCCTTCAGTCTAACCTTAATCTCTTCTTCAATTTCGTTTTTTCTAGTTATCGTAGAACCTAGATACCTAAATTTATCTACCTGTTCAAACATATTACCATCTATATCGATATCACCAGTAGTATCGCCATTTTTGCAGCTAACCATATATTTTGTTTTATCCACGTTTATTTCGAGTCCTAGTTCTTTACCGGCTTTCATTAACGTTGTCGTATTTAGTTTTATAGTTTCAACGTCTTCGCTTAACAGTACCAGATCATCAGCATAGCCCAGCACGGATGTTGTCCCGCCCAGATCCAACCCTTTCTCGGTTCGCATTACCTCCCTAATGGCATGTTCTAATGCCAAATTGAACAGGACAGGCGAAAGAGAATCCCCCTGTTTTAAGCCCGAACGAACCTCAAATTTTTCGGACAAATTATTACCGATTCTAACTTTATTGAGTGTCTCCGTCAAGCACATCCTGACTAGATTTACTAGTTTTTTTGGAATCCCTGCTCGATTAGAATATTATACAGTTTCTGGCGGTCAATAGAATCGTAAGCCTTTTTAAAATCTATATACAGCTGGTGAACAATACCGTTATACTCCAATTTTTTCTCTAATATTTGCCGTAAAGAAAATATTTGATCAATAGTCGAACGATTCCGTCTAAATCCGCATTGGTAGTCTCCGATAATTTCCTCGGCGTATTCCGTGATTCGACTGGTTAAGATTAAAGTGAATATTTTATAACATACCGGAAGGAGTGAAATTCCTCGATAGTTATTACAATCCGTCCTCGGACCCTTTTTGTGAATCGGAATAAGAATAGATTCTTTCCATTCTTCAGGTAATTTCTCGTTCACCCAGATCTTTTTAACCAACCGATGTATTTTAGAAACTCCAGCTTCCCCGCATGCCTTAATTAGTTCAGTAGGAATATTATCGGTTCCCGCTGCTTTATATGATTTTAATTTTCCGATAGCTACTTCAACTTCCTCTTTACTTGGTCCTTCTATTAACGGTTCAGCACTCTGGTACTCAGAAGGAGGACACAGATCATAATTTCCCGTATTTAAAATATTGTCAAAGTGGTCCTTAAACTTATTCAATATGTCAACCGGATCGGTCAGAATATTGTTATTATCATCCCTAATTCCAGACGTTACGGGCCCTACACATTTACGTGATCTGTTTATACCTTTGTACATGTCTCTTACATTATTTTCGATTCTATTAGTTTCTATTTCAATTATTTTATTTTTAAGATACTCCCTTTTTTTATTTTTGAGCAATTTTGTCGTTTCGTTCTTTGAGGTTCGGAAGTATCCCAGATTGTCTTCGCTAGGATTATTTAGAGCTTTTAATTTCGCGGCTTTTCTTTTTTCGCACATGTTTAAGCAATCTTCATCAAACCACGGTTTGTTATTCTTATTTTCCTTTTTTCCTAGACACGAGTTACCGACCGCTTTAATATTATCTCTGACATCTGCCCATAACTTGTCAATATCCTCGTGGTCCTCGTCAGGAAGCTCTAAAGCTTCAAACCTATTCTTAACATCTAGCTCGAATTGGGTTCTAATTGATGGATTTTTTAATTTTTCCAAATTAAAAGCACTTATTTATACAAATTATTTTTCATATTACACAGCACAAACAATATCAATACTATAATATACTAATACACACAATTACAATTATATAATATATGAGGTTTGATATAATGGTTGACCGTTGATATAATATGAGAAGTTAATCGGAGGGGAGGGGGAGTGGCGGTCGAATAAATACTAAATTAAACAAATAGTAATTATTTAATTTTTGCCGACGTTTCGACCCACTTTGCTGCTCTTCATCAGGATTACAAAATGATATAAAACATGGTGAAAATAAAATAAATGGATATAAGTAGATATAAAATAAGAAGAAGTTGTCTGATACAGAAATAAAAAGATGATATCAGAGATATAGTGGGTGACAATGTAGTTAAAATATCAAGTATTATATATGTAGACGATACAAACAAATGGAAAATAAATATGAATAAAAATAGAAAATAAAGGAGAATATAACATGTAAGTTAAAAGTAAACAGATTATGATAAAAGATAAGAAATACGTGTATAACAAACTAATAGAGATTACATTTTATAACTGTAGGTTAACAAATACAGAAAATGAATGTTAACGAATAAATAGATTGAAAATTGAATAAGTATAAGATAACATAATAATAAGATATCAGTGGCTAAGAAGCTAGTGGAGGTAACATTTGCTTGTAGGTAAACAGATAACGGGACTAAAGGTTAAGAAGTTAAGAAATTGAAAGATTAATAAGATAAAATTAGTGTAATATCGTTAGGATAGATTATTAAGTATAAACAACTCTATAAGAAAACAATAATTTTAAGAAGAGAACTTTAGAATGTAAGTATAAATGTAAAACAAGGTTATGATGATAAACACAAGTTATACTATACCAGTATATATATTGATGACAATTGACATTCAGTTTTTTGAAAGCGGTAATGGAATAGTAGACTGCATGGAGATAATAATAAGGTGTATAGTTGAAGTATAGTTGTGTTAAGAAAAGAATCATAATAAAAGTCAAAACATACCGTAGGATGTAGCACTGCGGGAAGCAGTTGAAACACTGAAAAAGCTCTAGTAAAAATAAATACATACACACACACTCACAAATATATATAAGTTAACTGTATATATGATGTATATAAGATTATTCTTAAGATAAGCTTAATAATTGTTTAAAAAACACATGTTAATATAGAGAATTTATAGATAACAAAAAGGTGAGGTTACAAGAGTGTTGTATTAATACAGTGTAGAAAACTTATATACGAGTTCGAAATAAAGCCACTTCATTCCCACAAGCTGTGTTGTTATTTCTTCAGTCGAATCATAACTGGTGCCGACATTATATCTGCTGTACGGTAAATAATTATGGGAGAAGAAAAACTGGCAAAATTTGAATATGAACTGGCTCAGGCGTCTGTAAAGCACTCGAAGTTAGAATCTGAGCTGACCTAGGCGACTGACACTATTTAGCTGGAACTATTGAAGATACGAACGCAGAATTCAGCGTTTATCCATGAAGTAATTAGTCAACTAGAACCTTTTACCGGAGTAATAGGCGATCTTGACCATTTCATCATGGGAGGTGATCAGATAAAGAATCTGATAGTGTCCCGAAGAGAAGGGGGTACGCTACCGGATTCCGACGTGAGTCTTCTCGAGACGTCTCTAATTGGTCGTATATCGAGGCGGGTTTTAAATGCCATTCAAGACATACTGAAAAAATGGTAGAAGCCTGTGGCCAATCAGAGGGGGTCCAAAAATTGGAGTTCATAAGGAGTGTCATAAAAGTGCAACTCAACCACTACGTGGATCGTTCAGGCTCACTTCCAAGATACCGGGATTTCATACATTGCGCCCACGATCTTATTGATGCCAGAGAGCGTAACGAAGCCAGAACCAGAGTTGAGAATCCGGAACCAGAGTGGACAAAGGTAAAATCACTGAGGAGGAGACACCAAAGTCCTCTCAGACAGTCTACCAACACTCGGAATTTTGAAAAGCGCTCAGGTAGAGGCCCAGAAGAAAGGAGGAGGAAACCAGAACAGCGCTGCTAAGAATGTAACCGAACCAGCCACATAGCAGCCCAGTGCAACCTCACAAGGTGCTACGAATTCGGTAGGCGAGGGCATCTTGCTAGGGAATGCCCAAGACGCAACCCACGATCAAATAGGAGAGGTCAGCAGCATGAACGAATGGAGGTATTGTAACTCTGCTTATATTGGAGAAATCAAAAACCAACTTTAAGACCGCATCAAACAACACAAATACGCAATTACTTCCAAGAACTCTACTGCTTCTAAACTCTCTGAACACGCCTTATCCTCAAACCACACATTTGACTTTTACAACACCTCCATTCTTGCCACAGTACCTAACTATGACAAAAGACTTTTTTTCGGAAAGTGTTTTCATTCGATTAGACTACAAACCACTTAACTTAAAAACAGACAAGCAAAGCCTGTCCCTCGCCTACCCCCAAATTATAAACATTTTGAAAGTTATTTTTTCTTGAACATGCGTACTGTTACTCTGCCCAAAAACCCCTTTTTTTCGTTCATTCTTTCAGTCTAATCGTAAGTGGTGCCGAAACCCGGGAGGAATTCCGAATTTTTATCGCGCGGCTAATAGAATCGGGAATTTCGGAAAAATCACTAGCCAACACAAGTAAGCTTCTAATCAGTTTACGGATAATAATTACGATGGAAGAACAATTGAAAAAAAAAACTAGGGTACCAACTTTCTCAGTATACGGTGGAGAGACAGAAATTGGAAGCGGAGCGTCAGAAACTAGAAACTCAGCTATCGAAAGCGACCGAAAACACACAGATCAAGTTGCTTAAAATAAGAACCCAAAACTCGGCATTTACCCACGAGGTTATTAGCCAACTAGAACCATTCATGGGAGTAGTACGTGACCTCGAGCATTTTATCAAAGGCGGTGACCAAATTAAAACCAGACAGGAGACAGGCACGTTACCGGAATCCGACGTAAAAATACTGGAGGCCTCTCTAATTGTTCGTTTCTCGCGGCGGGTTTTAAATGCCGTACAGGGTGATTTGACGGTCTCCTGGGAGACGCTGAAGGTACGGCTCAAGAATCTTTACGGCGGTGGAACGTGGAACCCGGAAGAGGATGTCTTCTATTTATTTAAAGAGCGCAGAGCCCAGGGCCAATCGGCGGGCGATTTCGCTGTTATACAATACGATTAGTGTTATATAATAGACTGACGGAGAAGATGATGGAAACATGCGGCCAGGTGGCAGAGCCAAGAAGATAGAGTTCCTAAGGGGTTTGCTAAAGGTACAACTGAACCATTATTTGGACAGTCCGGGATCGCTGCCAAGAGACAGCGATTTTATTGAAAGCGCCCACGACTTGGTCGATACAAGGGAGCAGAATGAAACCCGCTTCAAAAAACCGGAAGCGGAATGGACGGAAGTGAGATCACCGAGAAGGCGGCAACGCAGTTTTACCAGGAAGAATAACCAAAACGGATGCTTCGAAAAACGGCCAATTAAGGTTCTTGATGACTGGAGGCGGAAACCTGGGCGCCGTTGCTATGAGTGCAATCGAACGGGTCACGTAGCTGCCCAATGTAAGCTCAAGAAGTGCTACGAGTGCGGCAGGCAGGGGCACGTTGCGAGGGAATGTCCAAGGCGCTATCCCCGACCGAACCACAGCACTAGCCAATGGAAATCAACAACAAGGACTGGAGTGGTAGATGGACTGGTAGGAGAGGCGGAAGACGCTACACCAGCGAAGAATCTTAAATCAAGAAGACGAAAGCATCAAGTCTGATCGCAGTGGTCCGACTACGAGAAGGCAAGAGGTAAGTGGGGGTAATCCTTGGAGGGGAGGACCGTCATGAACGGAGATAGCGGTAGGACACGCGCGCTCGGACTGAGGACGCGGTAATGGGAGGGGCAACCAACCGGGAAGTTAATTATTAATAACAGCGCGAATACAGGACGGTGGACAAGGTTGCCCATGGCGAGACTGAGAGAATCCGGCATCAAATTTCTCATTGACACGGAAAGCACGAATTCCTTAATCAGTAGAGGGACTGCGGAAACTGGAAATCTGGGCGAAAACGGAAACGATGCGATTGTGCGGTGACAACAATTAATGGCAGCGGCCAGACGCTGGGAGAGACACTCTTTGACCTCAAAGAACTCACGGGGAATGACTCGCGGATCACTATACATATAATTCCGCAGTTGATGTTGGGTCATGACCTAAAAATCGGGTGCGACGTTTTAAACAGCGCTGAGTTTAAGATGAAGACTAGAAACGAGACTTGCCGGTATAGAACAGGGGAACGACACTACAAGGTAAAGGAGATAGGAAGTAGCGGACTCATGGAAGTCGGGGCCGTAGATTGCATTAAAGACTCACTAGCGCACTTAGTCGCGCAAAATAAGGAGTTATTCTACCGCGAAAACGAATACCTACCAACCACTGGGCGAACAGTGCATAGAATAAATCTGAAGTCGGAAGCCCCAGTTTACGTTAAAAATTGGCGTTACCCTAAAGCCATGAGAGAGAGATTATCGGAGAACAATTGGGAGAACTCCTTAAGCATGGCATTATCAGACAGAATAATTCCCCCTTTAATAGCCCTCTGTGGGTGGTAGAAAAAAAGCAGTGCGGGCAGGGTGGCAACGGGAAACATTATCGAGTCGTAGTTGACTACAGGAAATTGAAAGAGGCGACTAAGGACGAGCGGTATCCCCTTCCTCGGGCAGAGGATATTCTTGATCGACTGTCAGGGGCGACTATTTTTAGTACGCTGATCTTAAAGAGCGGATATCATCAGGTCCGTATGGTCGAGGAGGATATTGGTAAGACGGCCTTTTCGTGGGAAAGGGGACACTTCGAATTCGATCCAACGCCGTTCGGGCTAAAAGGGGACCCACTGACTTTCCAACGCCTCATGGACGAACTACAGAGAGGACTGGGCGAATCCTACTCCCAAGTCTATATGGATGATCTAACCGTTTTTAGTAAAATCGACGAGGACCACGTGCAACACCTCAAACGCGTGTTTGACAGGGTGAGCGAATTCGGTCTCAAATTATCTCCAGAGAAGTCCCAATTCGGATTACGGGAAATCAGGTTTCTAGGTCACGTGGTCTCACTGAACAGAATACAGCTGGACCCGGATCGGGTAATGGCCATCCAGGAAGCACCATTACCTAAGAACGCCTTGGGGTCAGGCGGTATTTGGGTATGATAAATTATTATCGGAAGTTTATATCCGGAATAGCGAAACTCACTCACCCATTGACCGAAACATTGAAAAAAGGAGACGATTTCAATTAGGTCCAGACCAGCTAGCGTCACCGGGGAGTAGAGGGGACTCTTCGGGGGTTGAAATTGCTGTATTATTGGAAAGCTATGGGCCGCACCGTACGGGATTGTGTAGCTCAGTGCGAGGTCTGCCAACGAGCGAAATACGATCGACAACCTCCGGTAGCCGAACAAGTAGTCACCCCTACAGCGACAGAACCCCTGCGATCTATACAGGAAGACGTTTATTCCAAAGAGTTGCAATCATGGTTAACGGCGATAGACCCGTTGTAAGGTGACGTGCTGTCTACAATTATCCCTTGCTTCTTTAAACTCACCAATTCTCTAATATGTTGACGGTAAAAATGCAATGGATCAGCTAATGCAAAGGTTGTCTTCTCAACTCCTCTCTCAGTTTTTGCCTATTTTATAGCGGAATCTCTCTATTATTCACGTAATACAGTTAAAGTGTACATCAGAGCAGTTGCTATTTACTTTTGACATTTTTTTTTTTGTTATTTTTATGTTCTTTTTTTTTTTCTTCTTATGATATGCGGTATGATCAGCAAGAGATGACCAGTAAGGTGCCCAAGAGGACTCGGTCAGACGGCGTTAGTACACCACGTGGTTCACCAGCCAAACAAAGGACTCGTCGCTGCATACGAAAAATACCTCCAGTGACCGAAGTGAACCAGAAACTCAGCCCCAACCAGGTACGTCTTCGCAAGAAATAATGGAAGAATCGCCTTGCTTTACTCCAAACCCCTACCAAGTGCTTCAAAATGACCGAGAAGTAATGGAGTCTGCAGCAATACCCAGAGAACCAAAGCCTCTTCCGATATTTCTGAAACATATAAAAAATTTCCAGATGTTCTGAACCCAACTAAATAAAATCTGCTTTGGCAGTTATTCATGCCTTAATAGGACCAATGACACCAAAATAACAACTGATTCTGCTGAAGCCTACCGAAAAATAGTGAAGTACTTATCAGAAACAAATGCAAATTTTCACACTTACCAGTTGAGGCAGGAAAGAGCGTTACGAGTAGTGATAAGAAATTTACACTCCTCAACCCCAACTGAAGTTATTAAAGAAGAACTAACGACGCTTGGTTTCAATGTACGCCAGGTAACAAACGTTTTGAAGGATGACAGGGAGCAGCCAGGATTACGAAATAGTATCCCACTACCATTGTTTTTCGTGGACTTGGAGCCATCACCAGGTATAGAAAAAATATATGATATCACAAGAATATACTACACAATGGTGAAAGTTGAGAAGCCATACCCCAAGAGAGACATCGTGCAATGCCATAATTGCCAGACCTATGGCCACACGAAGACATATTGCCACCATCTGCCGCGTTGCGTGAAGTGCGGGAACAGCACAAATCTGTAGAGTGCACCAAACCTATACAAGATCCAGCAGTATGTGCCCTATGCTTGGAGGGACACTCGGCCAACTACAAAGGCTGCCAAATTTACAAGAATCTCAAATTCAGACACCAGAAAAACCGGATTTTAAGATGAAGCACTAAGAACAAGAAGAGAGAGAGAGAGCCTTCCAGAATTGTAAACAATGATGTATCATTCTCCCAACTACTTAGAGGTAAGACTTCAACCGATAAATGTCAAGCCCTGCCACAACAACAATCTCAACCCCAACCTCTAAATCCTCTTCATCCTAATATACCTAACCATCAACAACAAATTCCTCACATTCCTCCTCCTTCAAATGCCACCGACCCCACAAGTTTGTTAGCATATTTCCTCACCGATTTCAAATCCCTTGTTACTCCACTCATATTACTCCTCACGAATCTCGTATCTCACCTCATCCCTCCTTTAAAAAATCCTTAAATGACTCAAATCCCTAAGCCCATAATCATTCTTCTTTGGAATGCAAATGGTGTCAGAAATCATACAGACGAACTATCTACTTTACTACTTGACAAGAACATTGATGTGGCACTAATTACTGAAACTCGACTAACCACTAAACAGCACTTCAAAACACCACTATACCTGACATAACGTACTGACCACTCTGACGGAAAGGCACATGGCGGTACTGCTGTAATTGTACACCAATCCCTCTCCCCTCACGTACTCCCATTACATATACATGATTTCCTACAGTCCACCGCTACCGTAATAAAAACCTTCACCTTTTCGGTTACTCTTGCGTCGGCATATTGCCCTCCTAACCGATCCATATCCAATGCCCAATTCAGTTCTCTCCTCGACTCCTTAGGACATCACTTCATCTTGGGTGCAGACCTAAATGCCAAGCACCAACAATGGGGTTCCAGAACCACGAATTCTCGTGGCCGAACCCTGCTGTCTGCACTCAATTCCCAACGTTTTCACCTCCTTTCCCCCAACTCTCCTACCTACTGGCCCACAGATCCCAACCGTAATCCTGATCTTCTTGATTTCTTTATCCACAGCGGCTTAAGTCCCCTCAATTGTTCCATTACACGTCTAAATGAACTTTCCTCTGACCATAGTCCTCTAATCCTTAATGTTTCACTTGAACCTGTTCCCAAACCTTCTCCACCGTCATTCATTAGGGGCCCAGTAAACTGGGACCATTTCCGCCAAATAATCTCCGATAATATTGATCTTAACATATCCCTCTAAACTCCCGATGACCTTGATAGTGCCGTAAATTCCTTTACTACCACAATCCAACAAGCCGGCTGGACTGCCTCATTCCCAAAACACTCCTCCAGAATTCCTAAAAAGACCATTCTACACCAATCCTTTCAAAACTTTTTGAGAAGATCCTTTTGAAACAAATCCTACCACTTACAGAATTCCAAAATATTCCTTCCCATCAGTTTGATTTTCGTTCTCAACATTTTACTGTACAACAAGGACTCCGAGTTGCTGATTAACTTCTTCAGACCTAGAAAACAAGGAATACTGTTCGAGTTTATTTCTGGACATTGCACAGGCATTTGACCGGGTATGGCACTCCGGGCTGCTCTTCAAGCTTAAAATCCATTTTTTTCAGTCCTTGTACCTAGTCCTCCGATCCTACCTCTTTGACCGCTCCTTTCGAGTTCGCTGTGGAACAGAATTTTCCAATATCTACTCCGTTAAAGCCGGTGTTCCCCAAGGCAACGTATTGGGTCCCGTGCTTTACATCCTATTTACTGCTGACATCCCTGTTCATACCGATACTTTCCTTGCAACATTCGCTGACGACACCGCTATCTTATTATCCAACTCTGATCCTAAAATAGCATACTTAAATCTCCAAAGCCACCTCACCTTGATAGAGCACTGGTGTAATAACTGGCACATTAAAGTTAATGAATCTAAATGCCAACATATTACCATTACACTCCGACGCAATTCCTGTCCTCCAGTACTCTTTAATTCCATCCAGCTTCCTTAGTCAGACACAGTCCGGTATCTTATCTTTCATTTAGACCGAAGACTAACTTGGAACCCGCATACTAGACTCAAAAGACGAGAACTCAACCGACGATACGGCCAACTATACCGACTACTAAGCAGAAAATCTAAACTTTCCATTGAAAACAAGCTACTGATCTACAAGACATACTGAAACCTATTGGACTACGGACTAGAACTGTGGGATCAGCAAAATTTTCTAACATCAAGCGCATCCAATCCTTCCAGTCTAAAGTCCTTCGAACAATAGTCGATGCTCCTTTCTATGTATCCAACAAAACCCTACATCATGACCTCAACATCCCATTTGTCCTAGACCTTATCCCAGAAAAATTCTCCAAATTTCACCAGAACCTTACTTACCACCCAAATCCTCTTGCACAATCCTATCAAGCATCTCCCATCCCTATAATCCTCCAAGAAGGTTGAAACGGCAGTGGCCTCGCGACCTTTTGTAGATTATATAAATTGGAGTTCTGGCAATGGCCAGATTCTTCACTCAAGGCATGTGTGTATGTTGCTAAAGTGCTCTCGACCAATCGCCGCTGGCTTTAGTACCAGTGACGCGGTTGAGAGAGTAGCACAGGGTTCTCTTGGAGTTCCCTCGCCTGATATATATATATATATATATATATATATATATATATATATATATATATATATATATATATATACAGGTATGCATGTGTTTTTTTTTTTTGCTTAGTTTTAATTTTCTTATTTTTTTAGGTTATTTTATTTTATTATCTACTATTAGGCCCGTGAGCAAATTCGCACAGCATATTGTTATCAAACTCCAAATTAATAAGAAAATAAAATAATGCAACGTATAAAAAGGTAAAGGCATCAAATGTTACTTTATCGATAAATATAATCGACAAAGGAAGCAAAAATTAATTTAAATCTATAGGTTGAAACGGCAGTGGCTTTGCGACCTTTTGTAGATTATATAAATTGGAGTTCTGGCAATGGCCAGATTCTTCACTCAAGACATGAGTGTATGTTGCTAAAGTGCTCTCGATCAATCGCCGCTGGCTTTAGTACCAGTGACGCGGTTGAGAGAGTAGCACAGGGTTCTCTTGGAGTTCCCTCGCCTGATATATATATATATATATATATATATATATATATATATATATATATATATATATATATATATATATATATATATATATATAAGTTAAGCGTCGTCGGACTTAAGAAATAAAAAAAAAGAAGGAAAAGGGAAAAGATGTAACATACACGACTTCTGAAATAACACTGCTTTATTCGTTCCATAAGCCTCCTTATATACACTTAGCCTGTTTATTTACATTACCAGATAGTATTAAGGCTGATACCGCCAGTCTCCGGTCTTTATCTCCCCCCCACCAGTTTACGAACAGGATTTTCGGAAACTTAAACATTGCTAGATCGGAGCCCACGGTGACCAGCCTTAACACTTTACAATTGGTTTTACAGTATATCCTTAAAAGAAAATAAAATAGTTCCACTCAACTGGAAAAATAATAAAAGAAAAAATAATTAAAAACACTGAAACTAAACACAGCACTTTAGAACTCCTACCACTTGAGAACTCCTAACAACAACAAAAAAAAACACAATTTCCTCTATACCTGAAATAATACAACAAACAAAAAAATTTTTTACAACTTGTTTTGGTTTGACAGCCACAACAAAACATATTTCTCTGTTTTATATACAGCGGTGAGGGTACTACGAATCCGTAGGTCTATGTCCCGACTCTATCATTGGGAGCTTTAATTGTTCGATATGAACGGTTCTCCTCTTTCTGGGCTCATTCACACTCTCGATAGTTACCAGGTTATGCTCCCTAATAACAACCACTCTGAATGGACCCTCGTACCGTAGCAATTGTTTCCCTCTGTTGGTTCCCAATTTCCGGTAAACTATTGTTCCTATTTTTAGTTCCCCCATTTGGTCGCGTACCTGTACATTCTGCCTTTCCACCCGCTTCTGCTTTTCCCGCTTAATTCTCGCCGTTATCTTTCCCCATGTTTTCTCTACCTCTACCCTATTGCTGAGAATTTGATCCACTAACGGTTCGGTAAGCGTAGTTTCCCCATAATCCCGCCTTGGCCTGCGCATCCCGAATAGAACTTCCATGGGTGAAAACCCCGTTACGGAGTGGATCGAGTGGTTATAGGCTGTTACCGCTTTCCTCATTGCCACATCCGGCTCCAACCCTTTTTCACCCTGATATACACGGACGTGGTCGCTTAACGTACTGTGCAGCCGTTCAATACCGCCTCTACCTTTAGGATGTCCTGGGGTGTTATAATGCCACGCAATTTCCAATCGCTTCACCTCCTCCCTAATCGCGGCATTGTCGAACTCCCTACCACCGTCCGAAGTAATCCTCTCGGGGACCCCATAGAACTGCACCCAGGTTTGTAGGGCTTCCGCAACTGCATTGGCTGACTTCTCCATCACTTGGTATGCCATCGCCACCTTGCTGAATATGTCGATTACCGTGACCCACTTAAACCCTTTCCAGGTAAACGTGTCAATCTGAAGGTCCTGTAGCGGCATAGTCCCTGTAGGTGTCTCCTCCTGAACTCCTCTGGGGGGGTGTCGATCGTATTTTGTGCGCATGCATATCTCGCATTTCCCAATGACTTCCTGGATGGACCTCTTCATGCCCCACCAGAAATACTTCCGACGCAATGCCTGCAGCGTCTCATTAACGCCTCGGTGATTGGTTTTCCCTGGTGATATGCTACTGTGATTGCTTGCTGCTGCTCTTCGTCCTGTACCGTCTCCACAGCATACTTGCACCGGATGAATGTCCTGTCCACGCCTATTCGCTCGGACCTCCACATTCGCTTGATCTTATCCCATACCGTATTGTTTCCCACGTATAGGTAGTGCGTTTTACCCGCTTCCGAGGCATCCCTCAGTGCCGTACAGATTTGTTCTTCGCTGACCCCGGGCTGCGACCAAATGACGCGGATCCTACTTCTCCCGTACCTTCTGAAATCGATCTTCATGATTCCGGTTGTTCGTGTCTTCCAAATCACCTGACGGTGTTTGTCGTTCACGATCTCCTCTATTTCTTCCATCTCCGCTGCCCTTTCTTCCGCTGAGCTCTCCTCTTCTGGGGAATCTCCCCTGTCCTCAATCCCTGCGGTGTCATTTGCCCCTTCGCCATCGGGAGTCCATTCCCTCAAGAATTGACGCACGTCCTGCGATGGTCCTCCCCTGTCCTCTTCAACCGCGTTGATCATGATGGCCCTCGAGAGCCAGTCTGCCACCACGTTTTCCTTTCCCGGCTTATACACCACCTCTATGTTGTATTGGCTTAGGATCTCCTTCCATCTTGTGACCCTAGCTGAGGTTTCCTTGAGTTTTCCTACCCACTGGAGGGGTTTGTGGTCGGTATGGACTCGAAATTTTCTCCCGAATACGTATGGCCTGAAATGGTCGATAGCCCATACTATCGCGAGTAGCTCCCTCTCCAAAGCGCTGTACCTTGATTCCGCACCCGTAAGCCGACGGCTCGCGTATGCTATCGGTCGTTCACCCTCACTCCCCCCCTGGGACAAAACGGCCCCTAGCGCGTATTCACTCGCATCAGTGGTTATATTAAAAAGCTTCTCGAAATCCGGGAACGCTAACACCGGCTCCGTCAGCAACCTATTCATACATTTTCGAATGTTATTCTCCATCTCTGGTGTCACCACAATCTTCGCGCCTTTCTTCAACAAATTGTTAATGGGTACCAAATACTCTGCCATCTCGGGTACGAATCTCCGGTAATAATTCAGCGTCCCGAGAAGCCTACGAATCCCCTTGACGTCCCGTGGTACCGCCATCCGCGTGATTGCCTCCACCTTCGCCGCATCCGGTCTGACCCCCTCGCTAGAGATAGTGTGGCCTAAAAAATTGATCCGCGTTTGTCCCAGCAGAGACTTCTCGCTTGACAATTTCAGCCCGAATTGCCGGAGCCTTTCGAATACTGCCCTCAGATGTGCCACGTGCTCGGTTTCCGTTCTGCTAAAAATCAGCAGGTCATCCATGTATACCTGGCATACCGAGTCATCGATGCCCCTCAAAAATTCGTCCATCAGACGCTGAAATGTTATGGGCGCATTCTTCAGACCAAACGGCATTCTGGTGAATTCATAATGCCCCCTTTCAAATGTGAACGCTGTTTTGTGTTGGTCTTCCGGGTGCATCCGTATTTGGTGGTATCCCGCCTTGAGGTCCAGCGTGCTAAAGACCACGGCCCCACTCAACCTATCGAGTATATCCTCGAATCTCGGGATCGGGTACTTCTCGTCTACCGTGTTATCGTTCAATTTACGATAGTCTACTACCACCCTGTATTTTTCCTTATTATCCCCCGGCGCTGCCTTCTTTTTCACCGCCCACAGGGGACTATTGAATGGTGAGGTGCTATCAACTATGATTCCCTGTTCTTTTAGACTATCTAGCTCCTCCCGAATATGCTGTCTCAACGCCTGCGGGTATCTTCTCTCTTTCACGTAAGTTACCCTCTCCTGTTTCAGTGGGATTTCGTGCACCGTCCTCCCTGTTACCCCTAATACCTCACCTTCCCTGAAGAAGATATCCCTAAACTCCTCTTGTAGCAACTTCCTCCAGTCCTCCACTCTGTCCACCGCTCCTATCCGCACCCTTCTTTCTCTCGCGACCCCTATACATCCGAACTTCCTCTTTCCTAACCTAACGCTCCAGACTCCTCTACGATTTCTAATGCTCGCCCCTACCTGACCTAACAAATCGCACCCTACTATGACTTGGTATTCCCGAGTCATGTTCTCCACCACATGCACCGTTAGCTCACCCTCTTTCCCTGTCCACCGATCAAGCCCAATTGTCGCCTCACCCTCTACACTACAGGGACCACCCAGAGTGATCAGCTGGCAGTCACATTTCTGTATCCGGAGTACCCTCTCGCTCCCGCACCCTTTTCCTAACGCCCTTCGAGTCATAATAGTGCTCGAGCTACCCGTGTCCACAAGACACTTTACTCCCCCGTCTACTTCGATAATTGGCAACCAGCATGGCTTACCTCGGATGTTGTTGCATATTGCTGTGCGGTCGCCTCTCTGCCGACACACTCCTCAGATGTCGTCCCGCTTCCTCCTTTCTGCCGCCGCTCGTCGCTGCTCACTCCGTTGGCTGCGCCTACCTCCTTCACCTCCGCTGCTGCCTGGTTCGTCCGTCTCCGTTCCCGACGCTCCTGACTCCTCGGTTGCCTCCTCCGAAGATCCGTCCCGCTGATGTACCCTGGCTCGTCTTTTCATCCTCTGCACATTCACCTCCATGGGTTCGTCCTGAGGTCTCTCCCTCCTGTGAAATATGTATGGGCACTGCCTTGCTATGTGCCCTTCCGTCCCGCACTCGAAGCATCTGGTGCGCGGACATTGCGCTACTAAATGTCCCGGCTTCCCACACCCGTGACATTTTCTCTCTTCTCTCCGGGGCCCATTCCTCGGCCTCGACGACTGTCCCGATCTTCTTTCCCTCGTCGGGGCTTTTTCTCCACTCGGCTGCCTTGTGTCCCTCTTCTTCCAACCTGTCGGGGCTGTCCATGGTCGTCTATCCGTCACTCGGGTCCAACCCGGTTCTTCCACATCCATCCGTGTCTCCTCCTCTCTGGCACTTAGGTCGATCATCTCCTGGGCGCATTCGAGGAACGATCGCTCTCTGGGCAGTCCGTCCCTCTTTCCCGTTTCTTTAGCCAGCTGGACTTTCAATATTGTCGACAGAAACTCCATCCTGGCCTCGACCTCTCCCACGCTCATTGTTTCCCGCATCTTCTCGGTTATGCGATTGTACTTCGCCACGAGTACTCCCGCATATTGCCCCCTTGACTGTCGTTGGGCCCGCCGCTCCCTAAACATTTGGAATATGTCCTCTTCCGGTGTCCACCTACCTCCTCCAAAAGCCTTCTTCAGCCGCTCCTTAATCACCGGCCACGGAGTCTCCTCGTCCGCTTGGATCTGGTTCAGGACGTTCCTCCTTACTCGGCACACAAGAGCTGCTTTTAGTTCTTCCGCGTCCCCTAGGTTCACCAGGTCCTCCGCCACCTTCACCTCGATTCTTGACATAAGACGATCTCCGCCTTTCAAGAAATGGTTGAGCTCGCCTACCTCGCCTCCGAATCGTTCTAGGTCCGCAATGGCCCTCCGTAAGTCCTGCGTGGTTGTTGCTCTTATTTTCATCCATTCCAAGGCATTGGCGTGTGCTTCTGCCAACGTGTCCCTTGGTAATGGAGGGATCTCCTGGATCTGAGGGATCTGTGCTACCTGAGGGACTTGAGGTATCTGAGGTACCTGAGGCGCGATCTGGGGTACCTGATTGATCTGTGGAATATCCTGAGGTTGAGGAATTTCCGGTACGCTTAGTACTCCCGGTCTAATCAATCCTTCTGTCGGCATTTCACCTTTTCCTTAAACACCAAACAAAAAAAAAAATATCTACTTAAAAAAAAATTACTTCCCTGACGTTGTCCCGGGTTTCGGCACCAGTTAAGCGTCGTCGGACTTAAGAAATAAAAAAAAAGAAGGAAAAGGGAAAAGATGTAACATACACGACTTCTGAAATAACACTGCTTTATTCGTTCCATAAGCCTCCTTATATACACTTAGCCTGTTTATTTACATTACCAGATAGTATTAAGGCTGATACCGCCAGTCTCCGGTCTTTATCTTATATATATATATATATATACAGGTATGCATGTGTTTTTTTTTGTTGCTTAGTTTTAATTTTCTTATTTTTTTAGGTTATTTTATTTTATTATCTACTATTAGGCCCGTGAGCAAATTCGCACAGCATATTGTTATCAAACTCCAAATTAATAAGAAAATAAAATAATGCAACGTATAAAAAGGTAAAGGCATCAAATGTTACTTTATCGATAAATATAATCGACAAAGGAAGCAAAAATTAATTTAAATCTATAGGTTAAAACGGCAGTGGCTTTGCGACCTTTTGTAGATTATATAAATTGGAGTTCTGGCAATGGCCAGATTCTTCACTCAAGACATGTGTGTATGTGGCTAAAGTGCTCTCGACCAATCATGTCGACCGCTGGCTTTAGTACCAGTGACGCGGTTGGGAGAGTAGCGCAGGGTTCTCCTGGAGTTCCCTCGGCTGATTGTATATAGGTATGCATGTGTTTTTTTTTTTTTTTTTTTTCCTTAGTTTTAATTTTCTTATTTTTTAGGTTATTTTATTTTATTGTCTATTGTATATACTTTTGATTATTATTTTGTTCTATTTATTTTATTTTTTTTGTACATATGGTGTGAATGTCATCCTACCTCACTATAACCAATGTCCAACAGACAGATTGTTATAATACTCAATAAAGAAATTTAAAAAAAAATTTAAATCTATATTTTTTTTGGAACCAACATGTTTACAAATTTCAGTAAGCTGTATCTTTGCTAAAAATTGTCCGATTTCAATGATTTTTTTTCCTTTTGTAGGGAATGTAGTAATCTTTTATATAATTACGGGCATAAGGGAAAATGTGTAATTTTTTAGTTATTCGCAAATAAAATTCGTTTTCTTTCATAACTTGTTTGCCTAAATTTTCTCGGTGATTGGACTATTTTGCCCGCATGAAGGAGAAGGAAGCCGTTAAAAATGGTGGCTCAATCTTGAGATTTGGTGAAAAATTAACGATGATATGGCTTGCCGATCAAAAACACCATCGATAAATAATATAAACTCCTCCTCTCTCGATCATAGAGACCTCAAGTCGACGAAATGAGGCATGTATTCAATGACAGTACTACAATTAATGTAAGGTTGTGTGGATGCGAACCCTATGCCTTGCGTTATCTCGAAAATAGTACGTTTTTGGGCTTAAAAACGCAGGATCCGATAGTTTCGGAGGAACTATCCGGGTCTTGCTGTACGCATCAAAATCTTCAAGATCCAATTTGTCCCGTATCGATCTACAGACCTACCACCGTTCCAGTATTGAAGCCTAGCAAAATGTTTGTATCGACTTTATTTATTTTAGAAAGAAAAACAAAAGTGGAGAATACGATTCACTAATTCCCCGTGAAATTCTGAATCCAGCGGTACCCCATTCATGGTATTTGAGCATGACAGGAGCTTATATTTGGTACAAAACCGTTTTCGAGCCTTACTGTAATAATATATGTGGGGATGGGGATGGGGATTGTATATACTTTTGATTATTATTTTATTTCTATTTATTTTATGTTTTTTGTACATATAGTTTGAATGTCATCCAACCTCACTATAACCAATGTCCAAGAGACAGATTGTTGTATTACTCAATAAAGAAATAAAAACAAAAAATATGTTGACGAAGAGCCTGAGGATATCTTCTCTCTTTCACGAAGCTCACCTTTTCTTGCTTTAGCGGGATATCGTGTACTGTTCTTCCCATCGTCCCTAATATATTCCCCTCTTTAAGAATATATCCTCAAACTCTCTCTTGACGGCTATTCTCCAATCTTCCGTACGACGTATGGCTCCTATACGCGCCCTGCCGTCTTCTAAAAACGTTCTGCAAGTATAAACGATTTTCCCTATCCTTATACTCCATTTTCCGCCTCTATTTTTGATTCGCGCGCCCACTTTCCCCAGTATGTCGCAACCTATAATCGCCTGATATTCTCGGGGCATATTCCTCACAATATGCACTCTTAAAGTACCTCCCCTAGCTGCCCACCAAGTTAACTCTATCTCAACTTCTCCTTCTACTCTACACAAGCCACCCAGAGTAATTAGTTTAAAATTGCATGCCTGTACCTGGAGTGTCCTCTCTCCGCAACACAGCTTCTCCAGCGATTCCCGGGTCTTGATGGTGTTGGAACTCCCAGTGTCAACCAGGCACCTCACACTCCCTCTCACCTCTATTATAGGCAACCAGCGGCATTTACCCTTTATGCTATTACTGACTGACTAGTGTGCTGTCACCCATCTGCCGATACTCACCTCAAATTCTCTCTTCTACTCGAAACCATCTGCTTCTTCTGCTACTTCTTCCAGCTCTGTTGCCCTCGCCTTCTCGTCCATCGGGGTGGGCCAACTCCTCCTCAGTCTCCGAGGTTATAGGTTCATCCGACGATTCCCTCGCCGAACCGCTCTCCCTTTATGAAATGTTCTTCCTCCGAACCTTCTGGGCGTTTATCTCCGTTGGTTCCGCTCGCGGTGCTTCTCTTCTTGAGTACAGGTAAGGGCATTGCCCCGCAATGTGGCCCTCCGTCCCACACTCGAAGTACCTGGTACGGGGACACTATGCCACTAAGTGTCCGTTAGTTTGTCGTTGTGGTTTTAACTCACGAAACATCTGGAAGATATCTTCTTGAGTGGTCCATCTACCGCCTCCGTACGCTTTTTTCAGTCTTTTCTTAATCAGTGCCTACGATGTCTCTTCGTCCGCTTAGATTTAGCATTTATTTTACCGCACCCCCCGATTAACTCCTTCTCATATATAATATATGATATATACATATTTCGGTGAAATCGATACGAGACAATTTCTGAAATTTATAGGGCTAAGATATATATATATATATATATATATTAACTGGCACCGTAACTGGCACGATCCTTAGCGTCGGAGCGGGTCTGGCCGTCAAGTTGAGTCCGGACGATCTCGATCACGCCGTGAGCTTAAGACCCAAGCAAGAAGGGACTCCAGGCCCAATTATAGTCAGATTTGTCAGACAAGCGGTGAGAGATGAGCTGGTGCGGCAACGAAGAGTGAACAGAGATTTCTCTACCACCTAGGCTGGGGAGATACCGACTCGCACCGCGTCTACTTGAGTGAAGCCATGACGCCCACCAATAAAAACCTTTATTGGTTAGCCAGGCAGAAGAGGGTGACAGCAAAAATAAGATACGTCTGGTTCAGTGGGGGTAAAATTCGTTGCAGACAATGAGATGGAGGTCCAGTAGTAATTATAGGAAAACCAAGTGGCATAAAAATTGGCAAGGAATCGAATAAAGTTCTAAATAATTTATACAAAAATAAAAGAAGCTTAAAATTAAAATAATAATATTTCTGATGAGTAAAAATTGATACAAAAATAAAAAACAAAACAAGAGAAGCTACATTTATAAAAAAATAAAGAAAGCTGGAAATGAAAAAAATATAATAAATATATTTCTAGCGAGAGAAAGTAAATTAATTGCAAGCTGAAGGTAATTTATATACAAAGTTCAGCTGAAAACGTCCAGATTTTCAGCTGAACTTTGTATATAAATTACCTTCAGCTTGCAATTAATTTACTTTCTCTCGCTAGAAATATATTTATTATATTTTTTTCATTTCCAGCTTTCTTTATTTTTTTATAAATGTAGCTTCTCTTGTTTTGTTTTTTATTTTTGTATCAATTTTTACTCATCAGAAATATTATTATTTTAATTTTAAGCTTCTTTTATTTTTGTATAAATTATTTAGAACTTTATTCGATTCCTTGCCAATTTTTATCAATTTATCTAGACCAAGGAGAAATTTATATTTTCTTATGTTATAAATTAATTTTAACTGAATAATTATTTCGAAACACCAAAAATTTATTTTTTCATCTGAAAGTTTATTTTATGTAAGCATTGTTTTTTTTATATTTATAAACATAATTATGCTTAAAAAATGCTATGTCCTATCCTCCATCCTTGATCATTTTTTTTTTTTTCAAAATCCTACTTCTCAACCCTCCAGTCATGACTAATATCCTGAATTCCTGTTACATCAATGCACAATCCCTTACTGCACACTAGAATGAATTTCAGGAACATTTCCTTGATAATTTTTACCACATAATAGCAATATCCGAAACCTAGTTAAAACCTTTTATCCCTTACTCCCAGATTTCCCTACCCAATTATTCCTTCCTACTATCATAATACTATAGAAAAGTAAAATTGTAAATAGTTACTACTGCAAATATGTATATAAATTATAAGAGTGTTCTTCGTTATTTTTATTTCATGTTTATTTTCAATTTTTTGTTTTTTATTTTTACCTGATCTAATTAGTAAGTAACTTATAATTTTTTTCTATTATTTTTTTTATTTTGACTATTTAATTACTGTATATTTTTGTTTATGTATCTCTAAGGCTCCTTAGCCCATATTATTGTCTTTTTATATTACTCTAAAGGGACTTGTCCCAGAATAAATAAAGCATTATTACTATTATTATTATATATAATATTCGAATGTCAATGTTTTAAAGCTAGAAAATTAGAACGCACTCACAGCAAGTAACATAGTCCTATGAACATAGACAAAAGGATATGGTCACTTAAATAATTTAAAATTGAACAAACAAATAAATAACGATAATCAACCAATAATTACCATATTTGTGATGATGAATGATCCCAAGGGAGTCCAAAATAATACCCTCGGGTAACACTTCAAGCTCCCCAACATCAACACCTAGTTCCTCGAAGAAGCTCCCTGTTCTTTTAGGAATCATTCCGCGAGGCCCAAACCAGAGGTCTCTCACTGTGAACTCTCTCTCTCCGAAGGTCTCACCGAATTTATCTTTTAGGAATGGGATGCATTTCTCGTAAATTTCCTTCTTTTCTCTTTCTACTCCATTGGCTTGATCGAGGTCATTGCTCTCATAGCGAACAGTTGGATTCAAGACCAGTTCTGCCTTTCCGGTCCTGGAGAATACAACTATATCAGCGTATCTTGTTGATCCATCACTATTAATACAATAGACCACGTTGTAGCATGTGAATCCCCTTTCCCTAAGGAGCCTCTTCAATTCGAATTTTACCCTATGGTGCCGGCGTGTTTTGAGTTGGTGGGGCATTTTCCCTGCACATGGGCAGGTGTTTCAGACTCTCTGCCGCATTTGCGGCTGAGGGACTCAACTTCCTTCGACTGTGCAGTGGCTCCTGGGACTCCACGTGCATAGTTGATGTTAAGTTTCAAGGCGTTGGACCATTCTGACCTCAAAAGTATGTAACCAAGATTAAGAAAGCACTGGAAACAAAACAAACTCTACTCTCTTTTGTTTCCTGTGCCAGATTACTAATTGGTATTTTAGCATGTGCATGTGCTCTTACATCTTATATGTTTTGTATCTTGACTATCTATTCTTGATATATTTATATATAATACTATATTTTTATTGTAAATAGTATTAATTCTGTAAATATTTCTTTCTGTAAATAGATATGTTAACGTTTTTGCTGCTTTATAAAAACATCCAACCTAACTATTTCTCACCTGAGCAAGCATGGTAGGATACACCATTAATCATGGCCAAATAATGGGTAAGTTATAACTTATCTTCTCTATGATTATCTCTTTATAGATGAAACTCTAGTAAAGCCAGGCGCCGAACAAGTAAAGATTCTGACAGAAAATTATATTCATTAAAAATAGTTTTATTATCTTTTTACTTTATCTTTTTTTTGGTCATAAGTACTTGCTATATATTAATTAGCTTTCGGAGTCTCTTTGAAATGCCTAACTCCAACGCCTTGCCACCTGCAACTGGCCCATTCTTCAAAATTATTCTCTCTCAGCGACTGCCGTAGAGTTCTCATTCGGCTATTTCGGATCACATATAGACTGATCACATATATCACATGGCCTCATCTGCAATATAACTTTCATGTCGCTCTGTGATTGTTACATTGTTATGTGATTAATAGTAAAAATCCAGTGGTAATATTTTATCAACAGTGACTTTTTATAATCAATTGAACATGTATACGTTCACGGATACACTGGTGAGTTGCAGTTTATTAACAATGAACATGGTGATACTTTTTTTTTTTTTATTCATGATATTTACAAATGTATTAATAAATAAAATACATTAAGTAAATGCGATAACAGAAAATAATAACATGAAATCACTTGTTGAGAAACTACCCACTGGTAGCCCTCTAAAAACAAAATGTATTTACAATTAAAGATCTCGAGGCCATCTTCTTTTCAGACGCCTCGGAGGGTTATCAGGAACAGAAGAGGAAGCAAGGTTAGAGACGAGAGGATTCGGATGGTTCTGAAGTTTATTATGGAAGGATTGGTATCTGGATTGGACCAAATCGGAAACATAAGCAACATTAAGGTCATTATGGATTTTTTTATGGGTGACAAAGTAGGGAGCATTGAGGATTTTCCGAAGGATTTTGGATTGTAAAGATTGGATACGAGAGGAATTCGATGGCTTAGTGGAGTCCCAAAGCTCAACTCCGTAAGTCCAAATAGGTCTTATTGTAGTCATGTATATAAGTCTTTTGTAATTAACTGGAAGCTTAGAGCGATTTCTGAAGGTAATGGGTAATTATCTTTTAGTTGTTAATTGGATATTCAATTCCCTGAATTCAATTAACTCAATTCAAGGGAATTCAATTGAATTAATTTTATTTGTTAATAATTACCTTTTACTTGTTAATCACTCGTCGGCTGTACAAAGTTGTTGGTATGTGAGTCTTCGCCCTTCAGGGTGTAGACCTTATATAAAGATGATAAGTATATGCCTGATATACTCTTTTTGTCCATATCATTCTGCCTTTTTATTACATTATGTCCAGTAACCTTTTATCCTTTTTTCTTACTCCATGCAAGTCTGGATGCTGATCCGTCAGCTTGTATTACTATATACTATGTGCGAAGATTAATCCATCCGTTAGTATTTCATCCTCCCACAAAGTCTGGAGATTGGTACCTCCGTTTGTGGTGGTTACCATCGTTGCGGAGTGTTAAGGTTGATCCCTTACACCGCAGTCCGAGAGTGATCGGGTGCTGATTCGCCTGACGCATAAGATCATTCTTCTACTCTTCTTTCTTCGTCCACTCAGTCATCTAACCCTCTATATTGAGAGGCGCATGAGTTGTATAAAATTGTAAATAGTTACTACTGTAAATATATATATATATATATATATATATATATATATATATATATATATATATATATATATATATATACATACATAAATTATTAGGTCGTTCTTTACTATTTTTACTTCACGTTTATTTTCAATTTTTTATTGTTAAATTAGAAAGTAACTTATAATTTCTTTTATTATTTTTGTTATTTATTTTATTTTGTTATTATTATTTAATCAAACTATATTCTCATTTATGTATCTCCGAGGCTCCTTAGCCCGCATTTTTGTCTTCGTCTCCCTTTATTATTCTAAAGGGACTCGTTCCAGAATAAATAACGCATTGTTATTATTATTTCCATTCTTTATTCTCCCTTTGCGGGGTAAGTTTCTAAGGTGGGAGACCAGAAGTCCAGCCACTTCATATTAATATCTATTACTTTTTAGATATTTAAAAACTTTCGAACAATACGTGCTGTATCCAAGAGAACTGAATGTTGGGCCTCTTTCAGCACCTAAAGAGGTAATTTTAATCCCATCGTGCCTGCCATTGTTGTCTTTGGTATCAATCCATTGGAGGATATTATAGAATAGTATAGAATAGAAAATAGAACTTTATTCTGGGACTAAGTCCTCTTAGAATAACAAAGATGAATTAATACAAGATAAAATACCAATCTGGCCAAAAACTAACTTAAAAAAATTCTAACGTAATATACATTATTTAAAAAGTAGTATGTAACCACATAGAAATAAACAAAAAAAAAATATACACATATATAAACACACGCACATATATATACATACACACACATAAACATATATATACATACATACACATACATACATAAATGAACATACAATCTTCTCCAAATTTACTTATTATTACGATATAAAAAAAAAGAAAAAAAAAAGACAGAAAGAAATTACATATCTATATATACATAACTGCACAATAATAGCTATCTAATAGAAACATAATTTAATACAAAATGTAATAATATTTACAGTGATTCATAAAATAATAAGCAAACACTAAGATAAAATAAAATCTCAGGAATAATTGTGGTATAAAGGTAACAAAGGAACTATATATACATACTTACTCATATTGCTACACAGTGAGACAAAAAGTATAAAATATAAACTTATATATACATGAAAGAAAAAGCACAACCTGAGGTGAAGAGAAATACAAATAAATAGTAAAAAATCATTGCTTATGTTAAGACTTAAACTGTAAGCACCACCAGTTACTTCTCACAAATTCAGTTCATAAAATGAAATTTATGGTTGCGAATCGTCTGTTTGGGATGTGAGGAGATATTGGAAAAGGAGGTATTTTAAGGTTGACAGTGAAGAGGCATGAAGATTGTTATATGGCAAAGTATTCCGATAGGTGACGGAGCGGGCTAAGAAGGAACGTTCATAGGTTTTTGTCTTGTGTGATGGAATATCACAGTCAGAATTACGGGATCTCGTTTTTATTGAGTGGACTAAAGTTTTCGGCTTGAGGAGACAGTAGATATAGGAAGGGTGCTGGGAGTTGATCGTTTGATATAAGAAATTTCCAAGGAACTATAGGCGGCGGGAAGAGGGGAAGAGCCACTTTGACCCGGAATATAGGTGGGACACATGAGACCATCTCGAAGTGGTGGTGACGTTCCCCAAATGATACAATTCCTTCAGTTCGATTGCCAATTCCTGGTATTTTCTCAGTTTTTCTCCAACAGTGGAGCTTATATTATTATCATTGGGGATTCCGACATCAATAAGCTCTGCTCTTTTCTCTCTCATGTCTATCGGAAGGATGTCTGGTTTATTGTGACGCACAGTATGGTCAGTTATTATCGATTCATCCCAGTAGAGCTTGAGACTACCTTTTTGGAGGAGTTTATTTGGGTGGTACTTATAATATGGAGTTTTGTCATTTAACAAGTTGAACTTCACCTCCAGAGCCTGATGAAAAATTCTTGCCACATTGTTATGCCTCTGGAGATACTCGGTGTCAGCCAACACTCCACACCCACCTGTGACATGTTGGATTGATTCCAGCGTCGCTGAGCATAATCGACATTTATCCGTAGTTGTGGCCTCTTTAAGAACATGCCTTCTATATGATTTAGTAGCAATAACTTGGTCTTGGATGGCGAGCAGAAATCCTTCTGTCTCGGAGTATATCTTTCCAGCTTTCAGCCAAGCAATGGATATTTCCTTATCAATCGAGCTATCATTTAATTTGCTGTAGAATCTTCCATGCAGAGATTTATTTTTCCATTCTGTCAAGCGTTCATTTTCTGACACGATTGTAGAGACCTCACGATTGCTCAGGTTAAGTGCGGTGAGACCATAATCCAATCTTGAGATTGCGACGTAAACCTCAGTTGTTTTTGTAAGAAAGTATCGGCGTAGGGCCGCTTCCTGCTTGCGGCAAGCTTCTTCGATATTTAGCAAACCACGTCCTCCTTCTTTCCTAGGCAAATACAGAAGAGCTTTGGAGGATATTGGATGGTGGGCCTATTCTTGTGTGAGAGTTGTTCGCACAAGGCGGTCGATCTCCTGTAGGCTAGAGTTTGACCAGTGCAATATGCCGAAACTATAACCGAGAGCAGGTATTGCCCAGGTGTTAATAGCCTTGATTTTTTGTTTCCCGGTTAGTTGGGTTTTGAGCACTTTCCGCAATCTAATTTTAAACATTGTCAGGAGGCCTTGTTGCATGTCTTTTCTTGCAATTTTAAGATGTTGCTGCATTCCCAGATATTTATATAACCTATTGTCTTCAAGCTCCCCGATGTGCTCTTTTTCATTGATTAGAATATTCTGCATACTAACCACTTTTTCTATGGTTACATGGAGCACCGCACATTTATCCAGACCGAGTGACATGCCTATATCACTACTAAAAGATGAAACGGCTTCAACCATACTTTGTAATTGGTATTTGTTTTTCGCATATAGTTTAAGGTCATCCATGTACCAGCTGTGGCTGACTGTGGTGGCTTCGTCGTTGATGATTAATTTGTATCCCATCTTGTTCTTTCGAAGAATCCTGCTTAGTGGGAACAAAGCCATACAGAACCATAAGGGCTTAGACAATCTCCTTGGTATATTCATCTCAATATTTTAATTTGATTCCCTGTGCAGATTGTTCCAACTTTCAGCTTAGTTTTCCATCCTGTCATTAAGTTTGAAAGGAGCCTTTTTATTATTATTATTATATTGAAGATTATATTATTATTATTTTATTTGTCAACACTTTTACAAAAGGTTTTTTTTTTGTTCACTTCAAGCGGTATCCCCTCATAAATCACATGCTGGGATAATAATGATTCCATTAGTTTGTCAATGTCTTTGTCTTCTTATTCTGGAGGAGCTGCCTCTATTGCCATCGATCTTTCTAGAAAAGGTTCTGTTGGCTGCTCTTCATTTTCAATTTTTACCATTCCTAATCGTAAAATTATTCTCGCTTTGCGGGGTAAGTTTCTGAGGTGGAAGACCAAAAGTACAGCTACTTCAGATTAACATCTATTACTTTTTAGATATTTAAAAACTTTCGAACCATACGTGCTGTATCCAAGAGAACTGAGTGTTGAGCCTCTTTCAGCACTTCAAGAGGTATTATTATTATTTCCATTCTTTATTCTCGCTTTGCGGGGTAAGTTTCTGAGGTGGGAGACCAGAAGTCCAGCCACTTCAGATTAATATCTATTACTTTTTAGATATTTAAAAACTTTCGAACAATACGTGCCGTATCCAAGAGAACTGAGTGTTGAGCCTCTTTCAGCACCTCAAGAGGTAATTTTAATCCCATCGTGCCTGCCACTGTTGTCTTTGGTATCAATCCATTGGAGGATATTATAATTGCAATGGTGGTGACGTTCCCCAAATGATACAATTCCTTCAGTTAGATTGCCAATTCCTGGTATTTTCTCAGTTTTTCTCCAACAGTGGAGCTTATATTATTATCATTGGGGATCCCGACATCAATAAGCTCTGCTCTTTTCTCTCTCATGTCTATCGGAAGGATGTCTGGTTTATTGTGACGCACAGTATGGTCAGTTATTATCGATTCATCCCAGTAGAGCTTGAGACTACCTTTTTGGAGGAGTTTATTTGGGTGGTACTTATAATATGGAGTTTTGTCATTTAACAAGTTGAACTTCACCTCCAGAGCCTGATGAAAAATTCTTGCCACATTGTTATGCCTCTGGAGATACTCGGTGTCAGCCAACACTCCACACCCACCTGTGACATGTTGGATTGATTCCAGCGTCGCTGAGCATAATCGACATTTATCCGTAGTTGTGGCCTCTTTAAGAACATGCCTTCTATATGATTTAGTAGCAATAACTTGGTCTTGGATGGCGAGCAGAAATCCTTCTGTCTCGGAGTATATCTTTCCAGCTTTCAGCCAAGCAATGGATATTTCCTTATCAATCGAGCTATCATTTAATTTGCTGTAGAATCTTCCATGCAGAGATTTATTTTTCCATTCTGTCAAGCGTTCATTTTCTGACACGATTGTAGAGACCTCACGATTGCTCAGGTTAAGTGCGGTGAGACCATAATCCAATCTTGAGATTGCGACGTAAACCTCAGTTGTTTTTGTAAGAAAGTATCGGCGTAGGGCCGCTTCCTGCTTGCGGCAAGCTTCTTCGATATTTAGCAAACCACGTCCTCCTTCTTTCCTAGGCAAATACAGAAGAGCTTTGGAGGATATTGGATGGTGGGCCTATTCTTGTGTGAGAGTTGTTCGCACAAGGCGGTCGATCTCCTGTAGGCTAGAGTTTGACCAGTGCAATATGCCGAAACTATAACCGAGAGCAGGTATTGCCCAGGTGTTAATAGCCTTGATTTTTTGTTTCCCGGTTAGTTGGGTTTTGAGCACTTTCCGCAATCTAATTTTAAACATTGTCAGGAGGCCTTGTTGCATGTCTTTTCTTGCAATTTTAAGATGTTGCTGCATTCCCAGATATTTATATAACCTATTGTCTTCAAGCTCCCCGATGTGCTCTTTTTCATTGATTAGAATATTCTGCATACTAACCACTTTTTCTATGGTTACATGGAGCACCGCACATTTATCCAGACCGAGTGACATGCCTATATCACTACTAAAAGATGAAACGGCTTCAACCATACTTTGTAATTGGTATTTGTTTTTCGCATATAGTTTAAGGTCATCCATGTACCAGCTGTGGCTGACTGTGGTGGCTTCGTCGTTGATGATTAATTTGTATCCCATCTTGTTCTTTCGAAGAATCCTGCTTAGTGGGAACAAAGCCATACAGAACCATAAGGGCTTAGACAATCTCCTTGGTATATTCATCTCAATATTTTAATTTGATTCCCTGTGCAGATTGTTCCAACTTTCAGCTTAGTTTTCCATCCTGTCATTAAGTTTGAAAGGAGCCTTTTTATTATTATTATTATATTGAAGATTATATTATTATTATTTTATTTGTCAACACTTTTACAAAAGGTTTTTTTTTTGTTCACTTCAAGCGGTATCCCCTCATAAATCACATGCTGGGATAATAATGATTCCATTAGTTTGTCAATGTCTTTGTCTTCTTATTCTGGAGGAGCTGCCTCTATTGCCATCGATCTTTCTAGAAAAGGTTCTGTTGGCTGCTCTTCATTTTCAATTTTTACCATTCCTAATCGTAAAATTATTCTCGCTTTGCGGGGTAAGTTTCTGAGGTGGAAGACCGAAAGTACAGCTACTTCAGATTAACATCTATTACTTTTTAGATATTTAAAAACTTTCGAACCATACGTGCTGTATCCAAGAGAACTGAGTGTTGAGCCTCTTTCAGCACTTCAAGAGGTATTATTATTATTTCCATTCTTTATTCTCGCTTTGCGGGGTAAGTTTCTGAGGTGGGAGACCAGAAGTCCAGCCACTTCAGATTAATATCTATTACTTTTTAGATATTTAAAAACTTTCGAACAATACGTGCCGTATCCAAGAGAACTGAGTGTTGAGCCTCTTTCAGCACCTCAAGAGGTAATTTTAATCCCATCGTGCCTGCCACTGTTGTCTTTGGTATCAATCCATTGGAGGATATTATAATTGCAATGGTGGTGACGTTCCCCAAATGATACAATTCCTTCAGTTAGATTGCCAATTCCTGGTATTTTCTCAGTTTTTCTCCAACAGTGGAGCTTATATTATTATCATTGGGGATCCCGACATCAATAAGCTCTGCTCTTTTCTCTCTCATGTCTATCGGAAGGATGTCTGGTTTATTGTGACGCACAGTATGGTCAGTTATTATCGATTCATCCCAGTAGAGCTTGAGACTACCTTTTTGGAGGAGTTTATTTGGGTGGTACTTATAATATGGAGTTTTGTCATTTAACAAGTTGAACTTCACCTCCAGAGCCTGATGAAAAATTCTTGCCACATTGTTATGCCTCTGGAGATACTCGGTGTCAGCCAACACTCCACACCCACCTGTGACATGTTGGATTGATTCCAGCGTCGCTGAGCATAATCGACATTTATCCGTAGTTGTGGCCTCTTTAAGAACATGCCTTCTATATGATTTAGTAGCAATAACTTGGTCTTGGATGGCGAGCAGAAATCCTTCTGTCTCGGAGTATATCTTTCCAGCTTTCAGCCAAGCAATGGATATTTCCTTATCAATCGAGCTATCATTTAATTTGCTGTAGAATCTTCCATGCAGAGATTTATTTTTCCATTCTGTCAAGCGTTCATTTTCTGACACGATTGTAGAGACCTCACGATTGCTCAGGTTAAGTGCGGTGAGACCATAATCCAATCTTGAGATTGCGACGTAAACCTCAGTTGTTTTTGTAAGAAAGTATCGGCGTAGGGCCGCTTCCTGCTTGCGGCAAGCTTCTTCGATATTTAGCAAACCACGTCCTCCTTCTTTCCTAGGCAAATACAGAAGAGCTTTGGAGGATATTGGATGGTGGGCCTATTCTTGTGTGAGAGTTGTTCGCACAAGGCGGTCGATCTCCTGTAGGCTAGAGTTTGACCAGTGCAATATGCCGAAACTATAACCGAGAGCAGGTATTGCCCAGGTGTTAATAGCCTTGATTTTTTGTTTCCCGGTTAGTTGGGTTTTGAGCACTTTCCGCAATCTAATTTTAAACATTGTCAGGAGGCCTTGTTGCATGTCTTTTCTTGCAATTTTAAGATGTTGCTGCATTCCCAGATATTTATATAACCTATTGTCTTCAAGCTCCCCGATGTGCTCTTTTTCATTGATTAGAATATTCTGCATACTAACCACTTTTTCTATGGTTACATGGAGCACCGCACATTTATCCAGACCGAGTGACATGCCTATATCACTACTAAAAGATGAAACGGCTTCAACCATACTTTGTAATTGGTATTTGTTTTTCGCATATAGTTTAAGGTCATCCATGTACCAGCTGTGGCTGACTGTGGTGGCTTCGTCGTTGATGATTAATTTGTATCCCATCTTGTTCTTTCGAAGAATCCTGCTTAGTGGGAACAAAGCCATACAGAACCATAAGGGCTTAGACAATCTCCTTGGTATATTCATCTCAATATTTTAATTTGATTCCCTGTGCAGATTGTTCCAACTTTCAGCTTAGTTTTCCATCCTGTCATTAAGTTTGAAAGGAGCCTTTTTATTATTATTATTATATTGAAGATTATATTATTATTATTTTATTTGTCAACACTTTTACAAAAGGTTTTTTTTTTGTTCACTTCAAGCGGTATCCCCTCATAAATCACATGCTGGGATAATAATGATTCCATTAGTTTGTCAATGTCTTTGTCTTCTTATTCTGGAGGAGCTGCCTCTATTGCCATCGATCTTTCTAGAAAAGGTTCTGTTGGCTGCTCTTCATTTTCAATTTTTACCATTCCTAATCGTAAAATTATTCTCGCTTTGCGGGGTAAGTTTCTGAGGTGGAAGACCGAAAGTACAGCTACTTCAGATTAACATCTATTACTTTTTAGATATTTAAAAACTTTCGAACCATACGTGCTGTATCCAAGAGAACTGAGTGTTGAGCCTCTTTCAGCACTTCAAGAGGTATTATTATTATTTCCATTCTTTATTCTCGCTTTGCGGGGTAAGTTTCTGAGGTGGGAGACCAGAAGTCCAGCCACTTCAGATTAATATCTATTACTTTTTAGATATTTAAAAACTTTCGAACAATACGTGCCGTATCCAAGAGAACTGAGTGTTGAGCCTCTTTCAGCACCTCAAGAGGTAATTTTAATCCCATCGTGCCTGCCACTGTTGTCTTTGGTATCAATCCATTGGAGGATATTATAATTGCAATGGTGGTGACGTTCCCCAAATGATACAATTCCTTCAGTTAGATTGCCAATTCCTGGTATTTTCTCAGTTTTTCTCCAACAGTGGAGCTTATATTATTATCATTGGGGATCCCGACATCAATAAGCTCTGCTCTTTTCTCTCTCATGTCTATCGGAAGGATGTCTGGTTTATTGTGACGCACAGTATGGTCAGTTATTATCGATTCATCCCAGTAGAGCTTGAGACTACCTTTTTGGAGGAGTTTATTTGGGTGGTACTTATAATATGGAGTTTTGTCATTTAACAAGTTGAACTTCACCTCCAGAGCCTGATGAAAAATTCTTGCCACATTGTTATGCCTCTGGAGATACTCGGTGTCAGCCAACACTCCACACCCACCTGTGACATGTTGGATTGATTCCAGCGTCGCTGAGCATAATCGACATTTATCCGTAGTTGTGGCCTCTTTAAGAACATGCCTTCTATATGATTTAGTAGCAATAACTTGGTCTTGGATGGCGAGCAGAAATCCTTCTGTCTCGGAGTATATCTTTCCAGCTTTCAGCCAAGCAATGGATATTTCCTTATCAATCGAGCTATCATTTAATTTGCTGTAGAATCTTCCATGCAGAGATTTATTTTTCCATTCTGTCAAGCGTTCATTTTCTGACACGATTGTAGAGACCTCACGATTGCTCAGGTTAAGTGCGGTGAGACCATAATCCAATCTTGAGATTGCGACGTAAACCTCAGTTGTTTTTGTAAGAAAGTATCGGCGTAGGGCCGCTTCCTGCTTGCGGCAAGCTTCTTCGATATTTAGCAAACCACGTCCTCCTTCTTTCCTAGGCAAATACAGAAGAGCTTTGGAGGATATTGGATGGTGGGCCTATTCTTGTGTGAGAGTTGTTCGCACAAGGCGGTCGATCTCCTGTAGGCTAGAGTTTGACCAGTGCAATATGCCGAAACTATAACCGAGAGCAGGTATTGCCCAGGTGTTAATAGCCTTGATTTTTTGTTTCCCGGTTAGTTGGGTTTTGAGCACTTTCCGCAATCTAATTTTAAACATTGTCAGGAGGCCTTGTTGCATGTCTTTTCTTGCAATTTTAAGATGTTGCTGCATTCCCAGATATTTATATAACCTATTGTCTTCAAGCTCCCCGATGTGCTCTTTTTCATTGATTAGAATATTCTGCATACTAACCACTTTTTCTATGGTTACATGGAGCACCGCACATTTATCCAGACCGAGTGACATGCCTATATCACTACTAAAAGATGAAACGGCTTCAACCATACTTTGTAATTGGTATTTGTTTTTCGCATATAGTTTAAGGTCATCCATGTACCAGCTGTGGCTGACTGTGGTGGCTTCGTCGTTGATGATTAATTTGTATCCCATCTTGTTCTTTCGAAGAATCCTGCTTAGTGGGAACAAAGCCATACAGAACCATAAGGGCTTAGACAATCTCCTTGGTATATTCATCTCAATATTTTAATTTGATTCCCTGTGCAGATTGTTCCAACTTTCAGCTTAGTTTTCCATCCTGTCATTAAGTTTGAAAGGAGCCTTTTTATTATTATTATTATATTGAAGATTATATTATTATTATTTTATTTGTCAACACTTTTACAAAAGGTTTTTTTTTTGTTCACTTCAAGCGGTATCCCCTCATAAATCACATGCTGGGATAATAATGATTCCATTAGTTTGTCAATGTCTTTGTCTTCTTATTCTGGAGGAGCTGCCTCTATTGCCATCGATCTTTCTAGAAAAGGTTCTGTTGGCTGCTCTTCATTTTCAATTTTTACCATTCCTAATCGTAAAATTATTCTCGCTTTGCGGGGTAAGTTTCTGAGGTGGAAGACCAAAAGTACAGCTACTTCAGATTAACATCTATTACTTTTTAGATATTTAAAAACTTTCGAACCATACGTGCTGTATCCAAGAGAACTGAGTGTTGAGCCTCTTTCAGCACTTCAAGAGGTATTATTATTATTTCCATTCTTTATTCTCGCTTTGCGGGGTAAGTTTCTGAGGTGGGAGACCAGAAGTCCAGCCACTTCAGATTAATATCTATTACTTTTTAGATATTTAAAAACTTTCGAACAATACGTGCCGTATCCAAGAGAACTGAGTGTTGAGCCTCTTTCAGCACCTCAAGAGGTAATTTTAATCCCATCGTGCCTGCCACTGTTGTCTTTGGTATCAATCCATTGGAGGATATTATAATTGCAATGGTGGTGACGTTCCCCAAATGATACAATTCCTTCAGTTAGATTGCCAATTCCTGGTATTTTCTCAGTTTTTCTCCAACAGTGGAGCTTATATTATTATCATTGGGGATCCCGACATCAATAAGCTCTGCTCTTTTCTCTCTCATGTCTATCGGAAGGATATCTGGTTTATTGTGACGCACAGTATGGTCAGTTATAATCGATTCATCCCAGTATAGCTTGAGACTACCTTTTTGGAGGAGTTTATTTGGGTGGTACTTATAATATGGAGTTTTGTCATTTAACAAGTTGAACTTCACCTCCAGAGCCTGATGAAAAATTCTTGCCACATTGTTATGCCTCTGGAGATACTCGGTGTCAGCCAACACTCCACACCCACCTGTGACATGTTGGATTGATTCAAGCGTCGCTGAGCATAATCGACATTTATCCGTAGTTGTGGCCTCTTTAAGAACTTGCCTTCTATATGATTTAGTAGCAATAACTTGGTCTTGGATGGCGAGCAGAAATTAATGATTATTTGTATCCCATCTTGTTCTTTCGAAGAATCCTGCTTAGTGGGAACAAAGCCATACAGAACCATAAGGGGCTTAGACAATCTCCTTGGTATATTCCTCTCAATATTTTAATTTGATTCCCTGTGCAGATAGTTCCAACTTTCAGCGTAGTTTTCCATCCTGTCATTAAGTTTGAAAGGAGCCTTATTATTATTATTATATTGAACATTATATTATTATTATTTTATTTGTCAACACTTTTACAAAAGGTTTTTTTTTTGTTTACTGTAGAGGGGGAGAATCAACTCCAACCACCTCAGGTATGTTCAATTTTAATTTCTATTGAATGTTGAGAAAGCTTCTTACAATTCTGGCAGTATTCAGCAGCACCGTTTTCTGAGCTTCCTTTATTACATGAGTTGGGAGGCCCAGCCTGTCAGTAGCTTATACAGTAGACACCGGTATCAGGCCATTGCTGGAGATCACAATGCCCCTAACGGTTACTTTATTAAGTTTATAAAAACTTTTTAACTCAGCTGCTAGACCTTGACATTTCCGTATTTTTTCGGAACAGACTGTCCATCCTGTCATTAAGTTTGAAAGGAGCCTGCTTACTTTAGATTCAACCTTGTATATATCTAGTACTTTAAGTAGCCATCTGTGGGGAACCGAGTCAAAGGCCTTTTTATAATCGATCCATGCCATAGAGAGGTTTCGCTGTTTTTTCGCAACTTGTGCTGCAATGAACGAATCTATTACTAGGAGTTCTTTACAACCCCTAGCACCTTTTTTGCACCCTAGTTGTTCTATGGGTATCATATTCTCACTTTCGAGGTGCTCATATATCTTAGTTGCCAAGATGGAAGTTAGAATTTTATACAGACCATTTAAACACGTTATCGGCCGAAAATCTTCAGGACTCATGTTTAAGTCATTCTTTTTCGGAAGCATATACGTGATGCCAACAGAGAAACCATCAGGGGGGCTCTGTTTGTCTTCAAGTATTTCCTGGTAACCTTTGGCCAGCAATTCATGGAAGCAATGAAATCTTTTAATCCAGTAATTTTGGATTCCGTCAGGTCCTGGTCCCCTCCAATTTTTCATGTTTCTGACCGCTTCCGAAACATCTTCCACAGTTATGGTCACTTCCATCATTCCATTGACATTCTGAAGACTTTGCAGTTCTTCTTGTATCCAAGAACTCTCGAGGTGATTTCCCGATTTTTCCCATAAATTTCTCCAATGGATTTCAATGTCATCAGGGTATTTGATCGATATTTTTTCTTCTTTTACAAGGTTTCTATAAAACTGACGTTCATTCTGCTTGAACAGCATATTTGGTTTCCTGCGTAAAGCTGCCTCACTATATCTGCGCAATCTGCTGGCGTAAACTGCCAGCTTTTGTTTCAGAATATCTAGATATCGAATCAGACTATCAATTAACTCACATTCCATTACGGTTCTCAAATTCTGTACTATAATCTCATCTATCTTCCTTTTTGTCTTAGGTCTTGCAGCTTGAGGGTTACGAATATAGTTTAAGATGACGCCAATTTTTCCACGTAAGGTATCAATTTTCCTTTGAAGTCTTCTCTTCCACTGTGGTATTCCATTATATCCAGTTGGAAGTTTATTTTTACTTTTATCTTCCATTTTTATGCCCAGTTCTAATGTAACTATCTTGGCAGCAATATATAGCCAATGAGGGATATCTTGAAGGCCATTAATTAGGGCTATATTATCCTTAAGAACATTATTCATTATATTGGTTATTTTAATTGTGGCCTTGTTATACGGTACTCGTGGCAACGATGGTCGCTCCTGAAGCGGTATTCCCTCAAGTAGAATATGCTCGGTCAAAAGTGATTGACTCAATCTATTTTCTATATCCGCATCATCCAATTGTTCCGCTGAATCTTTATTACCGACTGAGGCATTGATTACACCTGCGTCTGAATCTATTCTTGTATTTAGCGCTCCATCAGAGAGCTCGACATCATTTTCAGTGGCTATTAACATACGAACTTCGTTTTTAATTTGTTGGAGGTCATTAGAAGAAAGAAAATTTCTCGTAAGTATTACTCTTAC
Organism: Nezara viridula; assembly: GCA_928085145.1. Taxonomy (NCBI): domain Eukaryota; kingdom Metazoa; phylum Arthropoda; class Insecta; order Hemiptera; family Pentatomidae; genus Nezara; species Nezara viridula. The sequence goes on from OV725078.1 coordinate 205,468,426, forward strand.
CTGATCACTCAGTCTCTGCGTGCTTATATTAATACCTGGGAAGGACTCACGCCAGTATCCCTGTATACGGTTCAGATATCCTGTTTTCTCTGTTTCAAGTTTTGTTGCCAAGTAGTATGCTCGGATGACAGCCATATTCATTTCTGGCGTCCATTTCATCCTCTTTGCACCTCTTGGTCTCTGTTGCCGAACTCGCGCGGGTGGAGAATGTCTCTCCTCTAAGATCGAACTCGAACTGTTGGCCGGTAAACGTTGCAGCCTTGCGGTCAGTGACGACAAGGTAGTGCCGCTCGCTCCACTAGTCCCTGAAGGAAGCTGTCCACTGTTCCCGCCCGATGCAGCCTCAGTATCGTGCTCGTCCGAGGCTAATCTTCTATTTCGTAGCTCCATTTTTAATGGGTAGGTGCATTTTATACCTTCTGCCAGGTGATTTAAACAGCCGCTCCTGACATGGAGAACAGACGCTGACCAGGTTGCCGCCCAATATGGGAACCGTCGCACCTGGATTTTGCTAGTTTTGGTCCACCCCGGGTATTTTATTTCCCCGGTACCCACCATATCTGGTGAGATTTCCCCTATCCGCCACCTGGGGAGGCGCCCAATGGGAGACTAGCAACTCCTCACGGGTTATTATTATTATTATTTCCATTCTTTATTCTCGCTTTGCGGGGTAAGTTTCTGAGGTGGGAGACCAGAAGTCCAGCCACTTCAGATTAATATCTATTACTTTTTAGATATTTAAAAACTTTCGAACAATACGCGCCGTATCCAAGAGAACTGAGTGTTGAGCCTCTTTCAGCACTTCAAGAGGTAATTTTAATCCCATCGTGCCTGCCACTGTTGTCTTTGGTATTAATCCATTGGAAATATTATAATTGGAGTGGTGGTGACGTTCCCCAAATGATATAATTCCTTCAGTTCGATTGCCAGTTCCTGGTATTTTCTCAGTTTTTCTCCAACAGTGGAGCTTATATTATTATCATTGGGGATCCCGACATCAATAAGCTCTGCTCTTTACTCTCTCATGTCTATCATAAGATTACTTAATTATCTCCCCTACATTACCTAAAAACTCAACACCCCTACACTCAATCTCACCCAAAATTCTTCTAAACAAATTTATTACCAAAACAACATTCTAAAATACCACACCCACTAATCCAACCCCTCCATCTCATCATCCCACCAAACTCCCCAATAACATCCACATTCTCACCACTTATCCCTCCCCCCACCCCCCCCCCATATCCCATAATTCAATCAACCCTCTACTATCTCCACCACTCCCAAACACCTACTAATAATCTACAAACCTCCCATCCAACACACATCACACTACTCCCACCCAATTACAATTCATTCTCTCCTCCCACCAACATACACTTCTCCACACAAACCCTCAAACCTCCCAACCCATTCACAAACCAATACCCACTCTCACACCAAACCAAATCATACTCCACAACCATCCTCTCAAACAAAAACCCAACATACCTCTAACAAAACATCCCCTCAATACTCTCCCACCCTCAATCACCTTAACCTATCTTAACTCCCACCACCCCACAATCTCAATCTCTTACCCCACCTAATAAAAATACCTCCTACACTTCTACTTTCCTCAACCATCAATCCTTCCCTCAACAACTCACAAACTCCCCCCCCTACCACAACAAACCACTTCCCCACCCTCCTCTCAAATTCATCACAATTCATTATTTCCCTAACAATATATCTTAATAATCCCCCTTCTTACTCACACATACTTCATTATAAATCCCCTATCCCAACATCCTCCCCACACCCCTCTCTCCTTACAATCCCTATAACAACTCAATCAAAAAATAAACCTTAAATAATTTAAAATCTCCCAAACCTCCACACCAAAACCCCCAATCCGGATTCCTTTTATCCATTCTTTTCTTGCAATTTTAAGATGTTGCTGCATTCCCAGATATTTATATAACCTATTGTCTTCAAGCTCCCCGATGTGCTCTTTTTCATTGATTAGAATATTCTGCATACTAACCACTTTTTCTATGGTTACATGGAGCACCGCACATTTATCCAGACCGAGTGACATGCCTATATCACTACTAAAAGATGAAACGGCTTCAACCATACTTTGTAATTGGTATTTGTTTTTCGCATATAGTTTAAGGTCATCCATGTACCAGCTGTGGCTGACTGTGGTAGCTTCGTCGTTGATGATTAATTTGTATTCCATCTTGTTCTTTCGAAGAATCCTGCTTAATGGGAACAAAGCCATACAGAACCACAAGGGGCTTAGACAATCTCCTTGGTATATTCCTCTCAATATTTTAATTTGATTCCCTGTGCAGATAGTTCCAACTTTCAGCGTAGTTTTCCAACCTGTCATTAAGTTTGAAAGGAGCCTGCTTACTTTAGATTCAACCTTGTATATATCTAGTACTTTAAGTAGCCAGCTGTGGGGAACCGAGTCAAAGGCCTTTTTATAATCGATCCATGCCATAGAGAGGTTTCGCTGTTTTTTCGCAACTTGTGCTGCAATGAACGAATCTATTATTAGGAGTTCTTTACAACCCCTAGCACCTTTTGTGCACCCTAGCTGTTCTATGGGTATCATATTCTCACTTTCGAGATGCTCATATATCTTAGTTGCCAAGATGGAAGTTAGAATTTTATACAGACCATTTAAACACGTTATCGGCCGAAAATCTTCAGGACTCATGTTTAAGTCATTCTTTTTCGGAAGCATATACGTGATGCCATCAGAGAAACCATCAGGGGGGCTCTGTTTGTCTTATTATTATTATTATTATTATTATATTGAAAACTCTGTCGTGGCCTTCTGGTAACTGAATCCTCTGCACAAATATCTCGACAGGTGTTTTTTCTCACAGACTTCATTTCAATACTAAAGGATAAAGATATCAATTGTTAATAGTTAATAACTCCTTTCCTATGCCTCCTAGACCTCCCAAAATATCTTCACCCCCTAATATTCCTGGGTATATTACCCCCATGGTTCTCTGGACTACTCACTCATGCAGTTATATTCTTGAAGTCATACTTGCCAGGAGACATAGAGTGAACTATTGTAGTCAACCCATATATATGTATGTTTGTAACAGAAATTATGAATAAAAGTATTACTTATAAATTCTTCACTGCCACACGATAACTTTACGAAACTACTTATCTCGAAGCTGTTATCCCGGAGACTTCGAACTTCATTATTTTACCTCGATTTTGATAAGGCTCGGTCACCAGGCCTGTTAACCAAGGGAGCTGGACAGTTCCCAATTTGATCCAAATTCATGAGCCAATTCATCCCAATCCATCCTAATTCAGCATAGTGCTGCGAAACACGGGAACGCCCCAGGGTCCCCGTGACAAATCTTACGAAGGCATTCATAATTCTTTTCAATCTCTCCCGGAGTCTGCCGAGAGGCCACCGTACACCATGCAACTCTGAGGGATAGAAGGAAAGGTAAATTTGGGAATCATCGGCGTAGAGATAATGGGAGGAGTGAAGGATTGATTTATGGATGTCGTTGATATAAAACTAAGAAGGAGAGAAGATATGCTAGAGCCCTGGACCACTCCTGAGGACAGAGTAAGATAGGAAGCCAAGGGTTGATTGGGGATAGCGACAGCTTGTGAGCGTTGAGAGAGGAAAAATTGAAACCACGGGATAGAACTATTTGAAAAAGATAATGATTTTATTTTGGAAAAAAAGAATGGAATGGTTAATGGTATCAAAGGCATTGGCAAAGTCAATCAGTTTAAGGACAGTGAGTTATGTGTCATCAATGGCGGTCTCAACGTCACTAATGATTTTGATTAGGGCGGGTTGTGTGGAGTAACCTGGTCGGAAACCAATTTGAAAAGGTCAAGTTGATTGGAATGTTCAAGGAAGTTGGAAACTTGGGATTGGACTATTCTCTCCAGGTGTTTCGAAAGGTTAGAAAGGATTGAGATTGGCCGAAAATCTTCAGGGGAATACGGGTAAGAATTGTTATTTAAAGAACGGACTGTGGCTTTTTTCCACAAGGGAAGGAATACTGAATTTTGAAGGGAGAAATTATAGATGAATAGGAGTACCGGAAGGATTTCTGGGAGGTATAATTTGATTAATTTGACGGGAATGCCATATGTACCAATATAATTAGATTGTGATTTCATCACGGCGGATATAAGGTCTTTGGGAGAAATATCTGAATAGTAAAATTCGTCGTCATTGAAAGATGTTTCAGGAGAAAAGAAGGAAGAGGTAAATGGAGGAGTTGAAGACGAAGCAGATATAAAATAAGAATTTAAATCATTTGGCGAAACTGGGAGCACTGCAGAGGGAGGGGATTTGGAAGGTTCGCAAAGGTATATTTTACGAAGGTTGCTAGTTTACCAAGATTGCTACTTAGACCAGATCGGTAAAGAGGCTAATAAATATATACTCAAATTTACTACAAATCAAACCCAGGATTTGAATCAAGTATATGGAATTTGTTATAATGGTGAAAATTTTACTCTCGGTGACACGGTAATTTTCATTAAGGATGTTGATGGCTCGCTGTTCAAAATTACTCCAGGGCTGTCTCAGCTATTGTTCTTAGAAGACCCTGATATGGATAGGGTAGATGAAAAAGATAAAAAAAATTACAAAATAATATTAACAAAAACTAATGCTCAAAGAATGAGTTATAGTTCCACAGGATCGGTCAATGTTCAAAAAGGAAGTTAAACATATAGGAAAGTAATCGCTAAAATTTTCCCAATGAAGGATAAAATCAAAGGGAAAGGTTATGATAAAGACCAGGACCCTAATCAACTGGTTGAAAAATTGAGATTTTTACTACAGACTCATGGACCAGAAAAAGAAATTCTAAAGGTTGAGAAAAGTCTACGTATGATGGGTATAATATTATAAATAGTGGCATGATGGGGGGAGGGGAAGGAGTTGTTATTGATCTCGGCCATGTCGGATATCAAGAAACAGGTAGTCGAAGAATTGCATAAACCGGCTAGACGGTCCTTTCACAGGAGGGGGGTGATTCTGAAGGGTATCGATGACCTATGGATGGTAGATTTAATCGAGGTGTGTTCATATGTCAAAGAAAATAGAGATTATAAATATATTTTAGCTGTAATCGATTGTTTTTCTAAATTCGCCTGGCTATCTCCATTGAAATTTGGAAAAGAAGTAGCGTTAGCTTTTAAAAATATCCTAAGCCAGGATGGTAGGAAACCACGTAACTTACAATCTGATCGAGGAAAAGAGTTCTACAATTATTTTTTTACAAAAATTAATGAAATCCAACCAAATAAATCATTACTCTACTTTTAGTAATATGAAAGCTTGCATGGTAGAAAGATTTATAAGAACGATAAAAAATAAGATGTGGAAACAGTTTAGTCTCCAAGGAACATATAAATGGATTACGATGTACGAAGACCTAGTTAAAAGATATAACAATGCAGAGCATAGAACCATACAGATGAAACCATCTTCAGTCAGGGATAAAAAAATTGAGAAACATTTACTTCATAACGTCTATGTAAACGTGAAAATATTTTATCAAATCGTAAACCACCAAAATACCAAGTTGGTGATTTTGTGAGAATTTCAAAATAAAAAGCCAATTTCACCAAGGGATATCGCCCCTCGTGGTCGACCTACTGGATTAAAAATACATCAGATCAAACGACCGCTGGCGGATTTTATGAGCAAGAAATCCAAAAAGTGAAAGATCCTGACGTATATTTGGTAGAAAAAATGATATTATAGATTTGAAATGAAAAGGTGATAAAGTTTTAGTAAAGTGGTTGGGTTTCGATTCCAAGCATAACAGCTGGGAAAGCAGAAAATATATAAATGTATAGAGGGGTGGGGGTATAAGTAGAAGGGTGGGGGTAAAAGTAGAAGGGTGGGGTTAAAGAGAGAGAGAGTGAGTGAGGGATGATCGACACAACACTTTTTTGAGTCATTCTGTTACTGACAATCGAACTGTTAACATCGTCATTCCAAGAAAATTGGAGGAACGTTTGGTGAAAAACAAAAACAGATGTTAGGGTCCCTGCCAAAAATGAGTTTAAGTGATAGCAATCTTATAAATTTGGCTAAAAAGTACAAGATCCTTCATTTCCGTGATGTTTTCGCAAGAGATAACTTACCATCCAAGCCTTGGTTTCGTGAGAGAGCCATTCTGAATCTAGATAGTGCTAAGGGTAAAGGTACACAATGGGTATGCTAAATAAAAAATGGTAATTATGTGAAATTTTTCGATAGCGCCGGTAATAAAGGTCCTCCTTCTAATTTGGTTAAGTATCTCAAAGACTGTCGTATAAGTTTCGTTAGTAAAAGATATCAAGATTCTGAAACCTATATTTGTGGACACTTATGTTTACTATTTCTCTCTAATCTATTATAAATTTATTCAATAATAAAAAAATATAAACTTTTCGCAGTTGCTACTTTTTATTCATTTTAAAATATGTGGTTAGCCTTTGGAAAAGTATATAAAAGAAGAGATGGATTACATACAAAGCTCATTCGTTTCAATAACCTCGGTGGAGTGACATCTCTGACGAAAGAAAATTTTGAGTTTCTTCGGCTGGCATGTCATCAAGTACTATGGAAGAAATAACAGATCTAGGTTACCGATTCAATCAAGGGGATATAATATCATTCCCATTTTCCATATGCTTCGACAAAACTACTTCGAGGTGATGAAATCAGAATCTTAGTCCAGCATCAAGATATTTTCACATTACCATCTAAAAGTTTTCTTTATTTCGAGGGACGATTTTTAAAAGAGGTTGGTAGCTGGGTGGGGTACCCACATCGGCTAAATTAACAAATAATGCTTTAGCCTATTTATTTGATCATATCAGATATGAGTTATGCGTTGTGGACAGAGTCCGTAATTTTGGTATCACTAGTACTCTAAAGAACATGATTTTCTTCATGGGTGGATCCTCTGGATCATGGAACATATCGGTTGGTGCTGCCCTATATCCGATTCACTTGATAACTTAGTCTCTGATGATGGTTATTTTAACTTATGTATCCCCTTATCACCATTACTAGGGTTCGCGGAAGACTATCAGAAAATTATTGTTAATGTTAAGCGAGAATTAATTCTCATGAGATCACGGACTGATGTAAACAGTTATATATCTAAGAGTGGAGGCGATCCAGAGAAAGAAAAAATTGAGTTAACAAAGCTATGTTGGAAATTCCCTTATGTATCAGTGAACGAATTTACACGATTGGCTTTTTTACGCCGACTAAAGTCGGAAAAAATCGTTTCAGTAGCATTCAGGAGCTGGCAATTTTTTGTTTACCCCCTCTTACCCTCGACACAGAGACAAGTTTGGACGGTAAAAACTTCCAATCAGATGGAGAAACCAAGATACATCGTATTAGCGTTCTCATCAGATCGAATTAATAGAATTTAAAAGGATGCTAGTCAATTCGATCATTCGATTCGCGATATTATATCACATGTATAATAATTTTCAAAATTCTTACTATCCTGAAAGATATCCTTCAGAGCCACTCCTTTCCCTAAAAAACTATAAAGAAAAAGCACCGGTTATCGTCATTGATTGTTCTAAACAATCGGAATCTATTAAGCCCGGACCAGTCGATGTGAGGTTTTTTTTTTTTTTTTTTTTTTTTTTTTAATTGAATAATAATACAATCAGCCACTGTTGGAGGGCTATAAGTATTAAGGCTAGAAGTTCTCATTCATACAGTATATACAAGTAATACAGAAGTAACTATAAATATAAGAAGTAAATAAATAATACTTATAAAAAAAAGTAAATCAATAGGAAAAAAAATAAATAAACAAACAAAATAAAATAACAACTTCTAAACACATTCATACCTATATACAATATATACATTCACCCAGGAATCTCCGAGCCAGGCTTTTCTCCCCACATGTGGAAAGCAGGACTCCAGAGATCCCAGTGCCACTTTTCCAGCCACATCACTAGTATTAAAAGCCAGTGGAGGCTGAAGGAGGGCACTAGAGCCACAGATGCTCAGGACTTGAGTGGAGAAGCTGGCCATTGCCAGGACTCCAGAAGCATATTTACAATAGATCTCGCGGCCACTGCCGTTTTAACCTTCGAGGGGGATTGTAGGGATGGTGGGAGCTGGATAGGGATTGAGCTAGAGGATTTGGATGATGGATAAGGTTCTGGTGAAAGTTTGAGAATCTGGATGGGATGATGTCGAGGACAAATGGGATGTTAAGGTCGTGGTGTAGGGTCTTATTTGTGACATAATATGGGGCATTGGCTATTGTTCTAAGTACTTTGGACTGGAAGGATTGGATGCGTTTGATATTCGAATGTTTAGCAGTTCCCCACAGTTCAAGTCCGTAGGTCCAGATAGGTTTCAGTATTGTCTTGTAGATTAAAAGTTTATTTTCAATCGAAAGATGAGATGTCCTGCTTAGTGGTCTATATAGCTGGCCATATCGTTGGTTAAGTTCTTGTCTTTTAAGTCTCGTATGTGGGTTCCAAGTTAGTCTTTTGTCTAAAAGGAAGCCAAGGTAACGGACTGTATCTGAGTAGGGAAGTGGTATTGAATTGAAAAGGATTGTGGGACAGGATCTGCGTCGCAGGGTGAAAGTAATATGTTTGCATTTTGCTTCATTGATTTTGATACGCCAGTTGTTGCACCACTGCTCAATCAAGGAGAGGTGAGATTGTAGGTTTTGAGATGCTATTTGAGGATCTGAGTGAGAGGATAGAATGGCAGTATCATCAGCAAATGTAGCTAGGAAGGTATCGGGATTGGAAGGGATATCGGAAGTGAAGAGGATATAGAGAACTGGGCCTAAGACACTGCCTTGTGGAACACCAGCCTCAACTGGATAGTAAGTGGAGAATTCGGTGCAGCAACGGACTTGGAAGTAACGATTTGAGAGATAGGATTTGAGGACTAGGTATAAAGATTGGGGTAAATGGGTTTTGAGCTTGTAAAGCAAGCCATCGTGCCACACCCGGTCGAAAGCTTGCGCTACGTCCAGAAAGGCACCAATGCAATATTGCTTGTTTTCAAGTGCAGAGGATATATGGTCCACAACACGAAGGCCTTGTTGGACAGTGGAATGTCTTGAGCGGAATCCAAATTGATGAGAAGGGATGTTGTGGGATTCGAGTATGGGTAGGATGCGTTTGAGGAGGATTTTCTCAAAGAGTTTTGAGAGGATAGGGAGTAAGCTTATCGGTCTGTAGGATGATGTGTTATTAACGGGTTTGCCTGGTTTTGGAAACAGCACGATTATGGAATGTTTCCACACCAAAGGAAAGTTGGTTATGCGAAGGATGCAGTTGTATAGATAGGTAAGGAATATGATTGCTTTTTTGGGAAGTTGTATGAGGATTTGTGAAGTGAGGAGATCATATCCAGGGGATTTTAGGGGTTTTAATTTGTTTATGAGGAATTTTACCTCAGAGGGGTTAACATGTTTTGGAGGTAGAGAGAGAGGAATTGGTGGAGAGAGAAATTCTTTAACTTCAGCAGTGTGGGTGGGATGGAGTTCGGGATGGGGAGTAAATGTGTAGGATAGATGTTTAGCAAACTCTTCAGCTCTATTCGCATCTGCCGAAGTCCAGGAACCATCATCACGGCGGAGGGGGTGGGAAATGGATTGAAATTTAAGGATTTTTTTAGTTACAGTCCAGAGGGAGTTATCACTAGATGATAATGAGGAAAGGCAGGAATTGTAGGATTGGGTTCTAAAGATATCCAGTTTCTTTTTTACCTGTTTGGAATAATAATTATACGATTTCCGGTCATCAGGATGCCTGGTTCTTTGCCAGAGGGCCCTAGAGCATCGTTTGCTATGGATAAGGTCCAATAGGTCTTGGGGTAGAGGATTTATACTGAGGTGTTTTTTAGGACGATCAGGTGAGGATGCAGTCCAAACTGCTTGCTGGATCAGGTTAGTGAAGGAGTCCACTGCATCTTCAAGGTCTTCAGGTGTTTTTAAGGAAACTCTGAGGTCTATATTATCATCCAATTTTTGACAGAAAAGGTTCCAGTTAACTGGTCCCCTGATAAATGAAGGAGGGGATGATTTAGGAATGGGTGATTTGGAAACGGTCAGGACTATAGGACTGTGGTCTGAGGAAATATCATCAAGCCTTGAAATGGGACAGTGTAATGATCCTAGACCTTTGTGTAGGAAAAAGTCTAGAAGGTCGGGATTGCGGTTGGGATCTGTTGGCCAGTATGTGGGAGTATTAGGTGAAAGGATGTTGCTGCGATGGGAATTAAGTGCAGATAGCAATGTTCGCCCTCGGGAATTTGTGGATCTGGCTCCCCATTGCTGGTGTTTTGCATTTAAATCTGCACCTAGGATGAAATGGTGTCCTAAGGAATTCAGGAAGGAAATTATTTGGGATTCGGAAATGTGTATTTTAGGCGGGGAATATGCCGCAACTAATGTTATTGGGTAAAGGGGAGTTTGGATCATTACGGCAGTGGATTGTAGGAAATTATGGGTTGGTAAGGGAAATAAATGATGGGAGAGAGATCGGTGGATAATTATAGCAGTGCCTGCATGTGCTGTTCCATCAGGATGATCGGTTCTATAAATATTGTAGCCAGGAAAGTTGATTTGTCTTTTGTTGGTTAGTCGGGTTTCAGTTATTAGTGCTATGTCGATGTTTTTGTCATGTAATAAGATTGTCAGTTCGTTGATGTGATTACGAATACCATTCGCATTCCATAGGAGAATGGAGAGCGATTTGGTTGAGGACATTTATGGATTTCTCGGCGGTGGAATGAGGTTGGATATAACATTGGTAAGTAATGAAATAAGAGGGGTGATGAGGGATCTAAATTCAGAGAGGAAAGAAGTTAATAGGCTTGTGAGGTCAGTGGAATTGGAAGGAGGAGGAATGTATGTCTGGGTATTGAACCTAGGTTCAGGGATGGATCGATAAGGGTCTTGAGGTTGATGTGTGAATTCTCGAGGTTGAGGTTCTTGTGGCAGGGCCTGAGATTGAGTGTTTATAGTGTCTCCTTTGAACATCTGAGCATAGGTCACTCTTCCGTTCACTGTTCTAGAGGGTTGTCTGGGTGGCCAGGATGTCCCTTCTTCTCTAGGAGCTGCGTACATTCTTGTTTTTAATTCTTTATATGTTTGACAACCCTTGTAGTTGGCAGGGTGCCCTTGGTGGCATAAAGCGCATACTGCAGGTGAAGTTCTAGACTTCCTACATTCTTCTGTTTTGTGTTGCTCACCACACCTCACACATCTAGGAATGTGATGACAATATCTTTTCGTATGGCCATAAGCCTGACAGTTATGGCATTGAACGATATCGCGCTTGGTGTGAGGCTTTTCTACTACAACGCTGGTGTAATAAAGGCGTGTGACCTTGTAGATGTCTTCGACCTGGGGCGTTCGGTCAAGGTCAACGGAGAATAGTGGGAGCGGTATTTTACTTTTTATTCCAGGCTGTTCTCTATCCTCCTTGAATATGTTCACTATCTGGCGAACGTGGAATCTTTTATAGCATCTGTTGGCGTAGATGGGTGCAGTCTTCTGATAACGACCCTGAGCGTCCTCTCTTGACGCAGTTGATACTTGTGGTAATCAGCCTTGGTGTCAGATAAATATTTTATAATTTTTCTGTATGTTTCTGGAGTGTCGGGCATTAATTTAGTGTCATTGGTGCGGCTTTGGCATAAATATTTTTCTGAGCCCACTAGGTTATTCAATTGGTGACACATTAACTGAAAGTTTTTAATATTCCTAAGGAATATTGGTGGGGGTTTGGGTTCCCTGGGGGTGGGTGCTGCTTCCATTTCTTCGTTTTGTGTATTTGATAGCACTTGAAATGGTTTCTGAGTGAAAAACGGCGATTCTTCACCAGTCTGAGTTGTCTCATGATTGTTTTGTTGTTGTGAGGTACCAGGTTGGGGATCCACTTCTTCAACAGAGCTCCCTGGTGTGGCTGGTGGAGTATTTCTTTTCGAACGTCTTGTTCTTTTTTTAATAGGAGAGCTCATTGTAGTATCGAGGCTTCTGGACCTAGTATTTTTACCCTTGCTCGACATTAGCTTATGATAATATCGCATTTCATATTATAAATGATAGGAAAAATTGTTAAATGAGAAGCGATAACATTTTTTTTTTTAAACACGGAAATATATACGCGTGCTTAGAGAGGACTGGTCGGCACAGAACCTCCTCGGACGGAGAGCCAGAGCCCACTGGTGGGATTAGCGATGTTATGGCCGGCCGTTATCAGTAACTAACCTGAGGTCTATTTACACTGTTCACTATTGAGCTGTAAATAAGTGATTACTCACCTTATTCCTTTGTTCAGTAACAAACTTAATTGTTAATATAACAGGTAACACTGTTGTTTCGCATTGAAGTTGAACACTGCCACTATTAATGAAGAATTTTGTAAGAGACGACCTGACGTATGTTTAACTTAGGCTAACGCATGCGCAGAACTGATGTGAGGTTAGAATTCGATTCTTCCAAACCATTTCCGCCTGGAACAACTGCTTTCTGCCTCATCGTACACGATAACGTTGTAGAGTACAACCCTTTAACGGGTATTATAAGAAAAAGGGTAGAATTAAAGGGGTTCATTGTAATTTATTCTCAGTTTTCATCATGTCATCAAACGGTGCGGTTGTGGAACTTCAATGCTTCGTAGATCATGCAAATAATTATATAGTTAAAGAGTTATCGATTTTTTATTTAAAATATTATGCAGCCAACAATTGGATTTTCAAACCACCTTCTCATCCGGTTGTTACCAATAATAAAAGCATGAGAACGAACTTTCGAAAAATTATCATTTCCTAAGTTGGGAAGAAGGAGATGTTTCCTATCACAATTTATCATGGATTTTTCAAAATGTCGATTTAAATTATAAATATATTTTTGTTAAAGAACTTAAAAAAAAAAGAATTTTTGTTGAAATTTTCGCACTCGTGTGAAATTATCAATCTTGAGGAATATAATTGTCCTCGAATTGATAATATGCAAAGTATACAAATAGTTCCATGGACGGTGTTGCCAAAGAACAACACCATTTGTTATGGCGAAGCGAAGGCGGTTGGAGGTGGCAGTAGGACCTTTGTATGAGATCGAGACAGCTTTTGGAGGGGATATCAAGACTTTTTTCCTTCCATGTTATGAATCCATTGATGTAGCGGAATTTCTTAGCAGTAAGACAGACACTCTACGTAGACTGATATCAGAAGTTTTGTCGGAATCGGAGGCTCCTCTAAAATTCAATATGATTTTGGAGGCCACATACGAAAATGTTAAAGGAGAAACGTGTGATCGGGCCTTCAAAACCAAAAACATTACGGCGTACGAGGTCTCTTCAATTTCGGATTCTCTTAGTGAGATGTATGTGAAGATGGTGAGTGAGATGGAAGAGATTACAATGAAAGGAAGCGGCTGGTCATTAAAAAATCTAGATGGGCTTCTCTTGAAAGTCAACTGATTTAGACCTTTGCTGCTTTAAATGTAATAAATAAAAGTTATAATTATGTTTAAACTTTTTTTTGCCCTTTATTTCATCAAGTGAAGTATTATTTTGTGTTTTAGTTAATTTTTCCTATTATGCAATTATGTATGTAATGTATCATGTAATCGATTAATTTCCAATAAAAATAGAAATTCTTTGAAGAGATGATTTATTTATTTTATAATTATTATTATTATTATTATTTTCCCCGTTACACCTTTTTTTTTAAATTTAATATACACACTATGCAAAAATGTCCAAGTCAAGGAACGTTCAAAGACAAGTTTTAATTTGTTTATCATTTACGGATTTAATTTTTAAAAGATAATAGATATCTGTTATTCTTTCATGTTGTTTATTATTGTTGTTAATGAATGAATGTATGTTATGGTCCCTGGCACGGTATTACTTTGACCGTATACCAAGAGAATGTAAATTGAAAAAATATATATTAACTGCAATATTATATCAACAAAACATCTCAATGCACTCATTCGTTCCAATACATCAAGTCATGTTTTGTGAATAGTTGACTGTTAATGTTATAATATTTTGACCTTATTTGATCACAGATAATATTAAAAATATTTTCATTAAAAGGAATCCTTTACCCATCAGTATACAATTCATGGTCTGAAAAGCAAAGATTTAATGAAAGCTTCCATTGAGAATATTGATAAAACAGTTAAACATTACAAAGAAGTTCTTTGCATAATTTTTTTGTAAATAGTTTTATTGTAAATATTATTGTGGGGGAATTTTATACAAGTAGTTTTATTTTTGATAATGGTTATGGGATATGGTATATTTTCTCCCTCTAAAACTCTATCCCAATACTGACAAAGTTTAAATATTTGTAAATAGTTTTTTTTATTTTGTTTTTGTTTTTGTAGTAAATAGTTTTGTTGTAAATAGTTTACTCGTAGAAAAAAATATAGTAATAATGAAAAAATATATAATAAAAAAAGTTAGTAGTTTTATTTTCATTAATATGTATATAGAATATTTCTGTATTTTAGTTGATAAACGATGACTTTTAATTAATTTCCCAATTGAAATCAACAGTATGAAAGAATTATCAAAATGGAGAAAGGTTTTAGTAGTTTTATTTTCATTAATATGTATATAGAATATTTCTATATTTTAGTTGAAAAACGATGACTTTTAATTAATTTCCCAATTGAAATCTACACTATGAAAGAATTATCAAAATGGAGAAAGGTTTAAAGAAATTTACAATTTCCAGATACAAGATAATATATATCTATTATTCTTTTAGTTGATATACTATTGTTGTAAATGGAGGAAAGTGTGATATAAATAGGAAGGTCCGTAGAATTCCATGTAGTACCCATTATCATAATAAAAAATTAGGGAGGTTACTGTAAGGTTATGATGGTTATAATGGTTGGAAAACAAAAATGGCGGGCAAAGTACCCCCTGTCTCTCAAATCGCTGGTCACGTGACCGATCACCGTGACTCTGAAACGGTAAACATTGAGGAGGTTATATAAACAATAATCATTAGGGAAGTTATAGAAAAACAAAATTGCTGACAAAGCCTCCCCTCGGCTCTCAAATTGCAGGTCACGTGTCTCTAAAAAGGTAAACATTGAGAAGGTTATGTAAAAGGTAAACATTAGGAAGATTATACATAACATAAACATTAGGAAGATTACAGGAAAAACAAAATGGCGGCCGGGCTTATCATCTTAGTGAGGAGTGGAGGGAAATGTGAGGTTCACAGGATCGAAAAGGGGCGTGACGATATACAAGGCGTAAACCTCGTAAATACATGAAAACAATATGGCGGCCGGGTATACTCAGCCTCTTTGAGGGAGGGGTGGGGGTAATATATGAGGGTGACAGGATCGAAATTGGACCTCGTGACGTCATAGGAAATGCAAACCTTGTTAGTACATGAAAAGAAGATGGCGGTCAGGTACGCTAAGCCTCTTAGAGAGAGGAGTAGGGGGAGGGGAATATGACGGTCACAGGATCGAAAAGGGGCGTGACTGGTGGTCACGTGACTTACCACGTGGTGGTTAAGGCTGGTTGGATGTCCTAAAAGGCAGCGTGCCGTTGTTCAAATTCAAACTTCCCGCCATGATTACTTCACTGAAATCCTGGCTTCTGATTGGCTGCTCTTTTTGGTGTCTCAGCTCCCCCAATTCTTATCTACTGACATAGTTGGACATCCCCGCAGAAGCAGAAAAGATGAGACACGACCGCCTCCTGTCATCGCGCGCTTTGTCAAACAGTCAGTGAAAGACAAGTTAATAACAAAGAGGAAAGTCAAGAGGGACCTCACTACTCGGGATATCGGCTGGCAGGATAATGACTGCCACCGGATATATCTGAGTGAAGAAATGACTCCCACGAACAGACACATATATTGGCTTGTCAGACAGAAGAGAGCTGCGGGAAAAATCAAATATAAGTGGTTTGCCGCCGGAAAGGTGCGCTGTCGGAAGGAGGACGGGCATAAAGTTATTCTGATTGAACAGGCCTCGGACCTCGATATATTTGCCTGACCACAAAGAATTCGTCTATTCCTCATCCTCATTAAAATGACTTTGAACTCAACTATCTACAAAGGACCATTTTCACTTCTACGCACAGAGATATCTCTTCACATTCACACACTTATGTATATTTTATTGACCACACGTTTTTTATATTTGGTTTCTGCTTACACTTTCTTTTCTGCTATCGTCATTTATTGTAAACGCCTTTTTGTATTTTCTATATGTTTTAGAGTTTCTCTAACGAACTCTGACTGATTCCCTCCAAATTCCTCCCATGTCTAGTACCCTAATCAACTGTCACGTTAACTCTCAATCCCTCCCTGCCCACTATGACGAGTTCCTGCAATATTTCACTCAAAACTTTTATCGTATCATCGCATTCTCCGAAACTTGGCTTAAACCTTACATCCCATCCTCTTCTGTTACCTTGCCTAATCACATCCTCCTACGTCATGACGGGGTAAGCCGGAATGGAGGAGGAGTAGCCATGTTTGTCCATAATAGCCTGAAGACTCGAATCCTCGATTCCTCACCACCCCCTGATCATCCACAAGTTAAATACCTTCTAGTAGAAATCCATTGTGAGGATCTTCCTCTCCTTTACACTGTGGTATATCGTCCTCCCCATGTTCCATTTCATCAGTCCTTTGAATCAACCCTATTCAATTTCGTTCCTCTATATCCCAGAATAATCATCTCCGTGGACCTGAATACCAATTTCCTCTCTAACACCAATGACAAATCATATCTAGAAAACCTAATTTTCTCTCTACACCTCTTCATCGTTTCATTTTCCCCCACCCACCATACCAGCAGGTGCGACACTTGGCTAGACTTCTACATTATAGACTCTTCACAAAATCTCCTGTCCTCTTCTCAACTGCCAGTATCCTTCCTATCATCTCACGATCTGATACAAATAACATATAATATCCGAACCGAGGAATGTTGGTATTGGATCTGATAAGGGATTTGGAACCAATGACAATGGCTTGGGTTTTAGCAGCGTTTAACCTAAATCAATTTTCATTTGCCCAGGCACAAATTAGATTTAGGTCTTCCTGTATTTTGGCAAACGCATCATGCCACTCAGAGGGAGCGAAGGAGAGGTAAATTTGGGAATCATCGGCATAAAGGTGATGGGAACAGTGAAGGATTGATTTATGAAGATCGTTAATATATAAACTAAAAAGTAGAGGAGATATGCTACAGCCCTGTGCCACTCCTGAGGACAGAGTTAGATAGGAAGATAAAGGTTGGTTAGAAATAGAGACTGCTTGGATACGTTGAGAGAGGAAAGATTAAAACCAAATCATAGAGCTGTTGGAAAAGGATGACGATTTAAATTTGGAGAAAAGGATGGACTGGTTAATGATATCAAAGGCTTTGGAAAAGTCAAGGAGTACAAGGACAGTTAGTTTTTTTCATCTATGGCGGACTGAACATCACTGGTGGATTTAATTAGGGCGGCTTGTGTGGAGTAACCTAGTCGAAAACCAGACTTGTAATGATCAAGTTGGTTGGACTGTCCGAGGAAGTTCGAAACTTGGGATTGGATTATTCGTTCCAGAAGTTTCGCCAGGTTAGAAAGGATTGAGATCGGACGGTAATCTTCAGGGGAAGAAGGGTTAGGATTTTTAAGTAAAGGACAGACAATGGCTTTTTTCCATGAGGACTGAAATACTGAGTTCTGAAGAGAGAAATTATAGATGAAAAGGAGAATGGGAAGGATTTCAGGTAGGAACAATCTGATTAATCTGACAGGAATACCATCTGGACCAATAGAATTGGAATGAGATTTCATCACTGAGGATATGAGGTCTGTGGGAGAAATGTCTGAAAAATAAAAGTTGTCATCGTTAAATGATATTCCAGGAGTAAAGAAGGAAGAGGTTGATGGAAGAATGGAAGAGAAAGCTGATATAAAATATAAATTTAATCATCAGGTGAGTCTGGAAAGACAGCTGAGAAAGGTGATCTGGAAGATTCACAGAGGGAGAGTTTACGAAGGAGTTGTAGCTTTGTATGTTGGCGAATGCCTGGGACCCCCATAACCCACTGCTTTCCTCCATCATCCACACGTAGAGTTCCTAATCATTGAATTTTCCTAGGACACATCTCCTATCCTTTATGTCGTAGTGCATAGACCTCCTCTTGTTCACTTTGATCCGTCATTTGAATCATCCCTCTTCAACTTTGTTCCTCTGTATATCAAAATCATCATTTCCGGTGATCTAAACACTAATTTCCTTTCTGACTCTAGGGATAAATCATATCTTGAGAAACTTTTTTTTTCTCTCTTCGTTGTTTCTTTCATCACTCCCCAGGTCCGATACTTGGTTGGACCATTACATTATCGACTCTTCTCAGAACCTCCTTTCCTCCTCACAAGTACCGGTCTCCTTTTTATCCTCTCATGAGATAATCCAAATTTCATATAATATCCATGCTCCTCCGATCCTACCGAGAACCATAACTTTCCGTAACATTGATGTCCTCACTCAGAAAAAAAATCTTACCCTACCTGAAAACCCTTGATTGGAATGGAATATATTCCATATATTCCTCCCTGGATGCGTCAGCAAATTAAAGATCTTCAGAAGAGACGTGATGCTGCTCGCAGATGCTTTGGACGCACTAGGCTCGCTTAGAAAGAGTTTTAGTGTGTAGTTAGAAAGAGAAACAGATGTGGAAGGGATGTAAGGATTGAACCAGGTTTCGAAAATTGCAATGGTATGGTAAAAATTGTGGGTAAAGTATTCTAAGAATTCACAATAATGGGCTGGGAGGAATTAGGAGTTGACGTGACTGGTAGTAAGGATGCTAGACATGATTAGGCTTCAGGAAAATAAAGTCAGAATTTGATAAGCAGACGCTAGAACCATATATCTTTTATTTTCTTGCTGCTTTCTTCTGCCGAGCGAGTCAGTATAGGTACCTCTTCGTCGGGGTCATTTTCTCTCTGAGATAGATAAGGTGGCAGTCATTTTCATGCCAACCGATTTCCCTCTTCGAAAAGTCCCTTTTTACTTAAATTCCGGAAAGTACCTTTTTACGCTTCTGCACCAGGTCATCTTTTAATAAATCGTGTGATGATTGGCGGTGGTCGCTGGTCGTCTTTTCTGGCTCTTCGGCGCTGCACAGTGTCTATGTCTTCAACGTTAATTTTAATACCCAGGCTGACCCCAATACTTCTAACCAGGGCTGCAGGGGTCTCACCTGCTAGAACCAGAATGCCCCGGATCTCGAGCAATCTTCTAAGCAGGCCCTTTTCGGCTTTATTCAGCCTGACCTCCAGTTCACCGACTCTAGATTATAGGGGTTTATTTTCTGAAATTATTTCTTTTACATGCTTAGATTGGATCTTTAAGTGGTTTTCAATTTTAGATAGCCTAGCATTTACTTCGAAGCTTAGGTTTCCGTACTTGTCTAGAGCTACTTCAATATTTTTTATTTCCTAATTACAATAATTATCAAGCTGCTTTACTGCTGGTAGAATTTCTTATGGTGTTGGATCAGTGTTACGACTTTGATCTGGGTTTTCACCACCTGGTGGAATCATTTTAAGCTGATCGTAACTAGAAGGCTTGAAGTATAATAAGTGCATTCTTGGAAAATATGATTGACTGTGAGAAGGCTATTGCAGTGCTGACAATTTGGTAGTGGCTGTTTAGTGATGAGATGCACATGGATTAGGTTCGTATGTCCTATTCTTAACCTGGTCACGGCGACTTCCTCTCTACGATTAGGGCGACTTGATGTGAGCCAGGGCTTCACCGATTTTTTAACAGCTTTTAATTTGCTAGGTGGACTTTCGTTCCACATAGATTGCCAACCATCCAATATTTCCTTTTTGAGAGGAAAACTCATTTCTGGAGGGGTCAGGAAAGGAGTACCTCGGTGTGGAAGCGCGAGTGCCTGTTTGGCTGCGGTATCCGCAAGCTCATTACCAACTACACCCACGTGACTGGGAACCCATATAAAACAAACCGATTTTCACAAATTTTCCAGAGTGTGAAGATATTTGTGTATTTTTAGGATAACTGGATGTTTTGAGTACATATCATTTAAACCCTTTAATGAACTCAAGGAGTCGGTTATCAAGTCTATTGAGGCTGGAGTTCTTGACATACAGACGTGGAGGGCTGAGGCTATTGTGTGAAGTTAAGCTGTGTATATGCTGCTTAGTTTATGTAGTTTTATTTTATGTGTGGAGTTATAGGTAACAAACGAAGAAGCTGTATCATCATCGGATTTCGAACGATCAGTGTAAATTAAAAATGGTTCCGAAATATTTTGTAGTTGACGGGAAAATTCGGGTTTGGTGAGGTATTGCTTTTGAGTAATCGAGAGAGATGGAGCATCATTTTTGGGGGTTTGTGGATCCACGGTGGGTTTTCGATATTGTATAAAGTTCTTAAGGTATTGAGCTGCTGCATAAATTCTTTCTGACAGTGGGAGTGTGGAATTTGTTTTGTTTCTAAAAGCGTTTGAAAATTTAGGTTTAAAAATGTAGTTATGGGTGGGACGCTTGCTAGTCGCTATATATATATATATATATATATATATATATATATATATATATATATATATATATATATTTAGGTTAAACACATCAGCTGATGCCAAGCTTGTAAGGGGGAGGTGCCTTTGTAGATTTAAGGATACTAACTCAGGATCTGAGTTGGATGGTAGGATTGCGGTGTCATCAGCAAATGCTGCAAGAAAGGTATCGAAATGAGCAGGGATGTCAGCTCTAAAGAGAATGTAAAGCACGGGAGCCAAGACGCTGCCCTGAGTGACACCGGCTTTAATTGGATAAATATCAAAAAAGGCCGTTCCGCAGCTTACTCGAAAGGAGCGGTCAGAGAGATAGGATCGAAGGGATGTGTATAAGGACTGAGGGAAGAAATTTTAAGCTTGTAGAGCAGCCCTGGGTTCCATGCCCGATAATAAGCCTGTGCTATGTCCAGAAATGCATCCGAACAGTATTGATTGTTTTCTAGTGTTGCTGATATATGATCAACGACTCGAAGTCCTTGTCGAACAGTGGTATGTTTTGAACGGAAACCAAACTGATGGAAAGAAAGATTTTGTGATCCTATGAGGGGTAGGAGTCGTTTCAAAATGATCTTTTCCAAGATTTTTGAAAGGATTGGGAGTAAGCTAATTGGTATGTAGGATGTCAAGCTGTTGGGAGGTTTTCCTAGTTTTGGAAAAAGGATAATGGTGGAGTGTTTCCATATTAGAGGAAAGTGGGTGGTACGTAGTATGCAATTGTAAATATATGTAAGGAATATTACTGCTTTGGATGGAAGTTGTCGAAGGATCTGAGGGGTAAGGAGATCACATCAGGAGATTTACGGGGGTTAGTTTTTGTAATTAAAATTTCACTTCGGAAGGATGAATTGCTTTATTAGGCAAGGAAGTGGGATAGGTGATAGTAAGGAATCCTTCTACTGCTACGGTGTGGGCAGGATGGGATTCCGGATGAGGAATAAATGTATTGGAGAGGTGTTTGGCGAACTCTGCTTTATCTTCGTCAGATGCTGCCCAGGAGCCGTCATCTTAGTTAGTTAGGCATTTTCGTTGTGGTTTTCAAAAAAGAATTATCACGAACAGAGAGAGAGAGCGTAGGTAGGAGTTAAAGGATTGTGATCTGAAGGTGGCTAATTCCAGTTTTCTAAGCAGAAAATCTTATATTTCGATGGAAAATAAACTTTTAATCTACAATACCGTATTGAAACCTATCTGGACCTACGGACTTGAATTGTGGGGAAGTGCTAAACATTCGAATATCAAACGCATCCAATCCTTCCAATCCAAAGTACTTAGAACAAAGCAAATGTCCCATATTATGCACAAATAAGACCCTACACCATGACCTTAACATCCCATTTGTCATCGACATCATCCCAACCAGATTCTCAAACTTTCACCAGAAACTTATCCATCATCCAAATCCTCTAGCTCAATCCCTATCCAGCTCCCTTCATCCCTACAATCCTCCTCTAGGTACAATCGGCAGTGGCCTAGAGATCTCTTGTAATTATGCTTTTGGAGTCCTGGCAATGGAGAGATTCTCCACTCACTTCCTGAGCGTCTGCGGCTCTAGTGCCCTCTTTCAGTCTCTGGCTTCTAATGTTAGTGATGCCGCTGGAAAAGTGGCACTGGGATCCCTTGGAGTCTTGCTTTGCCTTCCACATGTGGGGGGGGGAAAGCCTGGCTCGGAGATTCCTGGGCGAATGTATATATTGCAAATAGGTATGATTGTGTTTAGAAGTTTTTATTTTATTTTATTTGTTTATTTATTTTTATTTACTTTCTTCATCAGTATTATTTATTTACTTTGTATATGCATATTTATTTCTCTATTATTTGTTTAGATTGTATGAATGAGAACTTTTAGCCCTAATACTTATAGCCCTCTAGCAGTGGCTGATTGCATTATTATTCAATAAATATATTATAAAAAAAAAAGGTCATCGTATGTTTTAAGGATATATTGAGATCAATTTTATCGGAGAGGATTGGGCGGAAAAGGTCCCAGTTAACTGGGCTCTTAATACATGAAGGTGGGAAAGGTTTGGGAACGGTTTCAAGTGAAACATTAAGGATCTGAGGACTATGGTCAGAGGAAAGTTCATTTAGATGTGTAATGGAACAATTGAGGGGACTTAAATCGCTGTGGATATTTACACAATTATACACAATGTGTGCCATACATTGTGGAGAACAATGCCCTATAAGGCATCCTGTTGTAGTCCATTCTAACCTAGTGGCCTAAACATTCCATACGCCTAATTTTAACGAAATTAACTAATGTTGGCGCTATTATATAATTCATATAGCTTCGCATTTTTTTTATGCCTCCACACACCCTCTTCACAAACAGCTCCATAAATTTTTCTCAATATTTTTCTTCAAAAATATTCAGCTTACTAATTGTGCTAGTACAAAGGGTCTATGTCTCCGTGGCATAAATCACAATAGGTCTCACTAAAGACATATATAGTCTTATCTATGTTTCTCGTTACAGAAGCGATGATCGAAAAAAGTTTAGGTTGGCATAGTACACCCGGTTTCCATCCATGATCCTCTTGTACATCTCAGCAGCAATTTTATTTTCAGAATTCACTTCCACCTCCAAGTATGTGATTTTTATGACACACTCGAATGTGAGACCACATATTTCAATGCTCTGTGGACCAGCCTCATTGTCGGCTCCGACATACATGTATTTAGTCTTATCTAAATTGATTTCCAGCCCAAAATTTTCACCTACGGCTTTCAATATTGCAAATATTTCTTTTATTATTCGCAAATTCCTGGTAATTAGGCAAATATCGTCTGCGGAAACACATATTTGCACCATTCCGTTAAGTATGCAACCAGGTGAATCCAGTTTTTTCAACACATTATTAAGTGCAATATTAAGTAATGTGGCAGACAAAGCATCCTCTAGCAAACTACAAGGGATACCAAACGTATAAAATATTGAAATCAAGAACACAGCCAACACTTAGACAGGAAGAGACCTCCAGGACTCCCAGACCACCAAGGCAACCCTTTAGACGTGTGAACAAAGAGGTGTTTTTGCTCCTAGAACTGAATAGACAAATCAACCTCAGGCCCTGCCGCAAACTCATCAACAACCTCATGATCCATCACCCCAATATAATAAAATCCAAAAGTTCAGTCCTCATCAAATCTCTTATGTTCCTCCTCCTAACAATTTGAATGACCTCACCAGACTCCATACATCATTTCTCTCAGAATTCAGATCTCTCATCACTCCACTCATCTCCTTACTTACAAATGTCATGTCCAATCTTATCCCACCGCCAAGAATTCCTTAAATGTCCACAATAAAACCCATCTCCATTATCCTCTGGAATGCGAATGGTGTTCGAAACCACATCAACGAAATTTTTTTCTATAGGACAATAACATTGACATAGTCCTAATTACTGAGACCCGACTAACAAACAAACGACAATTCAACATACCTGGATCCAAGATTTATCGAACTGACCACCTGATAGAACAGCGCATGGAGGCACTGCAGCAATCATCCATCAATCCCTCTCCCATCACTTGTACCCTTTACCAGTTCATAATTTCCTACAAACCTCAGCCATAACAATATAAACCTCACTTTTTCATGTTACAGTTGTAGCAGCATACTCTCCACCTAATATACCTAGACCTAACTTCATTTCCTTTCTCAATTCCTTAGGACACCATTTCCTTATAGGTACAGATCTTATTGCCAAAAAACAGCAATGGAGAGCCAGAACCACGAATTCCCGCGGGCCAACAGATCCTAATCGTAATCCTGACCTCCTTGACTTCTTTATTCTCAAAGGCTTAGGGCCCTCTAAATTTCTCAATTTCACTGCTCGACGATCTTTCCTCAGAACATAGTAGGCTAAACCTAACCCTTTCCGCATCTCCTATCCCCAAATTATCTCCTCCCTCATTCATCAGAGGCCCAGTCAACTGGAACCTTTTCCGCCAAACAATAACAGATGCAATAGACCTCAGAGTACCCCTAAAGACCCCTCAAGACCTAGATAATGCAGTCAGTTCCTTCACCACCTTGATCCAACAAGCAGTCTGGACTGCATCCTCACCACTCCCCTCCAAAATATCTCTTCAAAAGAACCCCTTGCCCCAAAACCTTACTGACCTTATTAAATCCCTAGAACCCTCTGGCAAAGAACCAGATATCCTGATGATCGGAAATTGTACAATTACTATTCCAAACAGGTTAAAAAAGAACTGGCTTCCTTTGGATCCCAATCCTACAATTCCTACCTTTCTTCATTCTCTACCTATGACAACTCCCTCTGCAAAGTGCTCAAAACAATTCTTAAATACCAAACTATTTCCAACCCCCTTCTTCAAATCCTCCATTTTTATCTACATTCATTACAACAATGAAATAATAGACGGAGACTTTAATACCCATTTATCCTCCGATTTATATCAGTCTTAGTGTATCACTCGTCTAATCAAGACCTCAAGCGTGCGTTTCTGTCTCTCTATATAGTTATTTAATAGTTATCCATAGACATTCAGGTTGAAAAATCTCACATATATTTAATATAACATCCAGAAAATTCCATAGAGTTAACAGTACTGATTTATCTTCATTGATTTAACAAAAATTGTAATAAAGTGCCCGTTATAAAAGCAGCTGGGTGAGAGTAGTGGGACAGCTTATCAAGCTTCGCCTTAATCCCATCAGCCGCCACCCAAACAAACAGGTGTGTTGTTATTTTGTTGCTCATTGTTTTCATTTAAATAGCGCTATTTTAAAGAAATATTAATCTCCTTAAAATGGTTAATTGTAAAACATGCAGTAAATCGGTGACAAAAGAAGAGAAGAACAAATTAGCCTGTACAGTATGTACAAATATATTTCATGCAAATGCTTCAAAATTGATACTGACTAGGAAGGCCTAAAAGAAATTAACAAAAAATGAATATGCCCCGATTTCGTCTCCGAGTCTGCAATGATTGACCTATTGAATGCCCTGACAGCTGAAGTTAGGGAGATAAAGACCAAGCTTCAGGGCATAGACGAATTAAAGGAAATAAAAGACTCCCTCAACAAACAGTCGGAACTGTCTTTTGAAAATATGGAAAGGCTGTTAAAATAGAAACCCTGCTGGAAGAGCAGAAAAACCACGTTGAATTTTTTTTATTAATCTTTTTATTGAGAAATAATACGTCCTAAGGGCACTTGAGTACTAAAGCTGAGTGAGGCCCATTCATACTATATATACGATGCAATAAAAAAAATAAAAATAAAAATAAATAAATAAAAATATATAACTATATGACAAAGGTAAAAACTATAAAACCAAAGAAATGTAACTTGAAATCGAATTTAAAAAAATACAGAACTTAATATATAAAAGAAAAACATTCATACTTAATTTACAATCAGCCAAGGGACCTCAGAGTCCAGCCCTTTCCTCCACTCGTGAAGGACAAAGCGAGACTCTAAGAGATCCCAGCGCTTCTCTCTCAGCCGCGTCACCGGCAGGAGTCCAGTGGAAACTGACAGAGGGCACTAAAGCAACAGGCGCTCATGAAGTGAGTGGAGAGGCTGGCCATTGCCGCCTGAACTCCAGTAACAGTCTTTAAAAAAGGTCTCGAGGCCAATGCCGTTTCAACCTTCGAGGAGGGTTGTAGGGGTGACTGGAGCTGGATAAGGATTGTGCTAAGGAGTTAGGATGGTGGATTAGGTTCAGATGAAAATTTGAAAATCGAGATGGAATAACGTCAAGGACATAAGGGATGTAAAGGTCATGATGTAGGGTTTTGTTTGAAACACAATAAGGAGCATTGACTATTATACGGAGGGCTTTAGACTGAAAGGATTGGATGCGTTTGATGTTCGAAAATTTAGTTGTCCCCCACAGTTCATGTCCGTAGGTCCAGATCGGTTTGAGTATGGTCTTGTATATTATTAGTTTGTTTTCTATTGAGAGATTGGATTTTCTGTTAAGTAGTCTGTGTAGCTGGCCAAATCGTCGGTTAAGTCCTTGTCTTTTAATTCTGGTATGTGAGTTCCAAGTTAGTTTTTTGTCTAAAAGGAATCCAAGATACCGAACTGTGTCTAAGACGGGGAGAGGTACAGAGTTGAAAAGGATATGTGGACAGGATCTGCGTCGGAGGGTAAAGGTGACATGCTTGCATTTGGATTCATATATCTTAATGCGTCAATTGTTGCACCATTGCTCATTTATGGAGATGTGTCTTTGTGGGTTTAAGGATGCTGTTTCTGGATCTGAGTGGGATGACAGGATGGCGGTATCGTCAGCGAAGGTTGCTAGAAGGGTATCGGGATTGGTTGGAATGTCAGCGGTGAAAAGGATGAAGAGAACTGGGCCAAAGACACTGAGTTGTGGAACACCAGCTTCAATTGGATAATAGTTGGAGAATTAAGTGTTTTAGATGGGGGGTATGCTGCGACAACTGTAAGAGGAAAAAGTGAAGTTTGGATAGTTATTGCTGAGGTTTGTTGGAAATTGTGAAATGGTAAAGGATACAAGTGATGGGAGCGGGACTGATGGATAATGACAGCAGCGCTAGCATGTGCTGTTCCATCATTGTGGTCAGTTCGATATATCTTGTAGCCAGGTATGTTGAACTGTCTTTTGTTTGTTAGTCGGGTCTCAGTTATTAGGCCTATGTCTATGTTATTGTCCTGTAGAAAAAAATTTCGAACATCATTCGCATTTCAAAGGAGAATGGAGAGGGGTTTTATTGAGGACATTTAAGGAATTCTTGGCGAAGGGATAAGATTGGCTATGACATTTGTAAGTAAGGTAATGAGCGGTGTGATGAGGGATTCGATTTCGGAGAGGAATGATGTAAGGAGGCTAGTAAGGTCATTGGAATTGTTCGGGGGACGAATGCAGGATATTTGGTGAGGACTGAACTTTTGGGTGTTATTATGTTCGGGTGGTGAACCATGAGGTAGGGGTTGAGTTTGCGGAAGGGCCTGAGGTTGAGTATGCTGTT
Organism: Nezara viridula; assembly: GCA_928085145.1. NCBI lineage: Eukaryota > Metazoa > Arthropoda > Insecta > Hemiptera > Pentatomidae > Nezara > Nezara viridula. Next base: position 205,496,010 of record OV725078.1, read on the forward strand.
CTAATTCTCCTAACATTTGAGCATAGGAGACTTCTTTGTTTGCAAATCTTGAGGGTTGCCTTGGTGGTCTGGTAGTCCTGGAAGTCTCTTCATGTCTAGGCGCTGTCTGTAATCTTGATTTTAAGATTTTATATGTCTGGCATCCTTTGTAATTTGCTGGGTGATCTTTATGGCATAATGCGCACACAGCAGGAGTTTGCCTGGACTTATTGCTATCTTCCTACTTATGTTGCTGCCCGGTGGCAATAGCTTTTAGTATGGCCATATGATTGGCAATTATGACATTGTACTATTTCCCGTTTTGCATACGGTTTTTCGACAACTATGCTAGTATAGTACAGGAGTCTTATTTTGTAGATGTTTTCGACTCCACTGGTGCGCTCAAGGTCTACGAAAAATAGTGGTAAGGCTATTTTGTTGTTTGCACCTTGTTGCTCTTTATTATCTTTATATACATTGAAAATTTGGCGGACACTGAAACCCAGGTCTGTCAACTCTTCTTTGATTGCCTCAGGTGGAGTTGTAGGATGGAGGTCTCTTATCACCACTCTTAGTGCTCTCTCTTGAAATAATTGAGTATGGAATTCCGCCTTTGTATCTGTCAAGTATTTTACTATTTTTTTATATGATTCAGGAGAATCTGGCATCAGCTTGGTGTCATTGGTTCGACTTTGACATGTATATTTACCATTATTAGGTAATTTATTTAAATGCTGGCAAAATAGCGGAAAATGTTTTATGTTTCTTATGAATATCGGAGGTGTTTTTGGCTCTCTGGGGGTTGATGGTATTTCCATTGTTTCTTCTTGTTTATTAGATAGTAGTTGATATGGGTTCACAGTAAAAAAAGGTGATTCTTCAATTTCATCGTTTGTTTCGGTCGTCATAATTTCTGTTGAGGAACCGGGTTGAGGGTCGTTCACTGCATCATTTGGTCTATCAGGTGTAGATGGTTGTGTTTTTCTGTTTGAACGCCTAGGCTTTTGTTTTACTGGTGAATTACGAGAGCTATTATTGCCTAAGCTTCTTGATCTTTTATTCTTGCTAGACATTATCATATGATAATATCGCATTTCATGTCAACGACTATTGGGAAAAAGAAGAAAGATTTTTTTTTTTTTTATAGAGGGCCAAGAGACTGATAGAGGGCCAAGCGATATGATCTAGCTTACTTAACAGCTCGACAGGCACTGAGCCTACCTGGCCCTAAGTAGGGGGACTGTAGATAAGAATGGCCACTGTATCTAATTCTATGGTTGTTTACACTATTGTTCATGCGCAGAACTGACTTTGAAAAATTATCTTTCGAAAATAACACCTTAAAGAAAAAAATATCGGAGCTGGAAATTCGGTTAAATTATACTGAGCAATATCAGTTAAAAAATACAATCGAAATTCGAGGAATTCCAGAAAAGCCGGGTGAGACTGTGACTGGGACATCCTCAGCGTCGGAGCGGGTCTGGGCGTCAAGCTGAGTCCAGGTGATCTAGATCACGAGACTTAAGCCCAAGCAGGAAGGGACACCAAGCCTTATTATCGTTCGGTTTGTCAGGAAGTCAGTAAAAGATGAGATATTAGAGGAAAGAAGAACGAAGAGAGACTTCTCTACACGCCATCTAGGCTGGGGAGAAAACGATTCGCACTGGGTGTACGTAAGCGAAGCCATGGCCTCCGCCAATAGACATCTCTACTCATTAGCCAGACAGGAAAAATAAAATATGTATGGCTGAGTGGCGGCAAAATTCGATGCAGTCAGACGGATATCCAGTGGTAATTATAGGGAAACCTAGCGACTTGGACGTTGAATTTTGTATATTTGTTTCCCAAAGTTTGTTTCAATGTTTCCTTTTCTCACTAAAAATATTTTGATCTTATTAATTTTTATTTTCTACCTTCATTTTAGTACTAACGAGCTGGAATTGTATTTAACTATTTGTTTTTTTACTTTCAATTTATTTCAATTATAACCATCTTTGTATTTTCTTATATTATAAATTAATTTTATACATCAATTTTTTTTAAATTTCTATAATTTATTTTATCTTTTCTACAATTATCACCTGCTAATATTTTTTTTGTTGCTATGTCAAAAATGAAATTGGTAAAAAATTGTAATATCCTATTCACCATCCTTGATACTTATACTTGCAATTCTACTTCCCAACATCTCAATTATGACTATTATCCTAAACTCCTGTCACATCAATGCTCAATCCCTTAATGCGCCCTATGATGAATTCCAAAAATATTTCCTCCATAATTTTTACCATACAATAGCAGTATCTGAAACCTGGCTGAAACCTTTTATTCCTTCCTCAAAAATTTCCTTCTCCAATTACTCTTTCCTACGTCATGATAGATCTGATCGCACGGGGGGGAAGGGGGGTGTCGGACTACATGTACATAATAGTCTCAAGTCCAAAATCCTCTTACAGTCACCTTATCATGACCTCCCTCACGTTGAATATTTATTTGTTCAAATTTTATCTCTATTTCCTCTCCTTTATTGTATGTTGTTGTCTACCGCCCTCCAGGTGTTCTATTTTACTAACTCTTTGAATCCTCCCTTGTCAACCTGGTTTCCTCATACTCCAATATCATCATCTCCGGTGATATTAATGTAAATATGCTCTCAGAATCTCCCGAAAAATACTACCTCAATGACCTAATATTTTCTCTCAATCTTTATCCTGTCCCTTATTCTCCCACTCATCACACTCAGTTTTCTGACACCTGTTTAGACCTCCACATCTCTCAAGGTTTAGACTCAACCCTCAAAATCCTTTCCTCCTCTCAACATCCTATACCCTTTCTATTATCACACGAACTGATTATCTGCTAAATCCAACTACTTTCATAGTTTTTTATCTTTTGCTTCTAATCCTTGTCCTACTCATGATATTGAACACCACAATTTCAATGCTGAAAACTTCTTTTTTTTCCCATATGTCCTACGACGAAGTACTTCCACTATCCACATATCCCACACCAATGATTATGGTTCTGACAATATTACAGTAAAACTAATAAAATCCAGCCTTCCAACCCTTATTCCAGTAATTTATCATATCTACAACTTTTCATTGTAAAATTCCATATTTCCCTCTTCCTGGAAAACTGCACTAGTCCGACCTTTGAGTAAAACACTTCCTCAAAGAACGACTTCCGTCCTATTTCTCTTCTTTCTAACGTCTCAAAACCACTGGAACGCCATGTCTAAAATCAACTTTCCAACTTCCTAGAAGAACGTTCCCTCATCAATCCATTCCAATCTGGCTTCCGACCCTGCTATTCAACTCAATCTGCCATCCTTAAAATAACCCATGACCTCCAAAATTCCATTGAACCTTACTATCCTCATCCTTCTAGATTTTTCCAAAGCGTTTTGATACAGTTGACCATCACATACTTCTTAGCAAATTGTAAAATCTTCCTCTATCCAACAGTGTCCTGCGTTGGTTCAAATCCCTCCTTTCCGATCGATCCTAGGATGTAGTCGTTCCAGATCAACCTCCTTCAAAGACACTTCCCCTCTCCTGTGGTGACTCACAGGGTTCCTCCTTGTCTCCTACTCTGTTTGCTATTTACATTGATGACCTTCCCCTTCTGATCCATCAACCCCAATACCACATATATGCTGACTATTTCCAAATATACCTGTCCTTCTCCCCTTCTGCCCTATTAGCCTCCACAAAAAAGCTTCAAGAAAATTTAAATAGAATAAATAACTGGGCAGGAGCTAATTAGCTTAAGTTGAAGGCGGAAAAGACCAAGGTAATCCTAATAGGCTCCAATCACCACCTCAAAACTGTACCTAACATTCCAACCTTGTTCCTACATGATAATCCCATCAAATTTTATCCCACTATCAAAAACCTTGGAATAATCTTCGATTAAATCCTTTCCTCATCAATAACATTCTTCAACTTCACCGATGCTCTATCAGGATTATTGAGATAGTTGGTGAGAACCTCAATTTTTTGCGCAATTCATCAATTTTATTCTTCAGCCTTCTCCACCAAGGTGGACCACGATTTTTAACATCAGAGATATTCTTCCCTTTTGCCTGATCAACTTCTCTTATAATAATAATAATAATAATAATAATAATACTTTATTTATTCTGGGACGAGTCCGTTTAGAATAATACAGAGAAACAAAAATGTGGGCTAAGGAGCCTCAGAGATACATAAACAAGAGTATAGTTTGATTAAATAGTAAAAAAATAATAATAATAAAATAAAAAAATATTTAGAGAAATTATAAGTTACTTTCTAATTTACATCAGTTAATAATAAAAATAAAAAATTGAAAATAAACATGAAGTAAAAATAATAAAGAACGGTCTAATAATTTATATACATATTTACAGTAGTAACTATTTACAATTTTATGATGAGGACTGGATGGATAAGAAATGATTAGACAGTTGGGATTTAAAGGTAGGAAGGGTTTTGGATTGACGGATGTGGGGAGGGATGGAGTTCCATAGGGAAGAGGATCGAATAATAAATGATTTATCGAAAGCAGCGGTTCGGTGGGCCATTATATATAGATCTGAGGACCGGGGACGGCTATTGCGGGAGTGGACAGAGGATTTAAATTGAAGGAGCTCGGCGATATATGAAGGACGGCGGGAGTGAATTACTTGGAAGAGGAAGGATGCCAGGAAATACTTACGGCGGTTGGAAGGATAAAGCCACTTCAACTCTTCATAGAAACAGGAAACAGGAGCGTCTCTTGGGATCCCGAAGATGAATCGTACAAAGCAATTTATCAATACATAGCAATTTAATAGTCCCAATTGTTTCACAACCGTCCTTGCTGCTATGGTCACTTCCATCATTTCAGTGGCATTCTGAAGACATTGCAATTCTTCTTGTATCCAAGAGCGCTCGAGGTGATTCCCCGATTTTTTCCATACATTTTTCCAATGGGTTTCAATGTCATCAGGGTATTTGATGATATTTTTTCGTCTTTTACTAGGTTTCTATAAAACTGGCGTTCATTCTGCTTGAACAACTGATTTTGTTTCCTGCGTAAAGCGGCCTCACTATATCTCAGACCAGAATATCTAGATATAGAGCCATTCTATCAATTAACTCACTTTCCATTACGGTTCCCAAATTCTGCATTATAATCTCATCTATTTTCCTTTTTGTCTTAGGTCTTGCAGCTTGAGGGTTACGAATATAGTTTCAGATGACGCCAATTTTTCCACGTTCAGTATCAATTTTCCTTTGAAGTCTTCTCTTCCACTGTGGTATTCCACTATATCCTGTTGGAAGTTTATTTTTACTTTTATCTTCCATTTTTATACCCAGTTCTAATGCAACTATCTTGGCAGCAATATATAGCCAATGCGGAATATCTTGAAGGCCATTAATTAGGGCTATATTATCCTTTAGAACATTATTCATTATATTGGTTATTTTAATTGTGGCCTTGTTATACGGCACTCGTGGCAAAGATGGTCGCTCCTGAAGCGGTATTCCCTCAAGTAGAATATGCTCGGTCAAAAGTGATTGACTCAATCTATATTCTATATCCGCTTCATCCAACTGTTCCGCTGATCTTTATTACCGACTGATGCGTTGATTACACCAGCGTCTGAATCTATTCTTGTATTTAGCGCTCCATCAGAGAGCCTTCCAATCAGCTGATCCACTGCCTTCCTATTAAATTTATGAAAAATCTCATACTACTCTCTCCTCTCTACTATTATAACCTTGCAATAACCGTCATATTTTTTTTAATATTGGATTCTAAATGGAATTCTATAAACCTCACTAGACCCGGGGCCGAGGTACTTTTTGCGTTTCGAGATATTTGACATTTTTTTGTATTATTTGTAGTTTATTTCAAAAAATATATTTCTTTTTTTTCATCTTGAATATGGTGTAGGGGCCCTGAATATGTCATTTTTTAAAAATAATAAGTAATTTGAGGTATGTATATACTACAGATAATTCTATTGCGCGCGTAGCGTATTTCCTTAAAACCAGAGATGGGCATATTTATATTCAAAAAAATAAATACGAATGCCATTTATATTCATGGTACAAATGAATATAAATATGAATATATTCATATTCATAAAAAGTGATATGAATACAGAAGATAGGTATTCACGGCTGTAAATATAGATACGGCCGTATTCACAATTGTAAAAGTGAATACGGCTATATTTACACCTGTAAAAGTGAATACGGCAGTGTTCCCGTTTATTAAAATGAATATGCTTATATTTACAGAAGTGAATGCAAATATTTTCACACAACCTTATTAATGGATACTCTTTTTTATTAAAAAAAATGTATTTATTAAATTATTTATTTAAAAAAATAGATTTACTATACATATCATTTTATTTTATATATAGTATTATATTCATCCTTTTACAATATATTTTAATTATGTTACAAGGTATTATGTTATGTTAATTATCACTTGTAATGTTTGTAGGTAATATAAATTCCCGAGTTTTTGTATTCACACTAGTAACAGTGAATACGGCAGTATTCACGTTTATTAAAATGAATACGCTTAAATTTACAGAAGTGAATGCAAATATTTTCACACAATTTTATTAATGAATACGCATTTGATCAAAAAAATGTATTTATTAAAAAAAAAATTACTATATATACCATTTTATTTTTATATATAGTATTATATTCTTCGGGCATCGCCTCTCTCCCTTCCCCCAATACAAATTCTGATTAGGTGAGAATATTGGAATTTCATAAAGAGCCGGTACTCTCGTGAAAAAACTTTATCATCCGGATTACAAGAGCCTGCTAATCAAACAAACTCAGTTTCGCTATCAATTTCATACATTGTTTTCTTTACAAAAAATTAATCATTAACAAATATATTCACACATTACACACTGAACGGAAGGTCCGGAAAGGTCACTATTCAAATTTGACAGCTCTTGCCCATTTCCTTGCTTCAACTTAAGTCTGTCGTGTATACGTATTCCCCCGTGGAATTTCCAGGATATCGTTCCGTGTGTTGTACCTACCCTGGCCGTCCATTAAACTTATCATTATTGCCATTAGCAGCCCATAAGTAAACAGTGCACCGAAAAGCCTGAACGTATAGGATCATTGAAGTAGGCTTTCCATTCTGGTACGGGAGAGGCCCCACTCTTTGGACACAATAAAAAAAAATGCTTGAGAATTTATATTACGTACAAACATTTCGAGTGATAATTTTTTTTTTAGCTTATTTATTGAAAAATATTATAATCTTTCTCAAGGACATTTATAATAGTGTTCACAGACCACATTCACACTCTATGTACAATGAATAAAATAAATTATACAGAAAAATAATATATGTATACAGTAAATAAGAATAAAATAACCTAAAAATAAATGAATAAAAAGAACACATACATATACAATATTTACAATCTGACGAGGGAACTCCAAACCAGACTTGTCCCTTCAACTGTGGAGCCAAAAGCATGACTCCAGGAGATCCCAGCACTTCTCTCTCAACGGCGTCGCTCGGGCTAAACCCATTGGAGATTGAACATGAATTCTTAAGCCACATACACTCATGTAGTGAGTAGAGAATCTGGCCATTGCCAGAACTCCAATATTTACGAACTATAAAAGATCTCGAGGCCACTGCCCTTCAACCTTCTAGTAGGACTGTAGGGATGACTAGAACTGAATAAGGATTGTGCTAAGGAATTAGGATAATGGATTAGGTTCCGATGAAAATTTGTGAATCGGGATGGAATAACGTCAACGACATAAAGGATGCTAAGGTAGTGATGTAAGGTTTAGCTGTAACATAATAAGGGCCATTGACTATTATACGGAGGATTTTAGACTTTAAAGATTGGATGCGTTTCATGTTCGAAAACTTAGTTGTCTCCCACAGTTCAAGTCCGTATGTCCAGGTGGTTTTCAATATAGTCTTGTATATTAATAGTTTGTTTTTAATTGAGAGGTTAGATTTTCTGTTAAGTAGTCTGTATAACTGGCCAAATTGTCGATTAAGTTCTTGTCTTTTAAGTCTGATATGTGGGTTCCATGTTAGCCTTTTGTCTAAAAGAAATCCAAGATACCGAACTGTATCTGAGATGGGAAGAGGTACAGAGTTGTAAATGATATGTGGACAGGATCTGCGTCGGTAAGTAAAGGTGGCGTGCTTGCATTTGGATTCACTTATTTTTATGCACCAATTGTTGCACCACTGTTCTGTTAGGGAGATGTGTCTTTGTAGATTTAAGGATGCTGTTTCAGGATCTAAGTGGGATGACAGGATGGCGGTATCGTCAGCGAAGGTTACTAGAAGGGTATCGGGATTGGTTGGAATGTCAGCCGTGAAGAGGATGAAGAGAACTGGGCCCAAAACACTGAGTTGTGGAACACCAGCCTCAATTGGATAACAGTTGGAGAATTCAGTGCCACAGCGGACTTGAAAGGAACGATTTGAGAGGTAGGATTTGAGGACTAGGTACAAGGATTGGGGTAGGTGGGTTTTGAGCTTGAAAAGCAAGCCATCATGCCACACTCGGTCGAAAGCTTGCGCTACGTCCAGAAAGGCACCGGTGCAATATTGCTTGTTTTCAAGCGCATAGGATATATGGTCAACAACGCGAAGGCGTTGTTGAACAGTGGAATGTCTTGAGCGGAATCCAAACTGATGGGAGAGGATATTGTGGGTTTCGAGTATGGGTAGGATGCGTTTGAGAAGGATTTTTTCAAAGATTTTCGAGAGGATTGGGAGCAAGCTAATTGGTCTATAGGATGAGGTATTATTGACATGTTTACCTGGTTTTGGGAAGAGGATGATTATGGAGTGTTTCCATGTCAGAGGAAAGTGAGTTGTGCGGAGAATACAGTTGTATAGGTATGTGAGGAATATAATTGCTTTATTTGAGAAGTTGTCTAAGGATCTGGGAAGTAAGGAGATCGTGTTCAGGGTATTTTCAAAGTTTTAGGTTGCTTATAAGGAATTTGACCTCAGAGGGGTTGACAGCTATAGGAGGCAAGGAGAGAGGAATAGGAGAAAAGAGGAATTCATTAACTTCAGCAGTGAGGGTGAAATGGAGTTCGGGTGGGTAGTGAATGTTTTGGACAGGTGTTTAGCAAATTCTTCTGCTCTAGTCTCATCTGACGAAGCTCAGGTTCCATCATCTCGTTGGAGGGGGTTGGAAATAGTTTGGTATTTAAGAATTGTTTTGGTCACTTTGCAGAGGGAGTTTTCATCGGTAGAGAGGGAAGAAAGGTAGGAATTGTAGGATTGGGATCCAATGGAAGCCAGTTCTTTTTTAACCTGTTTGGAATAGTAATTGTATAATTTCCGATCCTCAGGATGTCTGGTTCTTCGCCTGAGGGTCCTAGGAATTTAATAAGATCAGTAAGGTTTTATTTCCTTTAATTCGTCTATGCCCTGAAGCTTGGTCTTTATCTCCCTAACTTCCGCTGTCAGGGCATTCAATAGGTCAATCATTGCAGACTCGGAGACGAAATCGGGGCATATTCATTTATTGTTAATTTCTTTTAGGCCTTCCTAGTCAGTATCAATTTTGAAGCATTTAGCATGAAATATATTTGTACATACTGTACAGGCTAATTTGTTCTTCTCTTCTTTTGTCACCGATTTACTGCATGTTTTACAATTAACCATTTTAAGGAGATTAATATTTCTTTAAAATAGCGCTATTTAAATGAAAACAATGAGCAACAAAATAACAACACACCTGTTTGTTTGGGTGGCGGCTGACGGGATTAAGGCGAAGCTTGATAAGCTGTCCCACTACTCTCACTCAGCTGCTTTTATAACGGCCACTTTATTACAATTTTTGTTAAATCAATGAAGATAAATCAGTACTGTTAACTCTATGGAATTTTCTGGATGTTATATTAAATATATGTGAGATTTTTCAACCTGAATGTCTATGGATAACTATTAAATAACTATATAGAGAGACAGACACGCACGCTTGAGGTCTTGATTAGACGAGTGATACTCTAAGACTGATATAAGTCGGAGGATAAATGGGTATTAAAGTCGCCGTCTATTATTTCATTGTTGTAATGAATGTAGATAAAAATGGAGGATTTGAAGAAGGGGGTTGGAAATAGTTTGGTATTTAAGAATTGTTTCGGTCACTTTGCAGAGGGAATTGTCATAGGTAGAGAATGAAGAAAGGTAGGAATTGTAGGATTGGGATCCAAAGGAAGCCAGTTCTTTTTTAACCTGTTTGGAATAGTAATTGTACAATTTCCGATCATCAGGATACCTGGTTCTTTGTCAGAGGGTTCTAGGGATTTAATAAGGTCAGTAAGGTTTTGGGGCAAGGGGTTCTTTTGAAGAGATATTTTGGAGGGGAGTGGTGAGGATGCAGTCCAGACTGTTTGTTGGATCAAGGTGGTGAAGGAACTGGCTGCATTATCTAGGTCTTGAGGGGTCTTTAGCTGTACTCTGAGGTCTATTGCATCTGTTATTGTTGGGCGGAAAAGGTTCCAGTTGACTGGGCCTATGATGCATGAGGGAGGAGATAATTTGGGGATAGGAGATGCGGAAAGGGTTAGGTTTAGCGGACTATGGTCTGAGGAAAGGTCGTCGAGCATTGAAATTGAGAAATTTAGCTGCCCTAGACCTTTGTGAATGAAGAAGTCAAAGAGGTCAGGATTACGGTTAGTATCGGTTGGACAGCAATGTTGGACCGCGGGAATTCGTGGTTCTATCTCCCCATTGCTGATGTTTGCGATTAAAGTCTGCACATACAAGGAAATGACGTCCTAAGGAATTAAGAAAGTAAATTAATTTAGGTTCGGGTATTGCTAGTTTAGGTGGAGAGTATGCTGCGACAGCTGTAACTGGAAAAATTGAGGTTTGGATTGTTATTGTGATGTTTGTTTGGAAATTTTGAACAGGTAAAGGATAAAAGTATTGGGAGAGGTATTGATGAATGATGACGGCAGTGCCTCTATGTACAGTTCTTTCAGGGTGGTCAGTTCGGTAAATCTTGTATCTAGGTATGTTGAACTGTCGTTTGTTAGTCAGTTGGCTCTCAGTGATTAGGGCTTTTGCTGCAGAACCTGAGGTTGATTTTTCTGCTCAATCTATAATAGCATTTCAGCAAAGGACACTTCTTTGGTCACACGTCTTGTGGGTGGCGTAGGTGGTCAGGAAGTCCTGGTAGTCTCTTCCTGTCTGAGTGTTTCCTGTGTTCTTAATTTCAATATTTTGTACGTTTGTCATCCCTTGTAGTTTGCTGGATGGTTTTGATGGCATAGTTCGCAAACCGCAGGAATTTGCCTAAACTTGGTGCAATCGTCAGACCTGTGCTATTGTCCGCACTTCACTCATCGATGTAAGGGATGGCTTCTTGTATGGCCATAGGTTTGACAATTATGGCATTGTATGATCTCTTTTATATTGTGTGGTTTTTCAACCACTATACTAGTATAGTAAAAACGATTAAGTCTATAAATATTTTTGACCACTGGAGTGCGCTCTAGGTCCACAAAAAATAGTGGTAGTGCAATTTTGTTATTTGTGCCTGGTAGCTCCTTATTGTCTTTATATACGGTTCCGCCCGCTATCGGATCCTAAACAAACCTGATACAGTCCACCATACAGGCATTAGGATAGCGACTGGCGCGTTTAGAACAAGCCGCATCGTTAGTCTCGGTTCCGAGGCCAGGATGCACCCTCTTTTATTTAGAAGGAAAATATATAGGTTAGAAATGTGATGTCTTTGGATGCTGGTTGTCGAAGGATCTGTGGGGTTAGAAATTCATATCCAGGAGATTTACGAGGTGTGATTTTGAGTAATAGTATAAGTAATTTTGCGTAATATTTGACCTCAGAGGGATTAACTGCGTTAGGTGGTAAGGAGAGTAGGATAGGTGAAGAAAGGATTTCTTCTACTTTTACTGAGTGGATGGGATGAGATTCTGGATGAAGAGTGAAGGTATAGAAAAGATGCTTGGCAAATTCCTAGGCTTTCTACACCAGTCGCTGCACAGGTACCAACACCTCGACGAAGGAGATGGGAAATATGATGGGATTTTAGAATTTTTTTGGTGGTATTCCAGAAGGAATTATAATGAACAGAGAGGGAGGTGAGGTAGGAGTTGAATGATCGGGATCTGAATGTGGCTAATTTCTGTTTTATTTTTTTAAAGTAATAATTGTAGGAGTGGCGGTCGGCGGGATGTCTGATACGTTGCCATAATCATCTGGCAGGGCGTTGTATACGGATTAGGTCAAGGAGGTGCTGAGGTAAAATGGGTTTCTTGAGGATTTTTGAATAATGATCAGGAGAGGAAGCCGTCCAGACTGCTTCCTGGATTTAAGTGGTAAAGCAATGAACGGCATTGTCCAGGTCTTCGGTTTTTTTTTCAGAGTTGCTCTGAGGTCAATTTTATCGGACAGGATTTGATGAAAGAGTTTCCAGTTAACAGGGCCTCTGATAAAGAACGGTGGAGAGGGTTTAGGAATAGGAGCTAATGATACTTGCAATATTAATGGGCTGTGGTCTGAGGAAAGCTCATAAGACGTGCACGGGAATGGTGGAGGGTACCTAAGTTGTTGATAAAGAGATCGAGGATATCGGAATTACCGTTAGGATCAGTGGGCCAGTAGGTAGGTGGATTGGGAGGAAGGGGGGTAAAACATTAGGAATTGAGTGCAAACAGCAACGTTCGACCACGAGAATTTGTGGTTCTTGAACCCCATTGTTGATGCTTGGAGTTTAAGTCTGCACCCAGGATGCAGTGGTGTCCTAAGGAATTTAGGAGAGAGTTAAACTGGACATTGGGGATGGAATATTTAGTAGGGCAATATACTCTTGTATATGTATATATACTCTTGTGTGAATGTACTCTTTCCTAATTATAATCATTCTCCATGTGACTCCATGTTATATCGGTCAATATAATTTTTTTTAAATAAACAGTGATTTACACAAATATTCTCAAACCATGTATAAACAAAAGAATTGATCCAATTTGTTAAATTTGCACCGAAAATTTTACACGAAATTGAAACAGATTTTCTCTATATTGTAAATGGTTCAAAACTTAAATAAATAATATCCCATAAAAAGGTTCAGGTACTTTTTTATCTTTATTTGCCTTGATGACCTCCACACCTAACAAACTCTATTATAGTACAAGAGTAATGCATTCCTGCAGTAGTTTTTTTTGTGAATTACTGATAGTCATTATAAGGACCATGACTTATACTTTATCCGGTTTTTTTGTAGGCAATAATCCTAAGTTTGTTAATACTACTACAATTGTTGGTTCATTTACAATTTATATAACATCTGCCATAAAGAGGTAACTAATAATGTCTGGGAAAATAAATGAATTATATCAATTATTAGCTTTGTCTTCTCTTTTGAAAATGTAATGAATATTGTTGTAATGTATTACAGTTTGGTCTGTAGTGTTTTATTTACCTACTTATTTGTTTGTTAAGGCTTTAAGGTGTAAAGCCCTAGGGTCATCAACGCCTGTGAGTTGGTTATATTTGTAAACTCTTTAAAGGAGAATTAGTAATTATTAATATATAGAGTAATAAATTAAAAAGATATTCAAAAACATATGAAAAAAATATATCAAAATAAATATAAAAAGACAGAACAATAAAATAAAAATTATATTAATTTTTATATTCTATTTAATAGCCTATTTATTCTAAGAAACTTTATCACTTTTTTTATGTCGGATTAATTGTTGCTTAATACTACTGATATATCCGGTTTTAGAGACAATTGATTTAGGCTTGAAGTATAACAAGTCCATTCTTGGAAAATATGATTGATAGTGAGTAGGCTATTGCAATGCTGACAAATTGGTGGTGGCTGCTTAGTGATGAGATGTACATGGGTTAGGTTCGTGTGTCCTATTCTTAACCTGGTCACGGCGACTTCCTCTCGATTTGGACGATTTGATGTGCTCCAGGGTTTCACCGATTTGTTTATAACTTTTAATTTGCTAGGTGGGCTTTCGTTCCACATAGATTGCCAACTATCCAATATTTCGTTCTTGAGAGGAAAACTCATTTCTGGAGGGGTCAGGATAGGAGTACCTCGATCTGGGAGCGGGAGTGCCCGCCTGGCTGCCGTATCCGCAAGCTCATTACCAACTATACCCAAGTTACTGGAAACCCATATAAAATATACCGATTTTCCTTAATTTTCCAGAGTGTGAAGATATTTGTGTATTTTTGGGATAACTGGATGTTTTGAGTACATATCATTTAAACCCTTTAATGAACTCAAGGAGTCGGTTATCAAGACTATCGAGGATGGAGTTATTGAAATACAGAAGTGGAGGGCTGAGGCTATTGCGTTGTAAATTCCGCTGTGTATATGCTGCTTAGTTTATGTATCTTTATTTTATGTGTGGAATTATGGGTAACAAACGAACAAGCTGTAGCATCATCTGATTTCGATTGATGGTTCCTTAATATTTTGTAGTAGAAGGGAAAATTCGGTTTTGTACGGTTGTAAGGTGAGGTATTTTTTGAGTAATCGAGTGAGACGGAGCATCATTTTTGAAGGTTTGTGGATCCACGGTGGGTTTTGGTATTCGATATTGTATAAAGGTAAGTTCTTAAGGTATTGAGCTGCTGAATAAATTCTTTCTGACAGTGGGAGTGTGGAATTTAGCATTTGAAAATTCAGGTTTAAAAATGTAGTTATGGGTGGGATGTTTATTTTGGGGTAGTAGCCTTGAAATGTAGTTAACAGTGAGTTTTTTTCTTCTAAATAAAAGAGAGTGCCCAGGAAGCCCAGGAAGTGCCGCTTAGATATCATAAGGTAGTTATTCTTTTTGTAGTGGCTGTTTTAGTGCAGAAATGTGCGGCTCCCATGTTAGTCTTCGGTCAAAGATCATACCCAAGAATCTATGGTCGTTCGAGTACGGGATTAAAGAATTTCCGAGGTAGATTTCAGGTGAGTTTAGCGTGTTTCTTTTTCGACTGAAATTTATGCATTTAGTTTTTGCGAAAGAAAATTGGAAACCAATAGAAAGAGACCAGTTGTTGATTCTATTGACAGCGTCCTGTAGTTTGTTTCGTATAGTGTCAATGTTGCCATATCGGAAGAGAATAGCTAGATCATCTGCGAATAGAAATGGTTTGACACCTCTTGGTAAGTTAAGGCCTAAGTCATTTACCGCCAGACAGAACAAAGTTGGGCTGAGGACACAACCTTGAGGGACATCGTTGAACAGTTCATGATTCTGGGATAATTCGCCTCCTATTTCAACTCTAAAGTGTCGGTGCGTGAGAAATTGCCTAATATAGTTGTACATTTGGCATCTAATTCCTACGGATGATAATTTATTGAGGATTTTGGAGTGATTTATATTATCAAAAGCTTTTTTCATATAAAAAAATGGCTATTGTTTGTTGTGCGTTGATAAAGGTATATTGCATCTCGGTTTCTAATGCAACTAAATGATATAATGTGCATCGACCCTTACGGAATCCCGATTGAAGAGGTTGAATTAAATTTTTGTTCTCTATTTCCACATTAGTCTTTTATTAATCATCCGTTCCATTAATTTACTTAAGCAGCTTGTGAGATATATAGGGCAATAGCTGTTTATCATTTTCGCTTTTCAGGATAGGGATGACAACTGAATCACGCCATTTATTCGGGAACTGTCCAGTCGACCAGACATGATTATAATATCCGAGCAACCATTCCAGTGTATTATGTGGGAGGTTTTTTATCATGTCATAGTGGACCAGGACAGGACCAGGGGTTGAGCCTTTAACAGTTCTTAATATATTTTTGAGTTCCCACATTGAAAATGGGAGGTTGCAACATAATAATTCATCATCAATTGTCCTCACAAGGTCCGTGGATTCCGAACTTTATTATTTCTTCCGGAGCTATATATTTCAGAAAAAATAGTTGCAAATGTGTTTGAGACTCATAGAGGATTGTCAGACAGTTGTCCATTGACCAAAATAGTATGGCGAGAGGAAAAGGAAGTTTTAGTGAATTTACGGATTTTGTTCCAAACGTCTGTTGATGTGGCAGAGGAATTAATGGAGCTTATACATTTTTTCCAGGATTCAGTCTTAGACTGATTGATTATTTGTCTACATATAGACAAAATAAATAAACACGCTGTATTTATATTCTATTAAATTTTGAGAGGTCATATATTTCTGGAATTTTTTGTAGGTTTTACGGCGATCTTTAACGGCATCCTTGCAAACATCGTTAAACCAGGGAACAAGCGGTCTTCTTGGTGAGCCTGAGGTCATTGATATTGATGATTTAGCCGCCTCTATGATCGTATTCGTGATAGTTTGACATCCTTTATCGATATTCATTTGATATGGAGGAATTTGAGGTGGCGAGGCTAATGAAGAGAATAAAATCCAGTCAGCTCTATTTAGAACAAATCTCGGTATTATCCGAGTGGGATTCGTTATTATGAATTTTATCGTTATTGAAAAATGGTCACTACTATATAAATCGGGCAAAATCGTCCAGTTTGTAATCTCAAATAACGAGGAATCGCAGAATGACAAATCCAGAGTCGAATAAGTGGCATAACTTGCGCTGAGAAAGGTAGGTTCTCTGGTGTTGAGTAGAAGCAGATTAGAAGGGTCTAAAAAAATTTCTATTACTGTACCTACCGTGTTAATGTTTTGAGAGCCCCATAAAGGGTTGTGACCGTTCAGATCCCCAATAAAAAGAAACTGGACGAGGCATTTGGTTGTAGATATCTAGGAGTTGTTGTGTATCTATGGTACGATCTTGAGAAAGGTATATTTTACAGATTGAAAATGAAAATTCTTTGTGAACTCTGGTTGCAACAACTTGAAGATGAGAATTAATGTTTATATAATTTATAATTTATTATAAATTCAATATTAAATTTATTAATTTATAATTTATTAAATCTTTAAATTTATTAATGTTATAGTTAAATTTAATGTGTTCTGCTCCCTCGGTGAGGTGAGTAAATGCCTCATTTAATAAATTTTTTTCATTTAACTCTTTGAATGAATCATTCTCCTAGAATAATTTATTATTTAATTTCTTTAAGAAATTTATATATTTTTTTTAAATATTTTAATTCGCCATTAAAACAAAGCATGTTAATATAATATTTTTCTTCAATAGGTAACGATTCCATTATTATTAATTTATTTACTAATTTCAATTTAAATCTTTCAATTTAAATTATTTCGTAATTTTATTTGTTTTAATATATTATTTCAATAAATATATTATTAACCATAGGGTTATTCGTTTACCTTTATTTAATTTTTTTAACTTAATTTCAATTTAATCCTTCAATTTAAAATTATTTCATAATTTTATTTTTTGAATATATCATTTCAATAAATATACTATTAACCATAGGGTTATTCATTTACCTTTTATATGATATAGAAATTAAAAAATAATACATAAATATAAATATACATAAAAATAAAAGTAAAAATCTTGATCTTACTGATGAAGTTCGGTTATCTTCTTCTTGGTATCTGGGAGCAGTAGGCCAATTGAAGATATCAGTTTCAAAATACCTCGGTTGAGTGATTTTCTGACACTGGAAGTTTTCTGAAGAAAAATTGGTACCTCGTGTTGAGTGGGCCAATTACTAGACCTTGGAAAAGTGACTAGCGGTGACGAGCAGATACCTTGGGACAGTGCGTCTTCAAGTCAACGTTCTTCAGTGTTCGGTTCAGCGTGGATACGAGAATTCCTAATTAGTAATTAGTGAAAACTCGATGTTAGCTGGTCCTGTTCTCGGGGGCCAATTAACGAACTCGTACAACAGTGAAGACTAAGAATTGGACATTTCTGTTTCTATTGCAAAATAGGTGATATCATTAGGATCTGTGTAATCTTTTGCTAATATTTTTCATAGTTCCTCCATACGAAGGAACTGGAGGGAGGGAGTTAACTATATATAGAATATATATATATATATATATATATATATATATATATATATATATATATATATATATATATATATAAGTTAAGCGTCGTCGGACTTAAGAAATAAAAAAAAAGAAGGAAAAGGGAAAAGATGTAACATACACGACTTCTGAAATAACACTGCTTTATTCGTTCCATAAGCCTCCTTATATACACTTAGCCTGTTTATTTACATTACCAGATAGTATTAAGGCTGATACCGCCAGTCTCCGGTCTTTATCTCCCCCCCACCAGTTTACGAACAGGATTTTCGGAAACTTAAACATTGCTAGATCGGAGCCCACGGTGACCAGCCTTAACACTTTACAATTGGTTTTACAGTATATCCTTAAAAGAAAATAAAATAGTTCCA
>OV725078.1:205514829-205634351 GCA_928085145.1 Nezara viridula
ATTACAATATATCCGTACATATATTATTACAGTAAAGCTCGAAATCGGTTTTGTACCAAATACAAGCTCCTGTCATGCTCAAATACCACGAATGGGGTACTGTTGGATTCAGAATTTCACGGGGTTTAGCGAATCGTATTCTTTTGTTTTCTTTCTAAAATAAATAATGTCGATAAAAGCATTTTGCTAGGCTTCGATACTGGAAGGGTGGTAGGTCTGTAGATCGATACGGGACAAATTGGATCTTAACGATTTTGATGAGTACAGCAAGACCCGGATAGTTCCTTTGGAACTATCGGATCCTGCGTTTTTAAGCCGAAAAACGTACTATTTTCGAGATAACGCAAGGCATAGGGTTCGCATCCACACAACTTTACATTAATTGTAGTATTGTCAATGAATACATGTCTCATTTCGTCGACTTGAGGTCTCTATGATCGAGAGAGGGGAGTTTATATTATTCATCGATGGTGTTTTTGATCGGCAAGCCATATCATCGATAATTTTTCACCCAACCTCAAGATTTAGCCACCAATTTCGAAGGCTTCCTTCTCCTTCAGGCTGGCAAAATAGTCCAATCACCCAGAAAATTCAGGCAAACAAGTTATGAAAGTAAATAAACTTTATTTGAGAATAACTGATAAATTACACACTTTTCTCTTGGTTATGCCCATAATTATATAAAAGGTTACTAAATTTCCTACAAAAGGAAAAAAAATCATCGCAATCTTACAATTTTTAGCAGCTTACTGAAATTTGTATATATGTTGGTTCCAAACAAAAATGAAGATTTAAATTAATTTTTGTTTGTTTTGTGGATTATATTTATCGATAAAGTAACATTTGATGTCTTAATCTTTTGATAAGTTGCATTTTCTTATTTTCTTATTAATTTGGCATTTGATAACAATATGCTGTGCGAATTTTTCGCACTGGCCTACTAATATATATAATATATATTTCCTGTAATTCGTTTGTAAACGGATTTTGCTATCCAATATAAATTGGCTGATCAAAGGGTAGCTTAATTATTGAAATAAATGAATTATTATTTTTTAAAGTTATTATTTAGCTTTACCAACTGATCTATTTATTCAATTTTATTTGTTATTTATTCAGTGGACGTGGGTGTGTGTTTTGAACTTTTAACAATATGTTTTATAGATTTAACTTGTTTTTATTCATTAACTTATTTATTAATCTATTATTATTTAACTTAGATTTTATTAATTGTATATTTTAACTTGTTCCTATTTGTTAACTTATTTATTAAACTTTTAATATTTTAATTTGATTTTATAGATTTTAACATTTTACCATAATTTATTTTATGTATTTTAAATTAATTTTAAGCAATAGATGGTATAGATTTTAACTTCATTTTATATTTTAGCTTAGTTTTAAGATAGATTTTAACTTATTGATTAACTCTTTAACTTGGATTCTATTGATTTTATATTTTAACTTATTTTTAAGCATTTGATTTTATAGATTTTAATTTTTTTTTTAGCTGATATTTATTTTACATTTTAACTCTTTTTAAGCATTTGATATTAATCTGATATTTAAGTGTATATGTTATCATATACGCATGTCTCTCCTGTTTAATTTTTATTTATTTATATACAGGTTCACTCTAGTTTAAGTAGTTTGTTTTAATCATGCGTGTAGTACGCATGGTCTCGAATAAAGGGATTGGATTTTGAGTGGACTTAAGAACAATGAATGAAATCGAGATTGGCCAGAGAGTATGGGTTCTGAGAACTGGAGGCTCTGCTCAGGAGGCTGTTGTTGCCCCTGTGATGTTTTAGTCTGTGGACCAGACACCCTTACTGTGCACTCCCCCCCACATCCCTATAAATTGCATATCATTGTGTTCCTTGTAACTATTTATTAAAAAAAAGCCAATGTTCCCACAAAAAAAGTGAACGCACTGCCCCAAAATGGCGTCCAAAGATGGCGGATTGACGACTTTGACTTTAGTTAGTTTTGTGGTCACTGAGAATCAGCATTTGGCTTAATTTCCTCATAGTTGGTCTTTTATTAAAGCTGAATAGTTATAGAATAATAAAACATGAAGAAATATTAAAAAATAATTGGCTTAAGCTATGAAAAACACCAGTAAAGTCAATTTTTTTAATAAAAAAATTTTCAAGTTACAAATCAAGCGTCGTTTGTAATTAAACGGCCTACAATAACGCAAAACGAGCTGAAATAAACCATCTGGAGAATATATTTATCTTTCTAAAACGCTGATTATTTTTTACAAATGTTTAAGCAGTTCCATAGAAAATGCAATTATGCGGCAGAAAAGCGGTACTGGCGTGGGTGCCTACAGGCCTCTACCGCACCATTCACTGCTCATAAATGGCTTAGTTATAGTGATATAATAACATTTTTGGTACATTATATTGGTTTAATTAACGAACAAATATTAATGCAATAATTTAAATGTGAAAAAAAAATTAAAATTTTTAAAAAAAATGTATTATTATTTTTTTTTAATTTAACCTCCTTTATTCTGTATGTAGGTCGTTTAAGAAGACCTCAATTTTAAAAATGATATAATTATAATAATAAAAGTTAATTAAAAATACTTTGCTAAATATCTTGATTTTTTTTTATTTAACGTTTGCAATTGAACACTGTGTTTTGTATATTTACTGATTCTTAGAAGTAATTAAAATGTTTATATACTTCCCAGGAAATGAGTCATATTAATACCTTTTTTATAAACTAAAATAATATATACCTAATCTGAACTATATATAATGAATAGCTAGCTACCGGGTTGTTTAGTAAAACTCATATATCACTAATTAAAGAATTAATTTTTATTTCCTTTATTTTGTGCAGAAGTTGGGCTATATCATAAAGAAATAGGAAATTTTAATATTGAATGAATTATTCTCTATGCACAAAGAAAGATAGGAGGGGTGATGCTATAAGTTCTTCTATAAACCAAAACTGATTGTTTGGATTTGATCTCAAAATGAGGAAAAACGCGAATAATACATTAAGGGAACGAGAAAGGAAGTACTAAAACCTCTGAATAGATAAAAAGGACCAGTATCCATTATATAGTGCATTTGCAAAAAATTTTTTAAGGAATCTAAAAGGAAAACGAGCTTTTCTGAAAGACATTTCGATATTAGCATAATCCAAAGTGTGAGGCACTAAGATGATAGAGAGCTATTTTTCTTTTTATGTGGATTTATCTATAACCTGCCTTAAAGTGAAGACAGTCCCAATTTTCAACTTCTCTTCCAATGTGCAACTTAAGTTTCTCAATCCACATCACTCTGGCAATCGACAATATTTCTTATTCCACCTTCTACGATTCTTGAGTATAATTTGTTTGGTACACTAAACAGAAATGGATCTTGATGGGTATTACGTTTCCTAGTACCTCCTTTCTTGTAAAGGTAAAAACCACAGTCCTTTTATGTTATTTTCTAATATGCTTGTTGCCTATGTATTGCAAAATTATCAAAGCAGTTCGGTTTCGCCCTTTCCATCTTTATTTGTGCAGAGAGAATAATACATTCAATATTAAAATTTCCTATTTTTTTATGATATGGTACGAACCCCGAACAATTTATTCCGCAATTTCTGAACAATAACGAGCTATAACTAATATAAGATTCCTTAAAAAATCAGAAGGAAAGCTATGAGCTATAACTTTCTCGATATACCTCTCTATATCCTGCTTCAAAGTAAATATAGTCCCGATTTGCACCTTCAGCAATCGAAAATAAAGTGGTTTTCACTATAATAAACCTACATCGTCCACTTAATATCATCCAAACTGCAATTGATCCCGTTTTAGCAGCATCTTGTAATATTCTGTTCATCTCTCTACTATACATTCATTTAGCTATATAATGGATACTGGTCCTTTTTATCTATTCCGAGGTATTAGTACTTCCTTCCTCTTTCGCTTAATGTTTTATACGCGTTTTTCCTCATTTTGAGATCAAATCCAAACAATCAGTTTTGGTTTATAGAAGAACTTATATCATCACCCCTCCTATCTTTCTTTGTGCATAGAGAATAATTCATTCAATATTAAAATTTCCTATTTCTTTATGATATAGCCCAACTTCTGCACAAAATAAAGGAAATAAAAATTAATTCTTTAATTAGTGATATATGAGTTTTACTAAACAACCCGGTAGCTAGCTATTCATTATATATAGTTCAGATTAGGTATATATTATTTTAGTTTATAAAAAAGGTATTAATATGACTCATTTCCTGGGAAGTATATAAACATTTTAATTACTTCTAAGAATCAGTAAATATACAAAACACAGTGTTCAATTGCAAACGTTAAATAAAAAAAAAATCAAGATATTTAGCAAAGTATTTTTTAATTAACTTTTATTATTATAATTATATCATTTTTAAAATTGAGGTCTTCTTAAACGACCTACATACAGAATAAGGGAGGTTAAATTAAAAAAAATAATAATACATTTTTTTAAAAAATTTTAATTTTTTTTTCACATTTAAATTATTGCATTAATATTTGTTCGTTAATTAAACCAATATAATGTACCAAAAATGTTATTATATCACTATAACTAAGCCATTTATGAGCAGTGAATGGTGCGGTAGAGGCCTGTAGGCACCCACGCCAGTACCGCTTTTCTGCCGCATAATTGCATTTTCTACGGAACTGCTTAAACATTTGTAAAAAATAATCAGCGTTTTAGAAAGATAAATATATTCTCCAGATGGTTTATTTCAGCACGTTTTGCGTTATTGTAGGCCGTTTAATTCCAAACGACGCTTGATTTGTAACTTGAAAATTTTTTTATTAAAAAAATTGACTTTACTGGTGTTTTTCATAGCCTAAGCCAATTATTTTTTAATATTTCTTCATGTTTTATTATTCTATAACTATTCAGCTTTAATAAAAGACCAACTATGAGGAAATTAAGCCAAATGCTGATTCTCAGTGACCACAAAACTAACTAAAGTCAAAGTCGTCAATCCGCCATCTTTGGACGCCATTTTGGGGCAGTGCGTTCACTTTTTTTTGTGGGAACATTGGCTTTTTTTTAATAAATAGTTACAAGAAACACAACGATATGCAATTTATAGGGATGTGGGGGGGACGGTGCACGGTAAGGGGGTCTGGCCCACCGTGTATTTGTGGATGCTGCGGGAGGCGGCGAAAAGAAATTTGTAAAAGTCGAATGGCCAGACACAGAAGGTGTACTATTGGGAAAGACAGTTTCGATAGATGATGTCTTCCCAGCATTGCCAAATGTTCCACAGAATGTCGCGAAGGCTAACAGAGAGCAGGAGGGTACTTCTACGCCCTAATAATAAAGTTTGTCCCATATGTGGGCTTTTTTTTAAGGGTGAAAGAGGTCTTGGAACCAATATTACAAAAAAAACACTCCAGGGAGGCTAACACCAATACACTGATGGGCATAGTGAAAAATGTTATAGGTCCTTAAAATGGAGAGGGTGAGGTATCAAAAATAAAAGAGTACATTATTGGATGGTCTACTTTGTTCAAGAATATCTTAAAAGAAAACACAGTGAATATTGTGGATTTCGGTGTGGCCGTAGGCAAGTCCCTGCATTTTCGCAAGAACATTAATGCGGAACTGCCAGGTCCCCCCAGCACCCAGCCGTCAAATTTTACAGAATGAGAAAAAAAAACAAACGAAAATGGCTGAAAAGGGTGCTGTACAAGTCTCAAATCCGCAAAGAGCGAACAAGGTAGAAAGGAGCCGTTGGCAGGAGCAGTATCAATACGAGGTTGCACAGTATAATTATTACAATAAAAGAAAAAAGGTTGAGCAAACTGTTATCAATGCCGACACTCCTAAGAGATGTCCTCTAAAGATGGCCGATATCGAAAATCATTATAAAGACCTCTTTGAGAACGAAAATCTCCGCGGGCATGCATATTACGAACAGTGTGCCACGATGCCTAATTTGGTGTCCATTGATCTAGAAGCTGTCAAGAAAGCCATTAAATCAACATCAATGGACACAACGCCGGGGCCTGATGGAGTTCTAATCCGCACTATTAAATATTTTGATGTGGCAAATATTATCAAAACAATTGCGTAGATAATGCTGAAGGTGGCCTATGTCCCAGAACTACTTCCACAAGGAGTAAAATATTAATACACTGACAGGCAAAAAATTCAACCCACTTGATTTTTCCATGTTTTCATCTAAAAATATTTCTGTAAAATTGTATTTGTATATAATACGTGGTATTTGTAGATAATACTCAGTATTTATGGAATTTTATAATCTTTTTTACCTTTAATAATCAAAATGTGATTGGGTATGAAAGATTTTTTTTTTTTTTTTTTTAATTGAAAAATATTACAATCTGTCTCAAGGACATTTATAATAGTGTTCACAGATCACATTCACACTCTATGTACACGGGTATGAAAGATTAGAAAAGAAAAATTGAAAAACGAACCATTATTATTCTAAAAGAAATTAATTACATCATCGTTTAGTAGCGCGTGTTTCCTCATCTTGCCTTCACTACTTCTTGAAGACGCCTCGGCATACTTTCCACCAGTCGGGAAATGTCCCATTGGTGGAGGATAGCCCATTCCTCCCGAAGAGCCCTTTCAAGGTCCTGCAGTGTATCAAGAAGTGTATGCACGCGCTCTTATTCTTCTTCCGAGGTTATCCCATAAATGTTCAAATCTGGAGAACGTGCTATGAAAATATATTCGATATAATTCATGCAGAATTCGTCAAAACCAATTCTTCAATTAATGTTGGACAGAATTCTCTGGAACATAGCATGAGCATTTTTCAAACCGAATGGTAGACCTTCAAACGTAAACTTTCTATATTTTTATGAATTAAGTTTTTTCTTGGTTTTCTTCATTTAGGGTAAAATGCATAATTGATATCTAAAACTGTAAAGTAATCGCAATTAAAAACGTTGGAAAATGGAAACATCCTGGAACCACCAATTTATTTAATTTGCGGAAATCGATACATAAGCGTGATTTACAGCTTTATCTTTCTTGAAAGTGAAGGTTGCTGAAGAAGCGAATGGAGAATCAGATTTGTCAATGATCTTTACTTGCCTTAATCTGAATTCTTATTTCTTCATCATCAGGGAGTGAACATTTATACAGATGGTATCGTCGGTTAAGTTCCTGTATTTTAAATCTGGTATTTGGGATCCACGTTAGTTGTCTCTCTAAGAGAAAGCCAAGATACCGGACTGGGTCTGAGAAAGGAAGCTGGATAGAATTAAACTTTGCTGGTGGACAAGGATTGCGTCTTAGTGTGAAGCTAATATGTTGGTATTTGGATTCATTTACTTTAATGAGCAATTTATTACACAAGTGCTAAATCAGGGAAAGGTGTCTTTCAAGGTTTAAGGATGCTGTATTAAAACATGAGTCGGATGATAGAATGGCGGTGTCATCAGCAAATGCTGCAAGGAAGGTGTCGAGATCGATAGGAATATCGGTGGTAAGGAGGATTTAAAGAACGGAACCCAATACAAAGCAATTGGAAAAGCAGCGGAGGACAAGATATAAAAACTGAGACAGATGGATTTTAAGTTTGAAAAGAAGCCGGCGTGTCATAACCAGTCAAAAGCTTGAGCACTATCCAGAAATGAACCCTAACAATATTTCATGCTTTCCATGGCTGCGGAAATATGATCCACCACTTGAAGTCATTGTTGGACTATGGAGTGTTGCTAATGGAATCCGAACTGGTGTAAAGGATGATTTTGTAAAGGGTAGGTTTCAGGAGGATTTTTTCAAGGATTTTTGAAAGGATTGGAAGTAGGCTAATGGGTCTGTTGGAAGTTAAACTGTTGGGAAGTTTGCCTGGTTTTGGAAATAGGATAATATTAGAATGTTTCCATGAAAGAGAAAAGTGGGTGGTTCGTAGGATGCCATTGTAGAAGTGTGTGAGGATTATGACAGCTTTAGGAAGGAGTTCTAATCTAAGAGGTAAGGAGCTTGTATCTATGTGATTTACAGGTAGATAGTTGTTGTAAGTGATATTTTACCTCAAAAAGATTACCTGCTAGGCGGTAAGGAGAGTGGGATGGGTGAATTAAGGAATTCCTCTACTGCTGACGAGTTTGTGGGATTGGATTCCGGATGGAAGGTAAATGTAAGGGAAAGGTGTTTGGTGAATTCATTGACTTTATCGCCGCCAGACACTGCCCAAGAGCCGCAACCTCGACTGAGAGGATGTGAAATATGATGGGATTTTAGGATTTTTTTAGTGATGTTCCACAAGGAATTTTCATTAGGAGTAAGTTAGGATTGGGATCTGAAGGTGGCCAATTCCTGCTTTAATGCTTTAGAAATAATTATAGGATTGACGATCTGTGGCTTGTCTAGTACGTTGCCTTAATAATCTGCCACGGCGTTTGGTGTGGATTAAGTCTATGAGGTGTTGAAGTAAATCGTTTTTCTCAGGAGTTCTTGGTGAGTGGTTTGGAAAGGAAGCAGTCAAGATTACTTGTTGAATTGTTGTGGTATAGGAATGTAAGGCATTGTCAAGGTCTTCTGGGTTTTTCAGGGATATTCTAAGGTTAATGTTATCGGAAAGTATTTGGTGAAGGAGTTTCCAGTTAACTGGATCTCTTATGAAGGACAGTGGAGGAGGCTTAGAAATTAAAGCTAGAGATAATTGGAGCAATAATAATATTATGTGAACTCGCACATCAGAATTTATCTATAATTTCATATGTCTAAAAATGCCTTTTCATTATTTTAATTTTAGATTTAAAAAAAAACTCATACTAGACTGAAACGACAAGAAACCGCTCGACGTGTCCGATTACTTCAGCACTTAAAGACTTAATTACAAAAGACTCATATATATGACTATAATAAGGCCTATTTGGACCTATGGAGTTGAGCTATGGGGCCGCACTAAACCATAGGATTCCTCTCGTATCCAAACCTTACATTCCAAAATCCTTCGTAAAATACTCAATGCTCCCTACTTTGTTACAAATAAAACCATCCATAATGACCTTAATGTTTCTTTTGTTTCAGATCTGGCCCAATCCAGATACCTATCCTTCCATAATAAACTTCAGAATCATCCCAACCCTCTCATTTCTAACCTCGCTCCCTCTTCAATTTCTGATAACCCTCCGAGGCGTCTGAAAAGAAGATGGCCCCGTGATTTCCTAATGTAAACATATCATTAGAGTACTACCATTGGGTAGTTACTCAGCAAGTGTTTTCATGTCATTATATCCATTATGTTCAAGTTTACTAGATGTATTTATTTAATACAGTTGTAATTGTCATTAAGAAATAAATAAATAACAAAAAATGATCAAAATAACCTTATAATTTAATTTATTCCTAATTATAAAATTTAAGAATAAAATTTATTTTTCCTCTTCTTCTTCTTCTAACAAATAAAAATATTTAAAAAAGCAAAATAAATACAAAACCAGTACTAAAGACACAAATCCACAATCACCTGTTAAATAAATAACTGTAACCATGGGTTGATATATACCAAATATTTTAAATCAAAGAAAAAAAATGGTGGTCGGGCACACCCAGTCTCTTATAAATGGGTAGGGGATAATATATTGAAATGAAATGAAAAAATAATTTTATTCTGGGACTGCTATCCCCTAAGAATAATAACAGAGTTACATATTTATGGGTCTTAGTCTGACATAATAAAAATACAAACTAGTTTACTGTTAATTGTTATTTCAATCGTACAATAGATTGAAATTAAACATTGTACAGATGCAAGTAATTTTACATGTTAGGGGAAGTTTGAGTGTGGAGTAGGTGTTGGAACAGGAGTTGTTTGAAGGAATTTGTGGACGAGGATTAGCTGGAGGAGGAAGTTTTATGGGAGGGAATATATAAGTATACAGGTTGAGACCTAGTATTGAGAGAGTGGATAGAGGAGCGTAGAGTAAGGAGTTCCAGGATGTAGGGAGGGTTTTTGGTTCTGAAGACTAATATAAGATCACGTAATCAAAAAATTACAATTAAGTGACTCATTTCGTGACAGAAATTTGGCCTTGATTCGGTGGTTGAAGCAGAGATGAAGTAAAAAGAGGCGGGAGTATGTGATCATGCGATTAAAAAGGAGTGTGTCTTGCTGGTAAAGATAAGGATGAAGTAAAAAATAGCATTGCCTCTGGGTCTTTTGATCGGTCACAAATGGCAGTGTAAGGCTCAGTGAGGAGATGGAACAACCATGTGCAAGCTTTTCCAAATCTTATCATATACTGTACAAGATATTATATTAGCTAAATTAAATAACGAAGAAAACAGATTTCAATACATATTCACCTAACTTATACTAGGAGCCTAAGTTAATTTACTTACAGGTATTGATCACGAACGGTGGTCTAATTAGTTTGGGAGAAAGAGCTAAGATATCAGTTTGCATTTTGTCAAAACCATGCAAAGTCTCTGACACTAGTGGAACGTCGTGGTCACCTCTCACGAATTCAGCCGCATACGCCGTTTTATCCATTTGAAAGAGAAATTTGAAAGGTTTATAAATCTTTGGTTATATCATATTGTCACACTAAAATGCAAACATATTCTAAACGAAATAGAATAAAAGTATAAACATTTTTTACCTAAATTAATTTTTATCTAAAGAAATGTATTACAGGTAAAGGTTATCGAACTACTCAATGAGGTTGGATAAATACATCAATCTTTGCTAGCATATGTGGGATACCTTTGACTTTCAATTTTAATAACTTCAATTATCCTCTATCAAAATGTTTCTAAAATAATTTTTATTCTAATTTTAAAAACTTTTTTAAAAAATAAAAATATTAATTTTAACTAAAATTAGAAAATTCCATAGGAGATAGTGAAAAAAATATTTAATTAATAAAAAAGGTAATTACACTTGTAAAAATGTTAGATATGCTATGACAATATTCCTGAATCAAACAAATTATGATTAACAACCTTATTTAGGTTATTCGTATATTTTTTTGATTTATCTTAAAATATTAATAAATAAACTAAAAAAAAAATGAATGGAGTAATGTTTACTATATATGATACTGATATTAAAATGATTTTGTTCTTTAATAAGTTAAGATTTCATCCACTAGATTTGTGCAAAATTACTCAAGACAGCTGTTAGAAGGGAAGCATGGTAATGAGTCACATATGGTGAAAATATGAATAAAGTGCAGTTCCAAAATGTCAAATAGTTCCTTAACATACAAAACAAATAAAGGTTTAAAAAAAGATAGATTTTACCCTTTTTATTTTTTTAGTATACAATGATTTTTCGACTAATAAATAAATACATTTTGCATAAAATCTAGATATAATTAAAATTTAAAAAATAAAAAAAATCATATTATATAAATTTATTAATTGACTATTATTGTTATTTATTTAAGAATTAATTTAAAAAAATGTATAAATAAATCAGTTTTACCCTGTTTTATAAAAAGAAAAGTATAGCCGCCAACATATAATCTTTTGACTGACAAAAAAAAAAACCTTTATTTTGTCTGGATGAAATTGACAATTAAATATTTTACCAATAAAATATGGACAGGTACATGTACTACATATAGACTACATCTATATATATATTAAACATTGTATATTTAAGGGTACTTTAACAACTAAACATATCCAGAACAAAATACAAATAAATGTACCGTCTGTAGTTTTTATTTTCACTTCCCCTTTGCCTGAAAATACTTATTTCTGCTAAGAAGAGGGTGGTAAGTGAACGTTGTGTGATGAGCGAACACCAACAGTGTTAAGTTAAGGCATCGTTTTTAGCAACACTGCTCAGCTGTTACAAATATAGCAGGTTGGCTTGGGGTAAGTAACCTCAGTAGGATTCCTTTGTTGTTTGTTGTTGTGACACGTAGAGAAGAATAAAGGTGTGTTTTTTTGTATTTACAGTGTAAAAGTTTTCATCTAAGCCTCATTTGTTTCCTGGATCTATTTCCTACTGTTAAAGAGTGACATCCCTAGTGTGGAAAATTAAGGATCATGAGTGCTGAGGACTTGAAAACTGCCAAATTAGCAAGAGCTCAGTGGAGAAAATTATTCACAACTTTAGCTTCATCAATTGAAAAGAAGATAACTAAAAAATATTCGGAGCTCAAGCATGAATTTGAAAAACCAGATTTTTTAAATTTGAAAATTAATACATTCTGCCACATTGGAGGGCATTAACATTAGGGCTACATCAAACATTCACACAATATATGCATACAAATGATAGCAAAAATAGAGATAAAAGAAAAGGAGTTGTAGAAGTAGACTGGATTTGGATTCATTTACTTGGATGCGCCACTTATTACACCAATGTTCAATAAGAGAAAGGTGTCTTTGCAGGTTTAAGGATGCTATTATAATATCTGGATTGAAAGATAGGATGGCTGTGTCTTCAGTGAATGTTGCCAGGAGGGTTTCAGGATGAGTAGGAATATCAGCGGTAAACAGAATGTATAGGATAGGACTTAAGAAGCTGCCTTGAGGAACTCCAGCCTCAATTGAGTAACAGTTGGAAAATTCTGTACCACAGTGAATTCGAAAGGAGCGGTCGGAGAGGTAGGATTGGAGTATTAGATATAAGGACTGGGGTAGGATTTTAAGCTTGAAGAGCAGTCCGGAGTGCCATACCCGGTCAAAAGCTTGCACTATGTCCAGAAATGCACTCGAGCAAAACTGCTTGTTTTCTAGGGCTGAGGATATGTGGTCAACAACTCGGAGTCCTTGTTGGACGGTAGAATGTTGGGAACGGAATCCGAATTGATGGGTAGGGATTTTTCGGGAGTCTATTATGGGTAGGATTCTTTTCAGTAGGATCTTTTCAAAAAATTTTGAAAGGATTGGGAGTAGGCTGATTGGTCTATAGGATGATGTTTTATAGGAATTCTTTATTGTTCCTTCTCCTCCATGTGTCAAGGTTCTGGTCCCATATAGGTCCTGTTATCCTACCTAGAACTTTTCTTTGGAATCTCTCAATTCTGGCTTTTAATGTGCCGGTTAGAGCCCAGGTTTCACAACCGTACAGCAGAAATGGCTTAATCACGGCATTGTGCACCCTTATTTTGAGATTTCTGGAGATTTTTCTGGTTTCAGTAGCTTTGAAAGAGAGAAGAAAGATCTGTTCGCACTTGTTATTCGCTGGTCTATCTCTGTTAGTTGATCATTTATTGAGGTTATTGTGGAGCCGAGGTATTTGAATCTGTCTATTGACTGGAATAATTTAGAGTCCAAGCAGATCATGTTATTAGGGTGGATGTTTCGGCTAACCATCATGTATTTTGTTTTATCTACATTGACCTGCAGTCCGATTTGCTCTGCTTCTTTTAGTAGAGTCGGAGCGAGTCTCTCAATGTCCTCTTGATTACTTCCGAGGACAGCTCTATAATCGACATATGCTAGGATTTAATGTTTCATTTCAACGTGCACCCCTCCATCTTCACGTGATGTTATTATTATTACTTTCTTTAGTGCTAAGTTGAACAGCATCGGCGAGAGTCCGTCTCCCTGCCAACTGAACTTCAAAGGCTTCAGATACTTCTCCTTGAATTAGTACCCTGCATTTAGGATCATTTGTATACGCCTTCGTCAACCTCACTAATTTCCCTGGAACACCCAGTTCAGTCATGATCATCCAGAGACAATTTCTGTCAACGGAGTCATAGGCTGATTTGAAGTCGACAAATAATGCGTGTACATACTGATCTACTTCCCATCGTTTTTCAAGTATTTGTTTTAGGATGAATATCTGATCTAGAGTACTCCTCCCTCTCCTGAATCTTGTTTGATGGTCGCCTATTATGTTTTCATAATACGAATATATCCAATTTAGCATAATATTAGTCATTATTTTATAGGCCGGATGGAGTGCTATGCCTCAGTAATTGCCACATTCATACATGGAGCCCTTCTT
This sequence comes from Nezara viridula, assembly GCA_928085145.1. NCBI lineage: Eukaryota > Metazoa > Arthropoda > Insecta > Hemiptera > Pentatomidae > Nezara > Nezara viridula. The sequence goes on from OV725078.1 coordinate 205,528,756, forward strand.
AAGGCTAGGACAGATCAACCCTGTGTTCCATGCTTCTGGTCTCCGTTCCTTCTCCCATATCTTCTGGATTAGATTTAACAGCTCGGCTCTGATATTATAATTTTTTTTTCGTTGTATATTTTATTTCTTTTTTTTAACACTTAATTTCCCTTTCTCTCACTTCTCTCTCTTTATTTTATTCAATTTTCCTTTAAATAAATACATAAATTAAAACTCCCAGCCTAGCCATGCACGTGGTGGTGAATGATTCCCAGAGAGTCGAGGACTTTATTTTCAGCCAACCCCGCTACCCCCTTAATCTCGACACCTAGTTCCTCGAGGAAGTTCCTTGTTCTTTTTGGTGAAACCAGGAATATCGTCTATACCAAGCTTGAGGAGTGCCGACGCTCATTCTACAACAACCGAGGAGAAATTTTCCTAATTATCGAGGTCGTTATTTAACTTAATACTAAGCCAATCGAAATTTAAAATTCTTGTAAGGTAGGACGTTGCTTCTACCCTCTTACTATCGTGCCTTTTGTAGAGCGTGTCCCATGCTTGGGTATAAACTGAAGGGGATATAGAAATCGCGAAGATTGTAACGCCGAAACACTTAACGCCGATTTTAGATAATGAAATTTTTGGATTAATTCATTAATGCTGATTCGTTGGCCTCTGACTTTCATGGAGTGCGGTTGGACTGTGGAGTTAGTCGGACTGTTTTTATATTTCATTTATTCATTTTATTTCATGTATTTTGTCTTATTTTTTTATTTTTTTTTAAATGTAATTAATGAAACCCGACGAAGAATTAAGTGATTCGCCCGGTGTTTCCCTCACTACTAAAACGAACGTAGACCAACATACGGACGAATCCTGTTCTAAGAAGAGAGTTCATGAAGCTATTGATTCACCTCAATCCCGATCACCAGTTAAAAAAATGGGCAAGTACTACCAGGAAATCGCTCCAATTAAAGTAAGCAGTAGCTTTAATCATCTTACTGAAATTGATCTTTCATCCGATAAGCACACTACAGCAAGTACTAGTTATAAAAATAATCCAAATGTTCAATCCAATGATATTAGAATACCACTGATATTTTTACACAATGCTAACAATTACAGACTTCTATTAAATGACCTAAATGCATTATGTATCGGACCATTTAATACGCAACTGGCCGTTAACAACACAAAAATAATGCCGTATTGTTGGGAACGGCAAGTATTGTTTGTAAATTTACGAATATAAAATAATTTTGAAAGTATATGAATGTAATATTTGGTTGACTGATTCGGTCCCCAATTGTTACAAACAACCATGTAAAGTGTGAAACAAACAAATAAATAAATAATAATTTGATTATTATCAATAATAATATTAAATAATTATCCCGAAAGGGGCAACTGATAGGTGCAGTTGTCGGGATACCTACAGATACACACAACCGTCCACTTAATCATTTACACTGACACTAACGACACAGACAGTACACACCCTAGGGCTACCTCCCCTAGGATGACCTGACAGCAGGTATAAAATGCATCTACCCATCAAAATGGTGCGACCTAGGAAACAAATAGCCTCGGACGAATCCGAAGTAAGGGCTGCTTCGGAGAGATTGGATATTCAGCCTTCGACATCTGCAGGTTGTGCGAGCGGTGCTTCGGTGTCGTATGTTCCCGTCTGCCATAGGACTTTCATCATTAAACTCTGAACCGTGCTTGGATACCGTTGAGTCTCCCGCGCGAGGAAGAGGAATCATTGCCCAAATAGTTATTCAACGGAGGATGACTTGGGACCGCAATATGAATATATCTGCAATTCGAGCTTACTTATTGGCTCAAAATTTAGAGAAAGAAAAAACAGGATATCGCAAAAGAATCAATCGTCACTGGAATGCAAAATATCAGCAAATAGCTGTATAATCTCAAAGACTCGCTGACCAGGTCAAGCAAATATTATGACGCCAGTTTTTATCATAATCGAAAATTAATGCAATTAGAACAGAAGCAGGTAATATATTAGCCCGAAACTCACAGATAAAAAAACAACAAGTAGAAGAAGCAGAATCCTCGGCGATTATGAGCGTCACTATTAAGACTATTAAGAGAACACATAATGTATGAAGGAATTCCTTTGGATAGTATACTCCCTATACCAAATGTACTATATTCCAATAGAACTTTATCCGCTGTTCATACCGTCAACGAGATACTTGCGAAGGATGTGTCGATGAGTATAACACTAGAAGAGATATGTCATTGGATATACGTAGGGACCCGAACTGTCTCGATGGAGCTAGGTTTGATAAAAGATAAGGTGAATTGTAATAAAACTAATAAATGGAATGATCCTCCCTGGAAGAGAAGAATTAAATAAAAGATCGAAAATATACGGTGTAAAATCGGAATTATTACTAATTACCTACGGAACCCAGAAAATACTTCTTTAAAACTAAAGAAAAAAATTGATGAAATTATTGTATTAAATATTGGAGAAGTAGCAAGAAGTCAATTAAATAAAAAACTTGGTGTTTACATGGAAACACTCAAGCAGAAATTAGCAGTGCTAGAAAATAGAATCAGGAGGTATACAGAAGCTCATGATCAAAGGAGACAAAATTAAATATTTAATAAAAGAGAACAATATTTTTATAAATCTTTAAAACCTAAAAAGGAAGATAATAACGATGTCTATCTAGATGTTATTGAAATATCAGAGTATTGGAAAGGTATTTGGGAAAGTAAAAAATGTTTTAACAATGAAGCAAATTGGTTCGAAAATATTCGCCATGGCTTATCAGATCTCCAACCTATGGACGCAACCAGTATCACTTTGCAAGATGTGACTGATGCACTCAAGCAAATGAAAACCTTTAGCAGTGTTCATAGCCACCTAGCTGTGTGGTATCAGAAACTACTGTCTGAAGAGATTGACTTACCAGCGAAGTTCTATACCGGTATGACTCAATAAAGAAAGGAAGCAAAAACAGGCTGGAGCCACAGGATTTGAGACCCATAACTTGTCTTAATGGTGTGTACAAATTACTAACGGCTGTAATCAGGAATAAATAAGTTGACAGATTACATTGAGGAAAAGGGTATTATGGCAGCTGAACAGTTAGGTATTAAGGCAGGTTCAAAAGGTTGCAAAGAATTTCTGATTATCGATTCTTTTATTGCTGCTCAAGTTACAAAAAAATCTCGCAATATTACATGGTCTTGGATTGACTACCGTAAAGCCTTCGATTCGGTTCCCCATGATTGGCTTCCGGAAGTGTTGAAAATCTATAAAGTAAACCAGGCAATAATAGATCTATTAGAATGACAAAGATCAAGGCAGTTGATAAGCTGATTACAAGGTTGTGCTCTCAACTGGTCTCTCAGAATTTCCCTATTTTTAAGCGGAATCTCTCCGATTTTTACATTGAATACATTTCACGTATACACCTGAGCAGTTAATATTGCTGTTTGATATATTTTTTTTCTCTTTCCTTCTTTCTTTCTTCTCTTATGGTACACGGTATAATCACCAAGTGATGTACAGTAAGGTACCCACGAGGACTCGGTCAGACGGAGTAAGCTCACCAGCCAAACAAAGAACTCGTCGCTGCCTACGAGAAACATCTCCAACAACAACAGTGAACAATTCAGAACCAGAACCTAACCCACAAACAGGAACTGCTTCGCAAAAAATGATCGAAGAATCCTCTATCAAGTGCTTCAAAATGACCGAGAGGTAATGGAGTCTGCTGCAATACCCACAGAACAAGGTCTCCTCTCCTCAAGGTTCACAAGGCCTGCTCTGATATTTGAGAAAAATGTCAAAAATTTCCAGTTGTTCTGCACCCAACTAAATAAAATCTGTTGTGGCAGTTATTCATGTCTTAACAGGACCAACGATCCAAAAATAAAACCAGATATTGCTGAAAACTACCGAATAGTAAAGTATCTCTCAGAAACGAATGCGAATTTTCATATGTACCAGCTTAGGCAGGAGAGATCGTTACGAGTAGTAATAAGAAATTTACACTCCTCGACCCCAACTGAAGTGATAAAAGATGAACTAGCGGCGCTTGGTTTCAAAGTAAGTAAGGTAACCAACGTTCTGAAGGAGAATAAGGAGCCGCCTGGAATAAAAAATAAAGTTCCACTACCTTTATTGTTCGTGGATATGGAGCCATCACCCGGTATTGAGAATTGATATTACATAATGGTGAAAGTAGAGAAACCATACCCGAAGAGAGAAATCGTGCAGTCCCATAATTGTCAGGCGTATGGTCACGTCAGGCGTATGGTTTCACCGAAAAGAACAAGCAGCTTCCTCGAGGAACTAGGTGTCGACATTAACGGAGTAGCGAGGTTGGCTGAAAATATAGTCCTCGACTCTCTGGGAATCATTCACCACCACGTGCATGGCTAGGCTGGGAGTTTTAATTTATGTATCTATTTAAATACTTTAAATATTTATTGTCAGGCGTATGGCCACACGACTTATTGTCATCATCTGCTGGGTTGCGTGAAATGCGGTGAACAGCACAAATCAGTGGAGTGCACAAAACCGATACAAGGTCCTGCAGTATGTGCAATATGCCTGGAGGGACACCCGGCTAACTACAAAGGATGCCAAATTTACAAGAATCTCGAATCCTGACACCAGAAAAACCGGATTCAAGACCAAGAAGAGAGAGAGAGCCTTCTAGAATAGTAAACAATGGTGTACCATCTTCCCAGCTACTTAGAGGTAAGAGCTCAACCGATAACTGTCAAGCCTTGCTGCAACAACTACCTCAACCTCAAAATCCTATTGATCCGAATAAACCTAACCATCAACATCAAATTCATCATATCCTTCCTCCTTCCAATGCAACAGATCTGATCAGTTTGCTGGCATCGTTCCTTACCGATTTTAAATCCTTAGTTACTCCACTCATATAACTCCTCACAAATCTCGTATCTCACCTCATCCCTCCGTTAAAAAATCCTTAATGACTCACATCCCGAAACCCATATCCCTTATCCTTTGGAATGCGAATAGTGTTAGAAATCATACAGACGAACTATCTACTTTACTAGTTGACAAGAACATTGATGTGGCACTAATTACTGACAGACCGTACTGACAATTCTGACGGTAGAGCACATGCCTGCACTGCTGTCATTGTACACCAATCCATGTCCCATCACCTACTCCCATTACCTGCTCAAGATTTCCTGCAATCCACCACCTTTGTAATCAAGACCTTCACCTTTCCCGTCACCCTAGCATATTGCCCTCCAAACAGATCCATATCTAATGAACAGTTCACTTCATTTCTCCGTAGGACATCACTTCATCCTGGGTGTAGACTTCAACGCCAAGCATCAAGAATAGGATTCAAGAAACACGAATTCTCGTAGTAGATCTTTGCTGTCAGCACTCAATTCCCGAAATTTCGACCTTCTTCCTCCCAACTCACCTACCTACTGGCCAACTGATCCTAACCGTAATACTGACATCCTCGATTTTTTTATCCACAGTGGCTAAGGTCCCCTCAATCATTCCCTTACCCGTCTTGCCGAACTATCCTCTGATCATAGTCCATTAGTACTCCAATTATTTCTAGCTTCTATTCCTAAGTCTTCCGCCGTCCTTCATCAGAGGTTCAGTTAACTGGAAACTCTTTCACCAAGTCCTTTCCGATAAAATTGACCTCGGAATAACCCTGAAAACCCCAAATGACCTTGACAATGCCGTACACTTTTTTACCACCAGTATCCAACAAGCAATCTGGACTGCTTCCTCTCCAAACCACTCCTCAAGAACTCCCAAGAAAAATAAGTTACCTCAACACCTCATAGACCTAATCCATACCAAACGCCATGTCAGATCATTATGGCAACTTACTAGACACCCCTCCGATCGTCATTCCTATAATTATTTTTGCAAACAATTAAAGCTAGAATTGGCCACCTTCAGATCCCAATCCTTCTACTCCTACCTTACTTCCTTCTCTTCTCATGACAATTCCCTATGGAATATCACTAAGCAAATCATAAAACCCCATCATATATCACATGATGGGGTCTCTCCGTTGAGGTGATGGTTCTTGGGTAGCATCTGACGAAGATAGAGCCGAGGAATTCTCCAAACACCTTTCCCTTACGTTCACCTCTCATCCAGAATCCAATCCCACCCACATATTAGCAGTACAGAAATTCCTTAATTCACCCATCCCACTCTTCTTACCGCCTAAAGCAGATAATCCGTCTGAGGTCAACATCCACTTACAAAAACTACCTACCCGCAAATCACCTGGATACGACCTCCTTACCTCTCAGATCCTTAGACAACTCCCTCCTAAAGCTGTCATATTCCTTACATACATATACAATAGCATCCTACGAACCATCCACTTTCCTCTTTTGTGGAAACATTCCACTATTATCCGAAACCAGGCAAAACCTCCCAACACCTCAACGTCCTACAGACCAATTAGCCTACTTCCGATTCTCTCAAATATCTTTGAAAATATCCTCCTGAAACGAATCCTACCCTTTATAGAATCCCAAAATCTTCCGTTCGGATTTCGTTCACAACACTCCACAGTCCAACAAGGACTCCGAGTGGTCGATCATTTCCTAAGCATTGGAAAACAAGCAATATTGCTCGGGTGCATTTCTGGACATAGCTCAAGCTTTCGACTAGGTTTGGCACTCCGGGCCTCTTTCCAAGCTGAAAACCCATCTTTATCAGTCCTTATACCTTGTCCTCTGTTCCTATCTCTCAGATGGTACCTTCCGAGTTCGCTGCTGTACTGAATTTTTGAATTTCTATCCAATTGAGGCAGGTGTTCCTCAAGGTAGCGTATTGGGTCCCGTCCTTTACATCCTCTTTACCGCCGATATCCCTGTCCATCCCGATACATTCCTGGCAACTTTTCCTGATGACACCGCCATTCTATCATCCGACAATGGCCAGATTCTCCACTCACGACATGGGTGTATGGGGCTAAAGCACTCTTGCTCAATCTCCACTGAGTTCAGCTCCAGTGATGCGGTTGAGAGAGAAGTGCAGGGATCTCCTGGAGTCATGCTTTTCCCTCCACCGTTGGAGGGACAAGTCTGGTTTGGAGTTCCCTCGCCAGATTGTAAATATTGTATATAGGTATGTATGTGTTCTTTTTATTCATTTATTTTTAGGTTATTTTATTCTTATTTATTGTATATATATTATTTTTCTGTATAATTTATTTTATTTATTGTGCATAGAGTGTGAATGTGATCTGTGAACACTATTATAAATGTCCTTGAGACAGATTGTAATATGTTTCAATAAATAAGTTTAAAAAAAAATCCGGACAGTACTACAGAACGAAAACTTTATGCTGTGTGATTTTATATAGTACATAATTTGTTACATCGTTTACTGCTTTCATTATCATAGCTTCGTTGTGAAATACATTTCCAATTTCATCTATGAGTTCCATGATCTTCTTCTCACTACATGCTGCTTTATAAAGTGATTTTTGTAATTTACCATCGACATACACATCTTCTTTCACACCAGAAAAGCTAGGAACACTTGTGTCTCCATCTGGAAACATATATTCAAAAAAATCATCAAATCGACGTCCTTCTAAAAATATACGGTGTAGCACACGATTTCCAAGTATTCCTAATCTAATTTAAAAAAAATTAACAGATTCATTTTTAATGTGCTTAGAATTAATTTTTGACAAATGATTTATACTTTCTCCGCTTTTCCATTGGTACCGACAGAATAAAGAGAAACTTTAGAACTCCACTTATATTTATTTGTTCACCAAAACCTATTCAGGAAAACTGTCGGTAATAAAGATAACGTTCCTGAAATTTGAGGAGGTTGGTTTACTACAATGAGAGATATATATTCATATTAGTATAACGTATGGCTTAATATTTATTATTTAAATATCTAGAACTTTGATTGGTTCATAATTTCTTATTTCTATTCTTCCAAAACTATACTGAATTTGTGAAAATATGCCCAACCCTCTTTATTTACACCTTGTATTCTTTAGCATAATGAAGCATTTGCTCGTTGAACTTATTGTAATTTTGTTGAACTTCTGCAATTTATTGAGGTGTTAGTGATTTAAAAGATCATATTTATGATGCGTCATTTAGCGAAAAGGAAAAATTGAAAAAAGTTGTATTATGATGTATATAAATTCATCTCCCTGATTCATCTTCGGGATCCCAAGGGACGCCTGTGTTTCCCGTTTATATCCAGAGTTGAAGTTGCTTTATCCTTCCTACCGTCGTAAGTATTTCCTGGCATCCTTCCTCTTTCAAGTCATCCATTCCCACCGTCCCTCATACATCTCCGAGCTCCTTCAATTTAAATCCTCTGCTCGTTTCCGCAATACTCGTTAGTGGTCTTCTGAGTTATACATAAGGGCCCACTGAACCGCTGCTTTCGACAGATCGTTCATTATCCGATCCTCATCCCTATGGAACTCAATCCCTCCCGACATCCGTCAATCCAAAACCCTTCCTACCTTTAAAACCAGCCTGTTCATTCATTTCTTATCCATCCAGTCCCCATGAAATTGTAAATATGTATATAAATTATTAGATCGTTCTTCATTATTTTTATTTCATGTTTTTTTTTTCAATTTTTCATTTTGTATTATTAACTGATTTAAATAAGAAAGTAACTGTTAATTTCTTTTATTATTATTTTTTATTTTGACTATTCACTTACTCTTCTACATTTTTGATATCTCTGAGGCTCCTTAACCCACATTTTTGTCTCTCTGTATTATTCTACAGGGACTCGTCCCAGAATAAATAAAGCATTATTATTACTATTATTATAAACAGTCCCCGTCAAATGTTTTGCAACACTCACAATTTTCGAGATTTTCTTGGTTTTGAACTTGATCCATGCTTTTTTATATTTATAGTAATATTATTTATTAAATAGAGACGTGAGGGATTAGACACATCATTTTTATTCACTGTTTACCAAAAAAACGACGGAATTTTGGTTTATTCATTTCAAATTTCCATTCAGGCCATGTTTATCTTTTTTTTGCTTTAAGTCTGTTCTCTATTTAGTCTAGTTATAACAATTAATTTTATTCATAATGAATCGTTTAAGCCACTATGATTCGGCCAGAATCATCGTTGCTTATGAAGAAACCAATCATTGCGTTAAATATCTAATCGCCTTAATATTCACTATTATTCCGTTTCAAGGACCAAAAAAATGTATAGTGTGGCTGGTAATTTAATCCCGTAGATGATCACTTCATTAAACTACACTCACTTCATAAGCGTAATTGTACCTCTTCTTCCATTAAAAACTTGATCGCTGGTGTTCGAGGTGTATTAATCTCGGTGTCAACGGTCATTAGACCGCCGGTAAGTCAAACCTCAGCTGAAGAAGGTCATTGAAAGATCCTATTCTCACCGCAGAACACCCCTTAAAGAGATTGAGATTTGGAAAGGAACACCAATCTTGGACCGCGGAGGATTGGAAAAACGTTTTATTCATTGATAAGAAGCGAGTGGCTCTTAATAGACCAGAAGACGGTAAAAGAGTTTAGAGAATGGCTGGAGAACGGTAAAGTTAGTATTGCACCTAATAAATTGAGCCATTTGAGGGGAGGGGTAGGGGGTTTCTATCATGTTCTGTGAAGGCATATCTTGGGAGGCATATGCCTAGTTAGTCCCAGTCCAAGGAGGTGCCTTAAACACTTTGAGTTGTGTAGAAATGATTCTTCAAGACCATGTAGTGACTTTTATGCCGTTAATAGTCTCTGAATCGTTGCACATGCATAATAATGCCCGTCCTCACAAGGCAATTTGTGTTTCTGAGAACCTGAACACCAAAAATATCCAAACCATTGATTTGCCAACAAGAAATGCTGACCTTAATTCATTCGGAAATGTTTGGGATTATCTTATAAGAAAGGTTCGGTCAAGATATTCACCTTCTACTATCCTTGAAATGCTAAAGGCGGATGTATTCGAGGAGTGGGACAATATATAAGTATGGAAAGAAGAGTGGAAGGAGTCATGAAAACCAGAGGGGGCAATACGTCTTATTATATGTAAATTTAAAATTGAAAATTGTAAAAAAGGGAAATTTTAAAAAGTAAGTTTTCGAACTTTTTTGTTTATCGGAAGATATATTGTAATTTATTCTAGTAAAACTTGTTTATTCATGGTTTAAAGTTAAGTGTCAGTGGGTTAAAACTATTGTAAATTGTAACTTGAATAAGTATTCAATGAATGCAAGAAACAAATTGAATTTATTCGAACACGACAAAGATAATAATGAATAATAAAATTAAAAATGTAGTGCCATTATTGAAGTATATTAGATTAAACTATGAAATGGTATTACGACTAATACCATTGCATTTACGAATTTTAACTCCCCCTTCTTCCCACCAGTTTACGAACAATTTCGTAAAGTTTGTATAATTGAAGATAGCCCACCTCTCTACAGTAGCTCTGACATTCTGATTGGGATTTAGAGCTGTTCAATGCGAACTGTCCTTCTTTACCTCGGTTCTTTTTCGCTCTCAATAGTTATACTTTTCTTCCTAAAACCATAGCTTTCTTGACACCCTCACCCTTGATAAAATCCTACATGACCTTGAAACCCTAAACTTTATTTTTTTTGTTGTATATTGAGTATTACAACAGTCTGCCTCTTGGACATTGGTTATATTGAGGTAGGATGACATTCACACTATATGTACAAAAAATATAAAATAAATAGAAGCAAAATAATTATCAAAAGTATATACAATAGATAATAAAATAAAATAACCTAAAAATAAGAAAATTAATACTAAGCCAAAAAAAACAAAAAAAAACACATGCATACCTATATACAATCAGGCGAGGGAAATCCAGGAGAACCCTGCGCTACTCTCTCAATCTTATCTACTAAAGCCAGCGGAGATTGATCGAGAGAACTTTAGCCACAAATTAACGAACTCGTACAACAGTGAAGACTTTGAAATATACTTTTATTGTGAAACATAAAGTTATATTGACATAATCTTAGTGAACTTTTTACAAACTAGCCTTGTGAGGCCTAAACTAATGTTACATAAGTTACATCTAGTGATATTTACAGATGGAATGATGGAATGAATTTCTCTTAGATTAAGGGCGGTAATATAGCCCAACTCTGGGGAGGGGATAGGATTGGCCAGAGTAGGAGAGGGGGTGATAGGCGTTATCTTGGTTTCTAGGAACCAACTAGGGGTAGGTGCCGGTAGGGATACTGTACAAAGGATATTCAGAAGTAATGTAATAAAACTTCTCTAAGGGCGGAAGCCTTGACATTTTAAAAGGAATCCGATGCACAATTGCCTGATATTCGGGGTTGTGACATTGACAGATTTTAGAATTAGGGCGGATGCACGTCATATAAATATACCAAATGGTCAAGATGCTTAACTAGTGCCACGGACAAGGGTCACAGGATACTATAACTCAGTGGTCAAAGCGAGCGTGCTTAATTGTAAAAAGATGTGCCTGTAACCAAGGATATAGCAATATTCAAAGAATTGTATTTAAAAAGGCTATTGTCTTTTATCTCCTTCGTTCTACAAGTGCAAAGTCTCTTGCAGCACTCAACTATACTGTTGGTTTAGTCGTTGAATTTATTTATACCATGCTTGGCCCTTCCATCAAATTAAGGGTAATCAGGAGTAATCAGGTTGTGAGGGATAGATAGGGTCCATAGGTATGTGGTTAACAATTACATTTTTACAATATTTTGTGAATACTTATATCTATAAATTTCTAACCCATCTTTTTTTAAATTTTTTTATTACAGTTTTGATGGTTATTTATATTATAACATCTAATATTTCTATTGAATATTAATTTTAATAACATCAAATTTTCTTTGTTTTATCGCTGACACTAGAATAATAGATGAAAATGACCATTATATGAAACAACAAGTAAACTTACTACAAATGGAAAATTATAAATAAATGCAATAGATATAATATTTCTATTCAGTCTATAGCATAGCTGATTTATTCCTAGTTTATGTTATCTAATAGTAATATATGTATCTACAATTGCTTTCAAACAATAGATATTAATTAATTAATATTAACTTAATATTATAATATTTAGAATATATTTACAACTTAATAAACTAGTACATGTTGACTTAGTTTCATTTCTAAGTTTATAATGTAATTTAATGCAGTATATAATTTTCGTTTCTTAATCATTTCACTTTTAGAGATAGAAACCTCTCCTTTTTTTTTTTCATAATTTATATTTAAAAGTACAGTAATGTAATTTGTTATGACAATAGAAAATATTACAGTTTTTTACACCAATGGGTATACAATGAGATTATGATATATGGTTATTTGTTATTCTTAATTACTTTTTTTCTAATATCATAGAATAATATTCATATTAAAATTTTTTAACAGAAACAATTAGACAATAGCTATTTCTATATCGAAAACAGTATTCCTCATTTGATAATAAGTAACAATAAATTATTTAATCTAACTTTATTTTATTATTATATATACCTTTTTTTTAATTAGTAATTGTTTTTTACTCTGTAACTAATTATTAATTAGTATCATCCTTATTTTACTTTCTTCACTTAATTTAAAAAAATTAATTTAGCTAAAGTTGTTAATTGTATATATTATTATTTCGTTACATTGTATAAATTACACGTTTTCAATGGATTCAGTAAATTAATAATATTTTTATTTTATTTCTTTTCTTAACTGATTATTTAATCTAATTTCAAGAAATAAACCAATTTCATTATAGGATTTTATCTCCTATTTTAATATCTTTAAAATTAAAAGTAATATAAAACATAAACGTAATTTTTAATTATAATTCCATACATTATACCAATCAGTTCTGTTATTTTGTTTCTTTTTTTCTCTTTAAATGTTTTAGTTAGGCCTTACGTTCGATAGGAGAATGACATGGGGTCCACATGTGAAGAAAAAACAAATCACATTAAATCTAAGACTAAAATTGTTACATTCACTGTTAAGACGACATTCCAAATTAAATGCAAGACAGAAACTAAGTATTTACACATATCTTTTAAAACCTCTTTGGACTTACGGACTACAAATATACGGAATTGCAAAACCAACTCACATAAAAAAAACTCCAAACTTTTCAGTCGAAGATACTACGACTAATCACTCAAGCACCATGGTACGTAAACAACCACACTTTACACACCGACTTACACGTTCCGACAGTCAACGAACACATACGAACGTACTACAAACGATTTCATAACATGTTAAACGGGCACTCCAACCAGCTGGTAAAAGAAATGGCCACAACTAGTATGCCCGAGAACTCCAGAAGACGACTGAAAAGGGTCTGGATGAGGGATCTGCTGAAATAATGTTTTAATAAATAAACGCCATGGAAGGGATACCGCTGGGTATTGCTATTCCTCATGCCTATCAAGCCTTTTTTATTTATTTATTATTATTATTATTTTTTTCTCTCATTACTACGCCAGCACATCTGCTGATTGTCAATCATAATTGACAGGTGCGGATAGATGTATGTAAGTCCAAAAAAAAAAAAAATGTTTTAGTTATATTTTCTTCTGCAAAAGTCAAACAAAAATCCCTCTTCTTTATTCTTTTCTTTTTAATATAATATAACAATATGAACATTCAATTCTTGGAGTAACAATATCTTGAATACACACGAATGCTAATATATTTAATTATTTATTTTAATGTTAATCCAGAAATAATATTATATTTATTTTATTTATTATAATGAACTATCAAACGAAAAATTAAATCAACGGTTTAATGATGAATATGAATTTAATTTTTAATCTTATGTTTCTATAATAAAATGAAGAATGTGGAACAATAAAAAGTTAAATACGCTTGATAATTATATTTAAAAATTATATACAAACCGAAACGTCATGCGAAGTATTGAAAAGTAATGTTGCAGTACATTTACTACTAATTCTTCTTACTATGTTTTACATTGATAACTTAAACTTTATTTTATATTTTATTTTTTCAAAAATAGGATCTAGTTTGATCTTAACTTTTAATTTTTTGTCTTGCCTTATATTAATTATAAATGGATTATAATTAAATTAAATGATGATTATTAATAAAATATCAATTATTAATAATATAGTTTGGTTATAATTAAATAAAATAATTATTGGTAATATTAGTGATATTATTAATTAACGTGGATTGATTATGATTAAATGATTAGTATTAAAATATTAACGATTATCAATAATATTAATTGATTATAATTGAGCTAATTGATTACAATTAAATTACATTAAATGGTTATTATCAAAATAATCACTATTATTATTATTATATCATTTAATATATTATTGAATAATATTAATATTAATTGATTAGAATTAAGTTAAACATTATAATTTAATTAAATGATTATAATTAAATTAAGTAAATAATTGCTTATAAGTTATATATATATATATATATATATATATATATATATATATATATATATATATATATATATATATATATATATATATATATATATAAATGAATTATGATTTTCAAACCAAAAAAATAAATAAAGTGATAATGATTCCATTGATTCATAAGAATCAATGATTCCCTTTTTCTAGTTTTTCTTAAATTATTTGTTGTTGTTTTTTTTGTTTTATTCATGTTTTGCTTTTCTTATTCTTATTTGTTTATTTATACCTATTTTCAAACTTTATATTTTTTCCTAAGACCAATTTATTTGTATTTGTATATTTTAAATAAAGTTAATGAATACATTGTTTGAATTTCAATGTTTGTTTTGTTGTTTTCAACTTTTTTGTAAAATATCTGGCTAAGTTTTTCATTTATTCGTACTTGCTAATTATTTATTCTTGTCTAAGAATAAAGTTTATTTTTTTAATTATTTATTTTTTTATTATTATAACACATCTTATTATAAAACATATTTAATATTCTCTTTTAGGTTGTTTAAATTAATTTTTAATCATTTGTTTTTTTATTATTAAAAATTTTCTTTTCATCAAACAATTATTGCCAAAAGTAAATGAAAAAATAAGAAAAACAAAAATTAACCTATAAAAAAAGTTTTGATTTTATTTTATTTCCATTATGACCAAAGAAGTAAAACAAGATGATCACAAGATAATTTTTTTTCTTTTATATATCTAGAATGTTGTTAAATTTATAATAACTTGTTTTTTTTTTTCAATATTTAGTTTTCGTTGTTTATATTAATTTTAATTTTATTATTATTAAAGTGTTTATGTTTTTTATTTATTTTTATTATTAGTCTGGTTTTCCTCCCCCCTTTTTTTTTTCTTTTTCGGCTACGTTTATTCGCTGTAGAATTTCTATCTGGTTTCAATATCCAAAAATAAATTGAATTATTACCGAACGGCCATTTATGAATTTTTTTTATATTTGCCAGTATTTTTGTTTTTAATTTTCTTATAATATCGCTTAAAACGATAATCTTTTCTTTTTTCCTAATTTTATGTTTTTTTGTTAATTGCCTATCTGTAAAAAGTGAATCATCACTACCTATATAAAATTTTATATGTTTATTGGTAATATTTGGCTGTTTATATTGATCAAATATTAACTTTGATACATCAACTTTTAAATTACTAATCGTCTTTTCTTTTAAGTAATCCATGTTTTCTACATTTATATCAATGATATTTATACTATCAAGATCAATAGAATTTTCCGTTTTAAGAATTCATTTTTCTTCACATGAAAGAACTTGTTTTTTAATTGGTTCGGTTGTACTCAATTCTTCAACTAATACCGTTGGCATTGACACAACCTCTTTCTGTTCTATCTCTGTAAAATTAACTTCTGCATTTAGTGATTTTATTGGATAAAGAAATAATGGGGATTCAATAACAGTTGTCGAATTATCTAAGATGCCTTTTTCCGGAATAGGAATATCATTATTAATATTAATATTATATTCAGGAGAATTTCTTTTCTCCATTTGAATTTTTAGTTGATTATCATTTTTTTCCGATTTTATTGGGCATTCAAATATTTCATCTGATTCTTTTTTATTCTTTTTGACTTCGTTTTGCCGTAATTCGCCTAATTTTTCATTTTTTTGGCCGTCTACGACTGAAAAATTATTTTTTATAAGGGTTCTTTGTAAAAACTATTGGTTTGATTATTTATTTTGAAATTGTCCTCATTATTATTTTGAGTTGACTGATTAAAATCTTCGAAATCTACTTCTGGAGTATTATAAGAAGGTTCTAATAAGTGTTCTGCCAAATAAATCTGTTGAAGTTTTTCTTCTAGTTCCCGAATCTTTCGATCTTCAGGGTCTTCTTCGATACTAGAATTGATTTTAACCTGTTGTTTTGGGTTTTTATTAATTGGGGAATAAAAATGCGTGTATGATTTTGATGAAGATTGTTTAATTTTACAGTGGAAATCTGTAGTTTGGTGGGAACTATTATTATAATTTTGCGGAATAGGTTCTTTAAAATTATTGCTTCTACGCCAAACATTACGGAATGAATTTACTTTTTGATCTTTTGAAGACCACTTTTTGTAATATTGAGGTGAGGTGTAACTTTCATTTTTATTGTAGTTATTTATATGACCGTTAGAAAGTTTATTTGTCCCATTTGAAGCGGGTTTTAATGGAACTGGCTCATCAAAAAGCAGATGATTTTCAGTTTCTAACAAAACTCTCAAATCATCTAAACTTCTTAACTCCTCAATTCTTATCATTATATTAACTCCGACATTAATAGGCATATTGGCACAAAACTGATATAATATTCGCCGTTCAAATTGTTCTATTATTAATTTATTATTAATTATATTATCTGTATTGTATCGGTGCTTTATTAGGTTTCTGAATTATCCAACCTTTGAAGAAATTCCAACGGTTCTTCATTGTGTTTAATTTTTATTTCAATTAAATCTAATTTTAATTGTTCAATTGATTTCGTATTACTAAATGTATTTTGCAGATAATTTATTAAATCTCCAATTTTGTTAATCTGATAATTAAATTTAATGTATTCTGCTCCTTCGGTTAGGTGAGCCAATGCCTCATTTAATAAAATCTTTTCATTATACTCTTTGAATGAATTATTCTTAGAGCATAATTTATTAGTTAATTTCCTTAAGAAATCTATATATTTTTTTTAATATTTTAATTCGCCATTAAAACAAGGCATGTTAATATAATATTTTTCTTCAGTAGGTAACGATTCCATTATTATTATTTTATTTACAAATTTATTTTACTAAATTTCAATTTAAATCTTTCAATTTAAATTATTGCGTATTTTTTAAAATATATTATTCCAATAAATATATTATTAACCATAGGGTTATTCATTTACCTTTTGTATGATATAGAAATTAAAAAACAATACATAAACATAAATATACATACAAATAAAAGTAAAAATCTTAATCTTACTGATGAAGTTCGGTTATCTTCTTCTTGGTATCTGGGAGCAGTAGGCCAATTGAAGATATCAGTTTCAAAATACCTCGGTGGAGTGATTTTCTGAAACTGGAATTTTCCTGAAGAAAAATTGGTACCTCGTGTTGAGTGGGCCAATTTCTAGAGCTTGTAAAAGTGACTAGCGGTGACGAGCAGATATCTTGAGAAAGTGAGTCTTCAAGTCAACGTTCTTCCAATGTTGACTTGAATCCTCTGGATTTTCTGTTAAGTAGTCTGTATAGCTGGCCAAATCTTTGGTTAAGTTCTTGTCTTTTAAGTCTAGTATGTGGGTTCCAAGTTAGTCTTTTGTCTAAAAGGAATCCAAGATACCGAATTGTATCTGAAACGGGGAGAGGTACAGAGTTGAAAAGGATATGTGGACAGGATCTGCGTCGGAGGGTAAAGGTGACATGCTTGCATTTGGATTCAATGATCTTAATGCGCCAATTGTTGCACCATTGCTCAATTAGGGAGATGTGTCTTTGTAGATTTAAGGATGCAGTTTCAGGATCTAGGTGGGATGACAGGATGGCGGTATCGTCCGCCAAGGTTGCAAGAAGGGTATCGGGATTGGTTGGAATGTCAGCGGTGAAGAGGATGAAGAGGACTGTGCCCAAGACACTGCCTTGTGGAACACCAGACTCAATTGGATAATAGGTGGAGAATTCAGTGCCGCAGCGGACTTGAAAGGAACGATTTGAGAGGTAGGATTTGAGGACTAGGTACAAGGATTGGGGTAGGTGAGTTTTGAGCTTGAAAAGCAAGCCATCATGCCACACCCGGTCGAAAGCTTACGCTACGTCCAGGAATGCACCGGTGTAATATTGCTGTTTTCAAGCGCAGAGGATATATGGTCAACAACGCGAAGGCCTTGTTGAACAGTGGAGTGTCTTGAGCGGAATCCAAACTGATGGGATGGGATATTGTGGGTTTCGAGTATGGGTAGGATGCGTTTGAGAAGGATTTTTTCAAAGATTTCTACTGTTTTATTGCACTAAAGTTCACTAATTAACTGGTAATTAAGTCACTTTGTGGGAGATAATGAAGCAGGTTGGTAGATAGAAACTAGCGCATGCGCATACTCGTCAGGCATAAACTAATGTTACATAAGTTACATCTAGTGATATTTACAGATTGAATGATGGAATGAATTTCTCTTAGATTAAGGGCCGTAATATAGCCCAACTCTGGGGTGGAGATAGGATTGGCCGGAGTAGGAGAGGGGGCGATAGGCGTTATCTTGGTTTCCAGGAACCAACTAAGAGTAGATGCCGGTAGGGATACTGGACAAAGGATATTCAGAAGTAAAGTAATAAAACTTCTCTAAGGGCGGAAGCCTTGACAGTTTAAAAGGAATCCGATGCACAATTGCCTGATATTCGGGGTTGTGACATTGACAGCTTTTAGAATTAGGGCGGATGCACGTCATATAAATATACCAAATGGTCAAGATGCCCGACTAGTGCCACGGACAAGGGTCACAGGATACTATAAATCAGTGGTCAAAGCGAGCGTGCTTAATTGAAAAAAGATGTGCCTGTAACCAAGGATATAGCAATATTCAAAGAATTGTATTTAAAAAGGCTATTGTCTTTTATCTAACATACACTCATGTCTTGAGTGGAGAACCTGGCCATTGCTAGAACTGCAAAATAAATGATACAAATGATCTCTGGTGGCTGGTAATCTAATCCCATAGATGATCACTTCATTAAACTACACTCACTTCATAAGCGTAATTGTACCTCTTCTTCCATTAAAAACTTGATCGCTGGTGTTCGAGGTGTATTAATCTCGGTGTCAACGGTCATTAGACCGCCGGTAAATCAAACCTCAGCTAAAGAAGGTCATTGAAATATCCTATTCTCACCGCAGAACACCCCTTAAAGAGATTGAGATTTGGAAAGGAACACCAATCTTGGACCGCGGAGGATTGGAAAAACGTTTTATTCATTGATAAGAAGCGAGTGGCTCTTAATAGACCAGAAGACGGTAAAAGAGTTTAGAGAATGGCTGGAGAACGGTAAAGTTAGTATTGCACCTAATAAATTGAGCCATTTGAGGGGAGGGGTAGGGGGTTTCTATCATGTTCTGTGACGGCATATCTTGGGAGGCATGTGCCTAGTTAGTCCCAGTCCAAGGAGGTGCCTTAAATACTTTGAGTTGTGTAGAAATGATTCTTCAAGACCATGTAGTGACTTTTATGCCGTTAATAGTCTCTGAATCGTTGCACATGCATAATAATGGCCGTCCTCACAAGGCAATTTGTGTTTCTGAGAACCTGAACACCAAAAATATCCAAACCATTGATTTGCCAACAAGACATGCTGACCTTAATTCATTCGAAAACGTTTGGGATTATCTTATAAGAAAGGTTCGGTCAAGATATTCACCCTCTACTATCCTTGAAATGCTAAAGGCGGATGTATTCGAGGAGTGGGACAATATATAAGTATGGAAAGAAGTGTGGAAGGAGTCATGAAAACCAGAGAGGGCAATACGTCTAATTAAATGTAAATTGAAAATTGAAGATTGTAAAAAAGGGAAATTTTAAAAAGTAAGTTTTCTAACTTTTTTGTTTATCGGAAGATATATTGTAATTTATTCTAGTAAAACTTGTTTATTCATGGTTTCAAGTTAAGTGTCAGTGGGTTAAAACTATTGTAAATTGTCACTTGAATAAGTATTCAATGAATGCAAGAAACAAATTGAATTTATTCGAACAGGACAAAGATAATAATGAATAATAAAATTAAAAATGTAGTGCCATTATTGAAGTATATTAGATTAAACTATGAAATGGTATTACGAATAATACCATTGCGTTTACGAATTTTAACTCCCCCTTCCTCCCACCAGTTTACGAACAATTTCGTAAACTTTGTATAATTGAAGATAGCCCACCTCTCTACAGTAGCTCTGACATTCTGATTGGGATTTAGAGCTGTTCAATGCGAACTGTCCTTCTTTACTTCGGTTTTTTTACGCTCTCAATAGTTATACTTTTCTTCCTAAAACCACAACTTTCTTGACACCCTCACCCTTGATAAAATCCTACATGACCTTGAAACCCTAAACTTTTTTTTTATTGTATATTGAGTATTACAACATTCTACCTCTTGGACATTGGTTATATTGAGGTAGGATGACATTCACACTATATGTACAAAAAATATAAAATAAATAGAAGCAAAATAATTATCAAAAGTATATACAATAGATAATAAAATAAAATAACCTAAAAATAAGAAAATTAAAACTAAGCCAAAAAAAAAAAAAAAAAAAAACACATGCATAGCTATATACAATCAGGCGAGGGAAATCCAGGAGAACCCTGCGCTACTCTCTCAACCTTATCACTGGTACTAAAGCCAGCGGAGATTGATAGAGAGAACTTGCACCACAACACATGTCTTGAGTGGAGAATCTGGCCATTTCTAGAACTGCAAAATATATAATACAAATGATCTCTGGGTCATAACTCCAATACATACGATCTAGAAAAGGTCGCTAGGCTGCTGCCGTTTCAACCTTCAAGGAGGATTATAGGGATGGGTGGTGCTTGCTAGCGATTGTTCAATACTATTTGGGTGGTACGTAAGGTTCTGGTGAAATTTGGAGAATTAACGATTATCAATAATATTAATTGATTATAATTGAGCTAATTGATTACAATTAAATTACATTAAATGGTTATTATCAAAATAATCACTATTATTATTATTATATCATTTAATATATTATTGAATAATATTAATATTAATTGATTAGAATTAAGTTAAACATTATAATTTAATTAAATGATTATAATTAAATTAAGTAAATAATTGCTTATAAGTTATATATATATATATATATATATATATATATATATATATATATAATATATATATATATATATATATATATATATATATATATATATATATATATATATATATATATATATATATATAATATATATATATATATATATATATATATATATATATAAATGAATTATGATTTTCAAACCAAAAAAATAAATAAAGTGATAATGATTCCATTGATTCATAAGAATCAATGATTCCCTTTTTCTAGTTTTTCTTAAATTATTTGTTGTTGTTTTTTTTGTTTTATTCATGTTTTGCTTTTCTTATTCTTATTTGTTTATTTATACCTATTTTCAAACTTTATATTTTTTCCTAAGACCAATTTATTTGTATTTGTATATTTTAAATAAAGTTAATGAATACATTGTTTGAATTTCAATGTTTGTTTTGTTGTTTTCAACTTTTTTGTAAAATATCTGGCTAAGTTTTTCATTTATTCGTACTTGCTAATTATTTATTCTTGTCTAAGAATAAAGTTTATTTTTTTAATTATTTATTTTTTTATTATTATAACACATCTTATTATAAAACATATTTAATATTCTCTTTTAGGTTGTTTAAATTAATTTTTAATCATTTGTTTTTTTATTATTAAAAATTTTCTTTTCATCAAACAATTATTGCCAAAAGTAAATGAAAAAATAAGAAAAACAAAAATTAACCTATAAAAAAAGTTTTGATTTTATTTTATTTCCATTATGACCAAAGAAGTAAAACAAGATGATCACAAGATAATTTTTTTTCTTTTATATATCTAGAATGTTGTTAAATTTATAATAACTTGTTTTTTTTTTTCAATATTTAGTTTTCGTTGTTTATATTAATTTTAATTTTATTATTATTAAAGTGTTTATGTTTTTTATTTATTTTTATTATTAGTCTGGTTTTCCTCCCCCCTTTTTTTTTTCTTTTTCGGCTACGTTTATTCGCTGTAGAATTTCTATCTGGTTTCAACATCCAAAAATAAATTGAATTATTACCGAACGGCCATTTATGAATTTTTTTTATATTTGCCAGTATTTTTGTTTTTAATTTTCTTATAATATCGCTTAAAACGATAATCTTTTCTTTTTTCCTAATTTTATGTTTTTTTGTTAATTGCCTATCTGTAAAAAGTGAATCATCACTACCTATATAAAATTTTATATGTTTATTGGTAATATTTGGCTGTTTATATTGATCAAATATTAACTTTGATACATCAACTTTTAAATTACTAATCGTCTTTTCTTTTAAGTAATCCATGTTTTCTACATTTATATCAATGATATTTATACTATCAAGATCAATAGAATTTTCCGTTTTAAGAATTCATTTTTCTTCACATGAAAGAACTTGTTTTTTAATTGGTTCGGTTGTACTCAATTCTTCAACTAATACCGTTGGCATTGACACAACCTCTTTCTGTTCTATCTCTGTAAAATTAACTTCTGCATTTAGTGATTTTATTGGATAAAGAAATAATGGGGATTCAATAACAGTTGTCGAATTATCTAAGATGCCTTTTTCCGGAATAGGAATATCATTATTAATATTAATATTATATTCAGGAGAATTTCTTTTCTCCATTTGAATTTTTAGTTGATTATCATTTTTTTCCGATTTTATTGGGCATTCAAATATTTCATCTGATTCTTTTTTATTCTTTTTGACTTCGTTTTGCCGTAATTCGCCTAATTTTTCATTTTTTTGGCCGTCTACGACTGAAAAATTATTTTTTATAAGGGTTCTTTGTAAAAACTATTGGTTTGATTATTTATTTTGAAATTGTCCTCATTATTATTTTGAGTTGACTGATTAAAATCTTCGAAATCTACTTCTGGAGTATTATAAGAAGGTTCTAATAAGTGTTCTGCCAAATAAATCTGTTGAAGTTTTTCTTCTAGTTCCCGAATCTTTCGATCTTCAGGGTCTTCTTCGATACTAGAATTGATTTTAACCTGTTGTTTTGGGTTTTTATTAATTGGGGAATAAAAATGCGTGTATGATTTTGATGAAGATTGTTTAATTTTACAGTGGAAATCTGTAGTTTGGTGGGAACTATTATTATAATTTTGCGGAATAGGTTCTTTAAAATTATTGCTTCTACGCCAAACATTACGGAATGAATTTACTTTTTGATCTTTTGAAGACCACTTTTTGTAATATTGAGGTGAGGTGTAACTTTCATTTTTATTGTAGTTATTTATATGACCGTTAGAAAGTTTATTTGTCCCATTTGAAGCGGGTTTTAATGGAACTGGCTCATCAAAAAGCAGATGATTTTCAGTTTCTAACAAAACTCTCAAATCATCTAAACTTCTTAACTCCTCAATTCTTATCATTATATTAACTCCGACATTAATAGGCATATTGGCACAAAACTGATATAATATTCGCCGTTCAAATTGTTCTATTATTAATTTATTATTAATTATATTATCTGTATTGTATCGGTGCTTTATTAGGTTTCTGAATTATCCAACCTTTGAAGAAATTCCAACGGTTCTTCATTGTGTTTAATTTTTATTTCAATTAAATCTAATTTTAATTGTTCAATTGATTTCGTATTACTAAATGTATTTTGCAGATAATTTATTAAATCTCCAATTTTGTTAATCTGATAATTAAATTTAATGTATTCTGCTCCTTCGGTTAGGTGAGCCAATGCCTCATTTAATAAAATCTTTTCATTATACTCTTTGAATGAATTATTCTTAGAGCATAATTTATTAGTTAATTTCCTTAAGAAATCTACATATTTTTTTTAATATTTTAATTCGCCATTAAAACAAGGCATGTTAATATAATATTTTTCTTCAGTAGGTAACGATTCCATTATTATTATTTTATTTACAAATTTATTTTACTAAATTTCAATTTAAATCTTTCAATTTAAATTATTGCGTATTTTTTTAAATATATTATTCCAATAAATATATTATTAACCATAGGGTTATTCATTTACCTTTTGTATGATATAGAAATTAAAAAACAATACATAAACATAAATATACATACAAATAAAAGTAAAAATCTTAATCTTACTGATGAAGTTCGGTTATCTTCTTCTTGGTATCTGGGAGCAGTAGGCCAATTGAAGATATCAGTTTCAAAATACCTCGGTGGAGTGATTTTCTGAAACTGGAATTTTCCTGAAGAAAAATTGGTACCTCGTGTTGAGTGGGCCAATTTCTAGAGCTTGTAAAAGTGACTAGCGGTGACGAGCAGATATCTTGAGAAAGTGAGTCTTCAAGTCAACGTTCTTCCAATGTTGACTTGAATCCTCTGGATTTTCTGTTAAGTAGTCTGTATAGCTGGCCAAATCTTTGGTTAAGTTCTTGTCTTTTAAGTCTAGTATGTGGGTTCCAAGTTAGTCTTTTGTCTAAAAGGAATCCAAGATACCGAATTGTATCTGAAACGGGGAGAGGTACAGAGTTGAAAAGGATATGTGGACAGGATCTGCGTCGGAGGGTAAAGGTGACATGCTTGCATTTGGATTCAATGATCTTAATGCGCCAATTGTTGCACCATTGCTCAATTAGGGAGATGTGTCTTTGTAGATTTAAGGATGCAGTTTCAGGATCTAGGTGGGATGACAGGATGGCGGTATCGTCCGCCAAGGTTGCAAGAAGGGTATCGGGATTGGTTGGAATGTCAGCGGTGAAGAGGATGAAGAGGACTGTGCCCAAGACACTGCCTTGTGGAACACCAGACTCAATTGGATAATAGGTGGAGAATTCAGTGCCGCAGCGGACTTGAAAGGAACGATTTGAGAGGTAGGATTTGAGGACTAGGTACAAGGATTGGGGTAGGTGAGTTTTGAGCTTGAAAAGCAAGCCATCATGCCACACCCGGTCGAAAGCTTACGCTACGTCCAGGAATGCACCGGTGTAATATTGCTGTTTTCAAGCGCAGAGGATATATGGTCAACAACGCGAAGGCCTTGTTGAACAGTGGAGTGTCTTGAGCGGAATCCAAACTGATGGGATGGGATATTGTGGGTTTCGAGTATGGGTAGGATGCGTTTGAGAAGGATTTTTTCAAAGATTTCTACTGTTTTATTGCACTAAAGTTCACTAATTAACTGGTAATTAAGTCACTTTGTGGGAGATAATGAAGCAGGTTGGTAGATAGAAACTAGCGCATGCGCATACTCGTCAGGCATAAACTAATGTTACATAAGTTACATCTAGTGATATTTACAGATTGAATGATGGAATGAATTTCTCTTAGATTAAGGGCCGTAATATAGCCCAACTCTGGGGTGGAGATAGGATTGGCCGGAGTAGGAGAGGGGGCGATAGGCGTTATCTTGGTTTCCAGGAACCAACTAAGAGTAGATGCCGGTAGGGATACTGGACAAAGGATATTCAGAAGTAAAGTAATAAAACTTCTCTAAGGGCGGAAGCCTTGACAGTTTAAAAGGAATCCGATGCACAATTGCCTGATATTCGGGGTTGTGACATTGACAGCTTTTAGAATTAGGGCGGATGCACGTCATATAAATATACCAAATGGTCAAGATGCCCGACTAGTGCCACGGACAAGGGTCACAGGATACTATAAATCAGTGGTCAAAGCGAGCGTGCTTAATTGAAAAAAGATGTGCCTGTAACCAAGGATATAGCAATATTCAAAGAATTGTATTTAAAAAGGCTATTGTCTTTTATCTAACATACACTCATGTCTTGAGTGGAGAACCTGGCCATTGCTAGAACTGCAAAATAAATGATACAAATGATCTCTGGTGGCTGGTAATCTAATCCCATAGATGATCACTTCATTAAACTACACTCACTTCATAAGCGTAATTGTACCTCTTCTTCCATTAAAAACTTGATCGCTGGTGTTCGAGGTGTATTAATCTCGGTGTCAACGGTCATTAGACCGCCGGTAAATCAAACCTCAGCTAAAGAAGGTCATTGAAATATCCTATTCTCACCGCAGAACACCCCTTAAAGAGATTGAGATTTGGAAAGGAACACCAATCTTGGACCGCGGAGGATTGGAAAAACGTTTTATTCATTGATAAGAAGCGAGTGGCTCTTAATAGACCAGAAGACGGTAAAAGAGTTTAGAGAATGGCTGGAGAACGGTAAAGTTAGTATTGCACCTAATAAATTGAGCCATTTGAGGGGAGGGGTAGGGGGTTTCTATCATGTTCTGTGACGGCATATCTTGGGAGGCATGTGCCTAGTTAGTCCCAGTCCAAGGAGGTGCCTTAAATACTTTGAGTTGTGTAGAAATGATTCTTCAAGACCATGTAGTGACTTTTATGCCGTTAATAGTCTCTGAATCGTTGCACATGCATAATAATGGCCGTCCTCACAAGGCAATTTGTGTTTCTGAGAACCTGAACACCAAAAATATCCAAACCATTGATTTGCCAACAAGACATGCTGACCTTAATTCATTCGAAAACGTTTGGGATTATCTTATAAGAAAGGTTCGGTCAAGATATTCACCCTCTACTATCCTTGAAATGCTAAAGGCGGATGTATTCGAGGAGTGGGACAATATATAAGTATGGAAAGAAGTGTGGAAGGAGTCATGAAAACCAGAGAGGGCAATACGTCTAATTAAATGTAAATTGAAAATTGAAGATTGTAAAAAAGGGAAATTTTAAAAAGTAAGTTTTCTAACTTTTTTGTTTATCGGAAGATATATTGTAATTTATTCTAGTAAAACTTGTTTATTCATGGTTTCAAGTTAAGTGTCAGTGGGTTAAAACTATTGTAAATTGTCACTTGAATAAGTATTCAATGAATGCAAGAAACAAATTGAATTTATTCGAACAGGACAAAGATAATAATGAATAATAAAATTAAAAATGTAGTGCCATTATTGAAGTATATTAGATTAAACTATGAAATGGTATTACGAATAATACCATTGCGTTTACGAATTTTAACTCCCCCTTCCTCCCACCAGTTTACGAACAATTTCGTAAACTTTGTATAATTGAAGATAGCCCACCTCTCTACAGTAGCTCTGACATTCTGATTGGGATTTAGAGCTGTTCAATGCGAACTGTCCTTCTTTACTTCGGTTTTTTTACGCTCTCAATAGTTATACTTTTCTTCCTAAAACCACAACTTTCTTGACACCCTCACCCTTGATAAAATCCTACATGACCTTGAAACCCTAAACTTTTTTTTTATTGTATATTGAGTATTACAACATTCTACCTCTTGGACATTGGTTATATTGAGGTAGGATGACATTCACACTATATGTACAAAAAATATAAAATAAATAGAAGCAAAATAATTATCAAAAGTATATACAATAGATAATAAAATAAAATAACCTAAAAATAAGAAAATTAAAACTAAGCCAAAAAAAAAAAAAAAAAAAAACACATGCATAGCTATATACAATCAGGCGAGGGAAATCCAGGAGAACCCTGCGCTACTCTCTCAACCTTATCACTGGTACTAAAGCCAGCGGAGATTGATAGAGAGAACTTGCACCACAACACATGTCTTGAGTGGAGAATCTGGCCATTTCTAGAACTGCAAAATATATAATACAAATGATCTCTGGGTCATAACTCCAATACATACGATCTAGAAAAGGTCGCTAGGCTGCTGCCGTTTCAACCTTCAAGGAGGATTATAGGGATGGGTGGTGCTTGCTAGCGATTGTTCAATACTATTTGGGTGGTACGTAAGGTTCTGGTGAAATTTGGAGAATTTTTCTGGGATAAGGTCTAGGACTAATGGGATGTTGTGGTCTTGATGTAGGGTTTTGTTGGTTAAATAGAAAGGAGCATCGACTATTGTTCGAAAGACTTTTGACTGGAAGGATTGGATGAGCTTGATGTTAGTACATTTTGCTGTTCCCCACAGTTCTATTCCGTAAGTCCGAATAGGTTTCAGTATTGTCTTGTAGATCAGTAGCTTGTTTTCAATGGAAAGTTTAGATTTTCTGTTTAGTAGTCGGTATAGTTAGCCGTATCGTCGGTTTAGTTCCTGTCTTTTTAGTTTAGTATGAGGGTTCCAGATTAGTCTTTTGTCTAAGAGAAAGCCAAGGTACCGGACTGTATCTGAGAAAGGAAGCTGGATGGTGTCAAAATAAACTGGTGGACAGGATTTATGACAAAGGGTGAAGGTTAGGTGTTTACATCTTGATTCGTTTTCTTAATGCGCCATTTCTTATACCAGTGTACAAACAGGGAGAGGTGCATTTGTAGTTTTAATGACGCTGTTTTAGGATCTGAGTTGGTTGAAAGGATAGCGGTATCATCAGCGATTGTTGCCAGGAGGGTATCAGGATGGGCATGAATATCTGCGGTGAAAAGAATGTAAAGGATGGGACCCAAGACGCTGCCCTGCGGAACTCCCGCCTCAATTAAAAGATAGTTGGAGAAGTCAGTACCACAGCGAACTTGAAAGGAGCGGTCAGAGAGGTAGGAACGGAATATTAGATATAACAATTGTGGTAAATGGAATTTAAGCTTGAAGAGCAGTAAAGAGTGCCATACCCGGTCAAAACCCGAGCAATATTGCTTGCTTTACAGGGCTGCGGAAATATGGTCTACCTTGTTGGACTGTCGAGTGGTGGGAACGAAATCCGAATTGATGGGTAGGAATTGTATGGGATTCTGTTATAGGTAGGATTCTTTTCAGCAGGATCTTTTCAAAAATTTTAGATAGTATTGGGAGTAGGCTAATTGGTCTATAGGATGATGTATTGTTGACAAGTTTGCCTAGTTTCAGGAAAAGGACGATGGTGGAATGTTTCCATATGAGAAGAAAGTAGGTAGATCTTAAGATGCAATTATAAATATATGTAAGGAATATGGTAACTTTGGGTGGAAGTTGTCGAAGGATCTGTGGGGTTAGGAGATCGTATCCCGAAGATTTACGGAGAGGAAGTTTTTGTAAGTGATGTTTGACCTCAGATGGATTAACTGCTTTAGGTAGTAAGGAGAGTGGAATCGGTGAAGAGAGGAATTCTTCTACTTTTACGATATGGGTTGGATGGGATTCTGGATGAGAAGTGAATGTACTGCAGAGGTGTCTGTCGAATTCCTCAGCTTTATCTTCAACAGACGCTGCCTAGGAGTCATCGCATCGACGAAGGAGATGGGAAATGTAATAGTGTTTTAGAATTTCTTTGTGGTTTTCCACAGGGAATTGTCATGAACTGAGAGAGAAGTAAAATAGGTAACAAAGGATTAGGATCTGAAGGATGATAATTTTTGCTTTACTAGTTTACAATAATAAATGTAGGAGCGGCGATCGATGGGGTGTTTGGAACGTTGCCAAAATGATCTGGGGCGGCGTTTGGTGTGGATTACGTCTATGAGGTGTTGGAGTAAACTTTTTTTCTTAGGAATTGTTGAGGAATGATTTGGAGAGGAAGCTTGTCCATACTGCTTGTTGAATAGTGGTGGTGAAGGAATGTCGGCATTGTCAAGGTCCTCTGATGTTTTCAAGGTTAATCAGAAGTCAATTTTTTCGGAAATGATTTGATGAAAGAGTTTCCACTAAACTGGGCCTCTGATGAAGGACGGATTTAGAGGATTTAGGAATAGGAGCTAGAGATAATTGGAGTACTAATGGACTATGATCTGAGGATAGTTCGGCAAGACGGGTAAGGGAATGATTGAGGGGACCTATGCCACTGTGGATAAAAAACCGAGGATATCAGTATTACGGTTAGAATCAGTTGGCCAGTAGGTAGGTGAGTTGGGAGGAAGAAGGTTAAAATTTCGGAAATCGAGTTCAGACAGCAAGAATTCGTGGTTCTTGAACACTATTCTTGATGCTTGGAGTTTAAGTCTACACCCAGGATGAAGTGATGCCCTACGGAGTTAAGGAATGAAGTGAACTGTTCATTGGATATGGATCTGTTAGGAGTACAATATGCTGATGCTAGGGTGACGGGAAAGGTAAAGGTTTTATTACAATGGTGGTGGATTGCAAGAAATCTTGAGTAATGGGAGTAGGTGATGGGACGTGGATTGGTGTACAATGATAGCAGTGCCGGCATGTGCACTACATAGAGCACACTCTACCGTCAGGATTGTCAGTACGATCTGTAAAGTATTGAGGTATTCTGAAGAGTTGTTTAGTGGTTAGGTGAGTTTCAGTAATTAGTACCACATCAATGTTCTTGTAAACTAGTAAAGTAGGTAGTTCGTCTGTATGATTTCTAACAACATTCGCATTCCAAAGGATAAGTGATATGGGTTTAGGGATGTGAGTCATTCAGGGATTTTTTAAAGGAAGGATGAGGTGAGATACGAAATTTATGAGGAGTGATATGAGTATAGTAACAAGGGATTTGAAATCTGTGTAGAAAGATGCTGACAAACTAGTGAGATCTGTTGCATATCAAGAGACGGAATATGATGAATTTGTTGTTGATGATTATGTATATTAGGATGAAGAGGATTTTGAGGTTGGGGTTGAGGTTTTTGTTGTGGCAGGGCTTGATATTTATCGGTTGAAGTCTTACCTCTAAGTAGTTGGGAGAATGAGATATCATTGTTTACAATTCTGGAATCCTCTCTCTCTCTCTCTTCTTGTTCTTAGTGCTTCATCTTGAATCCGGTTTTTCTGCTGTCTGTTATTGAGATTCTTGTAAATTTTTCAGCCTTTGTAGTTGGCCGCGTGTCCTTCCAAGCATAAGGCGCATATCTTGTATAGGTTTGGTGCACTCTAAAGATTTGTGCTGTTCGCCGCACTTCACGCAACGCGGCTGATGGTGACAATATGTTTTCGTGGGGCCGTAGGTCTGCCAATTATGTTACTGCACGATGTCTCTCTTGGGGTATGGCTTCCCAACTTTCACCATTGTGTAGTATATTCTTGTGATATGGTATATTTTCTCAATACCGGGTGATGGCTCCATATCCACGAACAATAAAGGCAGTGGAACTTTATTTTTTATTCCAGGCTGCTCCTTATTCTCCTTCAGAACGTTGGTTACCTTACGCACTTTGAAACCAAGCGCCGCTAGTTCATCTTTTATCACTTCAGCTGAGGTCGAGGATTGTAAATTTCTTATTACTATTCGTAACGATAGTTCTTGTGGATAAGTAGTTTGTTTTCTATTGAAAGTTTAGATTTTCTGTTCAGTAGTCTGTATAGTTGGCTGTATTGTCGGTTGTTTTCTCGTCTTTTGAGTCTATCATCTGGGTTCCATGCTAATATGCGGTCTAAGAGATAACCGAGATACCGGACTGTGTCTGGAAAGGATGCTGGGTGGAATTAAAGTGTACTTGTGAACAGGAACTGCGTCAAAGTGTGAAGGTAATGTGTTGGTATTTGGATTCATTTACTTTAATGTGCTGTTTATTACACCAGTGCTCAATCAAGGAGAGGTGCCTTTGCAAATTTGAGGAGGCTATTTCGGGATCAAAGTTGGATGATAAGATTGCGGTGTCATCAGCGAATGTTGCAAAGGAAGGTATCGGGATGAGCAGAGATGACAAGCATGTAAAGCATAGGACCTAAGACGCTACAGACAACCGGCTTCACGGGATATATATCTGAAAATTCTGTTCCACAGCGAACTTGAAATGAGCGGTTAGAGAGGTAGGATCGGAGGACTAGGTACAAGGACTGAGGTAAATGGATTTTAAACTTGATGAACAATCCGGCGTGCTATACCCGGTCAAATGCCTGTTCAATGTCCAGAAATGCACCCGAATAGTATTCCTTGTTTTCTAGGGCTGAGGAAATATGATCAACAACTCGGAGTCCTTGTTGAACAATAAAATGTTGGGAGCGAAAAGCAAACAGATGTATTGGTGTACAATGACCGCAGTACCGGCATGTGCTCTTCTTCAGGGTGGTCAGTACGATATGTCAAGTATTGTCTTATTTTAAAGAGCTGTTTTTTGGTCAGTCGAATTTCAGTAATTATTGACACGTCAATGTTCTTGTCAAGTAATAATATTGTTAGTTCGTCTGTATGATTTCTAACACCATTCGCATTCCTAAGGAGAATGTATATAGTTTTATTGGATGCCATTTAAGGATTTTAGGGAGGAGGGATAAAATGTGATACAAGATTGGTGAGAAGGGATATCGAAGGAGTAACAAGAGATCTGAACTCGGAGAGGAACGATGTAAGTAAACTTGTGAGATCTGTTGTATTTGATGGAGGAGAAATGTGAAGAATTTGGTGTTGATAGAATTGTTGAGGATTAGCCGAAATTTGATTAATATTATGCTGAGTGTAGGGTTGAGTATCTTGAGGTGTATATTGTTGCGGCAGGGTCTTACAATTAGTTATTTCATTCTTAGCTCCTAGTAGGTGTGAAAAAGACACCGTCGGATCTATGATCTTGAAAAGCTCTCTTCTTGGTCGTTCTGTTACTTCTTTGTTTCAGGTATTCTGATATCTCGACTTGATATTTTTGTATGTCTGGCAGCCTTTGTAGTTCGCTGGATGTCCTTCAAGGCACAAAGCACATACTGCAGGATCTCGTTTCGGTTTTGTGCACTCAACAGGTTTGTGCTGCTCTCCACACTTCACACAACGCTGCAAATGATGACAGTAAGTCTTGGTATGACCATAAGCCTGGCAATTGTGGCACTGTACGATTTTCCTCTTAGGGTGTGGCTATACTATCACCCTTGTATAATACATTCTTCTTATTTCATATTCATTTTCGATCTCTTGAGTTGGCTCCAAATCTACGAAAAATAAGGGCAGAGGAACTTTTACTCCTGGCTATTCTCTACTCTCCTTCAGAACATTGGTAACCTGGCGCGGTATGAAACCTAAAGTTTCCAGTTCTTTTTCCATTGCTTCAGTTGCTGTTGAGAGGTTTAGGTTTCTTATAATAATTAAAGGCTCTCTTGCCGTAATTGATACGTATGAAAATCCGCTTTGATTTCTGTGTGATATTTTTCTTTAGTATTTTTCTGTAGGTTTCAGCTGTATCTGGTGATATTTTAGTGTCTTTTTTTATGCTTAGACATGAATAGCTTCCAGAGCCTGTTATATTGTTTTGTTGAGAACATAGTAAGTTAATTGTTTTATGTTTTTAACGAATATCAGTAGCGGCCCGGGGTCTCTCGGTATCGGAATGGGCTTCATCATTTCTCTCTCACTCTGAAGCACCTGATAGGGGTTAAATGTAAAAAAAATGGAGATTCTTCTGTTGTATCTTGTGACGATGTACCTGGTTGAGGCTGAGTTTCTTCATTTTTTTTTTTTTTTTTTTTTTTGATGTGCCTGACTGAAATTCATGTTCGTTTGGGCTAACAGGGGTCACTGGAAGTGTTTGATGAGATTGACAAGGCTTTTGTTTGACAGGTGAAGAACGAATTCTCTTAATAGACACTCTACTAGACAACGTCTGATAGAGATGTCGCATAAAAGAAAAAAGAAAAAATTAAGTTATAACTGTACATAGTAAATACCAGTTGATCTTAGGTACCGTTGACCTACTTTGAATGAATAATCTCAGACATTACGCTGAAAAACTAGCAAATTCTGAGAGCTGAGGTAAAAACACAACCTTTCGCATCAGGTGATCCACTGATTAACAATTAACGAATTTAGTTGACAAAACTTGTACAGCGAAACTAATTTCTTATTTGTTCCGACCCAACCATTATCAAGTAAAACTAAATCAGCCGGATATTTCTGTTGTATGTTCAATATTTATTCAAGTACATCCATCATTTTTAAAATGATACATTATATCTGAAATGAATAAAGAAAATATTAGAGGACTAATGGAAACTCCCTGTAATACTCCTTGACTGATTTTAACTGATTCCATATTATGTTTATCCTTTAAAATTATAGTAGCTTGTTTGTATAATTCTCGTAAAATATTTATTATTTTAGAACTCAATCCGAGACTATGAAGTTTTTTCCACAATTTTGTATAATCCAATGAATCAAATGCCCGCTTAAAGTAAAAAAAATTCGCCAATACCTTGTTGGCTTTGAAGCCCATTGAAATATTTAATACAGATTTTAAAGTAAAAAATCTATCAATGCAGCATCTACCCACCCTAAAACTATTTTTTCTTCTGGAATAATGTTATGGTATTCCTCCCATTGAGTAATTCTATCAGCTATAATAGTTGTTTGTAATCAGTTTAATAACACGGTTTATTAGTGTCATCCCTCTGTAATTAGAGTGGTCTTTAGCATGGCCTTTTTTATAAATGGAGTAGGAGAATTTCACCCCATCTTCCCGGAACGATCATGTTTTGAAAAACGTTTTTAAAAAGGTTAAGGTGGTGGTGGTCAAAATTCGGAGGCATAATTTTATATACTTCATACGGCAATTGATCGGTGGCAGGTGCTTTTTTTAATTGATTTCTGAAGTTCGTCCATATTTATAGGATTATTTAATTCTTAAACAGAGCTGGTGGATATAAAGTCAGAGATAAACTCCTTTCCAGCGTAAAATTCTTTATAAAATGAGATGAATTGTTCAGTAGAAACCGCAACTTCAACAGTATTCGGCCTATAGAAATGTTCTACAGTTTTCCTTAACAATTTAACATCTTTGATATCTGATAATGAGAATAAAAGGCAATCAAACAAATTTTTTTTGCTGCAGTTTCGTTTGTCTTCGCCTCAATTTTCGCTGGTTCTTTATTTAACTTATTTAAATAAACAATCACGAGCAAATGACAACTTAGCTTTGAAACTTTCCAAACTTTTAATTCTTGAATAAAATCGATCATAGTCGGAATATTAAAACAGTATCTAAAACAACACCCTCTAGCTGTAATATCCGTACTATAAGGTATATTCGTAGGAGTCCTACCATTTAATAATATTCGACCATATTTTTCAAAATAATTAATTGGGTACGTTTAAACCTCCGTCACGCCGCATCTCTTCTTCTCATGCACTCTCTCAAAGCGGGTGTCAGCCAAGGAGCAGGATGGTTTTAGTTAGGAGAGGAGCATGGCAGTGGAGGATGGAATGAAGATGGTTAGTGAGGATTTCTACCAAGGCGTCAATGGATTTTAAGGAATAAATGGAGTCCCACTGGGTAGCGTCGAGATCCTGCGACAGGGCTTTATAGGTGAGGGAGTTGATGTTTCGGGAGGATATGGTTTGACGAGAAAAAAATGGGACCAAGATGTTGTAGAAAATCTGGATAAGATCATGGGAAGACAGAAACGGAACCGGGTGCTGAGATGCTGACAAGAGTTTATGCAGGGAATCCAAGAAAAACAAATTAGGCCAGGACTCTGAGAACTGGGTATGATGGGTAGGTTTCCGGTGACTTTAACGCCAATCTCCTTTCCGATTCTCACGATAAACACTACCTGGAAAACCTTTTCTACTCCTTTAACCTCTTTATTGTGCCATTTGCTCCTACTCATCACACTTGCTTGTCTGATACATGGCTGGTTGCTGGTCTGATCATCGATTCTGCGCAGAACCTTTTGTCCTCGTCCCAACAATGTGTTCCTTTCCTGTCTTCACATGACCTCATCCAACTATCATACAATATCCAGACCCCTGCGATCCTTCCTAAAACCATAACCTTCAGCAATATAAATTCCCTAACCCGTGAAAGCATCTTACCCGATATTGAAACCCTGAATTGGAATGATGTTTACACCAGCTCCTCAATTGATACCATGGTAGATATCCTGACTTCTAATCTCCTCCATATCCTCAATACCCAATCCCCACTTAAAACCTCTACATTCCGCCGCCAACCTGCTCCTTGGATGCGTCAAGAAATTCGAAATATGCAAAAGAGACGTGAGGCAGCCCGTAACGTTTTAGAATAACCAGGCTTGCAGATGACTACGAAGCATTCAGGGTACTCCGTGACTTGACGCAGACAATGATCAGGCAAGCGAAAACCAATTACTTTTACGAAGCCTTCTCCTCAGCTCCCGATTCTAAATCCAAATGGCATTTACTCCGAAAGCTATCTCTTTGCAAATCATTTTCTTCCATAGCTGTCCCAGTCTCTCCTGATGCCTTAAATTCCTACTTTTTATCCTCCTCCTCTAGTAATATTTCTCCTGCCTCTTCTTATATTCCTGTATCATCTGCATTTAATAGTGACAATTTCTATTTTTCCTACACCACTCCTACAAACCTTATTTCCTCCATAATGAAATCCCAATCCAACTCTACAGGAATTGACGGAATACCTGTCAAACTGTTAAAATTATGCCTCCCTGAATTCCTTTTAGCTCTTCTATTCATTAAACCTTTTCCCTACAAAATTCTGTTTTTTCTACCCCTTGGAAAATCGGCTTAGTCTGCACTATTAACAAAATTCCTAAATATTATCGTCCAATTTACTTCCTCTCTAATCTGTCAAAACACCTCGAAAGAATAGTCCAATCCCAAATTTCCAATATACTCGAAGAGTTCAAATTTCTAGATCCTCTCCAACCTAGCTTTAACTCGGGCTTCTCAACTCAATTGCTTCAGTTAAAATCACAAATTACATAAATACTGCAATGGAAAAGAGAAACTGACTGTATTAGTGCTTCTGGACTTCTCCAAAGCATTCGATTCTATAGACCATTCTATCCGCTTCGCTGCATAAAATCTTTATCCTTTTTCAATAGCTCTATCCTATGGTTCCAATCTTTCCTCTCTGACCGAGCTCAAGCGGTTAGTATCCCGTATCAATCCTTATCTTTCTTCTTTACTCTGCCTTATAAAGTAACCCAGGGGTCAAGCATTTCCCCTATCCTTTTTAATTCATACATCAATGACCTTCCTAATTCAATCCGCCATTGCTCATCAAATAAAATAAATTGAAAAATAATTTTATTCTGGGACTAAATTAAGATTAGGATTAGGTGCTTGGGATAGTACATTGTTAAAGTATTGAGCTTTGACCAGGCCTAAGTATATTTGTGTACTGTTCTTTAGGGATTTTAATATAGTATATTGTTGAGGTAGTCGTGTACGTCTGTATCGTCTTCTGGCGGCCTCTCTTCTTCTCATCATCTCTCTGATTTCTGAATTTATCCATGGAGCAGGAGGACGTCTAAAAGTACTAGTTTTAAGGATAGCATGATGGTTAAGGAAATCAAGAAGGTTAGAGGAAAGGTGTTCCCCCATGTCATCGGTGGAAGAAAGGGAGTAGATGGATTCCAAGGAAACGGATAACGAATCCAGTTAAAGTCTGATGTTTTCGATGGTTAGGGAGTCAAGATCTCTTCAGGAAATTTGATTGAGGACAATGGTAAGAATAATAACATTGTATGATATTTCGATAAGATCATGTGCTGAGAGAAAGGATACAGAGTTTTGCATGGAGGATAATAGGTTTTTAGAGGAATCAATGATAAATAAGTCTAGACAGGTATCAGTGGACTGGGTATGATGGGTGGGTAGAAAAGGTACAATAAATAGGTCTAGGGAGAAAAACAGGTCAATAAGGTATGTTCAGTCCGGAGAGACTGAAAGGAGGTTGGTGTTGAGATTGCCTGCAATTATGACATTTTTAAACAGACAGTATGTGTAAGAAGGGAGGATTCAAATGTGGGATCAAATCGCACACAAAGAGGGCAGTAAATAACGATGTAGAGTAGGGATAAGTTTCTAGAGGAAAATTGGACAAATAGATATTCAATGTGTAGGATATCAGAAGAGGGTAATTTTAAAAGGATTTTGGCCCTCAAGCAATCATGAACGAACAGACCATCGCCTCCTCCGGATCGATCCGCCCGGTCATGACGAAAGAGGGTATAGTCGGGTAAGGAAACAGATGGGGAGGGGATATCAGGTTTGAGCCAAGTTTCGGTTACGGCAATAATATGGTAGAAGCTTTGGTGAAAATAATCTAGGAATTCGTCATAATATGCAGGAAGGAATTGGGAGTTAATGAGGCAGGAGATTAAGGTATTAGTCATTAAGGAATTAAACAAAGGCTAAGCAATAGGATGAGAATGAACGAAGTAAAGATTAGAGGAGAGGATACATTTTTAAATAGTGTGTTGTAAAATATAGAAAATAATAAAGTAGAATAATAAACGTAAATTTTAATAAAAACGTATGCAGGAATGACCATAGTAAAAAATAATGTTTAATTTAAAACAAAATAGAAATCTTCTACGTTTGAAAATAATAGTAAAAATCTGGTGCGCGCAACACACAACTTAAATTATCGCTCAACTTTGAGGAGAAATTATTTTCTGGCCATGTTGGGCTATTATAAAATTTTTGAATTGCATTTTTAACTAAGCTAAAGCTAAAAGATTGCAGCTAACAAATCATAAATACTATTAAAATAATAAAGTCCTATATAATCGCCGGTTGATTATGGATTGTACAACTCGTTGATTATGGATTGTTCGATCGTTGATTATGGATCGTACGACTATTAGCTATTATACTGTTAGTTTCGATTAAAACGGAATTAAGAGATTTGCATTGTCTGTCATAGGCAGATCAAAAGTTGTCACACTAATTATAAGTGGATTCTGTTGGAATATCGCAAAGGGAAAATTTATCAAATTATTCAATACTTATAAATATATTTAAGGTTACAAACGTATCCATAAAATATTTTTATATTACACTTCATGTTTCACACAAGCACAATGCAATAGTATCTTAAACAATGTCGTTGCCTTGAATCCGTGAGTTTTAATTAATTTTTTAAACTTAAAAAAAATTAAATTTACATTTAGTAAGACAATTTCATTTAATTTCCTTGAAAACATGTTATTATTTATATTTTTTCGCCACTCGTCTTTACCTTCTACAACATTCTATATTAGATATAGCTTTTTCTAAATTTCTCCAATTTCCAACGATATATTATACGTATAACTTCTGACCAGTATTTCCGGAGTATTCATTTTCGACCTGAATAAGTATTTTTATTTTTTTTCTCTTTTATTTAATTATCGCATACTTTCAACAGTTATATTTAGAATTTTACAAAACTTCTAACAATGATAAATAGTTATTATTTATAATAAACCAAATTCAAGGTACTTTAGAGGAAGACATATACGAAAATAGGTCATTTAAGCCCTGTAAAGTGACAACTTACATATATCTACAATAGTATCCTACGCACCACCCACTTCCCTCTGTTATGGAAACACTCCACTATTATCCTTTTCCCAAAACCAGGCAATCCTCCCAATAGATCAACATCCTACCGACCAATTAGCCTACTCGCAATCCTTTCAAAAATTTTTGAAAAGATCCTTTTGAAACGAATCCTACCCATTATAGAATCCCAAAATATCCCTACCCATCAGTTTGGTTTTCGCTCCCAACATTCTACTGTTCAACAAGCACTCCGAGTTGTTGATCATATTTCCTCAGCCCTAGAAAACAAGGAATACTGTCCGGGTGCATTTCTGAACATTGCACAGGCATTTGACAGGGTATGGCACTCCGGACTGCTCTTCAAGCTTAAAATCCTTTTACCTCAGTCCTTGTACCTAGTACTCCGATCCTACCTCTTTGACAGCTCCTTTCGAGTTCGCTGTGGAACAGAATTTTCCAATATCTACTCCGTCAAAGCCGGTGTTCCCCAAGGCAGCGTCTTGGGTCCCGTGCTTTATACCCTCTTTACTGCTGACATCCCTGTTCATCCCGATACTTTCCTTGCAACATTCGCTGACGACACCGCAATCTTATCATCCAACTCTGATCACGAAATAGCATCATTAAATCTCCAAAGCCACCTCACCTTGATTGAGCACTGGTGTGATAACTGGCGCATTAAAGTTAATGAATCTAAATGCCAACATATTACCTTTACACTCCGACACAATTCCTGTCCACCAGTACTCTTTAATTCCATCCAGCTTCCTTACTCAGACACAGTCCGGTATCTTGGCTTTCATTTAAACCGAAGACTAACTTGGAACCCGTATACTAGACTCAAAAGACAATAACTCAACCGACGATACGGCCAAATATACCGACTACTAAACAGAAAATCTAAACTTTCCATTGAAAACAAGCTACTGATCTACAAGACAATACTGAAACCTATTTGGACTTACGGACTAGAATTGTGGAGAACAGCAAAATTTTCTAACATCAAGCGCATCCAATCCTTCCAGTCAAAAGTCTTTCGAACAATAGTCGATGATCCTTTCTATGTAACCAACAAAACCCTACATCATGACTTCAACATCCCATTTGTCCTAGACATTATTCCAAAAAAATTCTCCAAATTTCACCAGAACCTTACAACCAGTTAAATCCTCTTGATTGATAAGATTTCTACCTCCTCTATTTCTTCTCAACTTTACTCTTCCAATTTTGCTCCTGAGTCATCATTCAAGGATGATGACTTTTTTTTCTCCGACATTTCCCCCTCTGACCAAATAACAGCTGTACGAAATCCCACACCTACTCCACAGGACCAGATGGCATTCCTGTCAAATTGATAAAATTATGTCTTCCCGAAATCCTCTCAGTTTTCCTTTTCATTTACAATTGCTCCTTATAAAACTCAATATCCCCTACCTCTTGGAAAAAAAAAAACATTGTCCTCCCTTTAGATAAATAGTCTAATCCATCCTCTCAACGAAGTTTTTCGCTCAATCTCCATTCTTTCTGATCTCTCAAAACCCCTAGAAAGATTGGTGCAATCCCGAGTTTCCTATTTCCTTGAAAAGCTCAACCAACTTGATCATCTCCAAACTGGTTTCCGTCCCTGCTACTCCACACAATCCGCCTTAATTAAAATTACCAATGATGTTCAGACTGCAATAGATAATAAACAATTAACTGTCCTTATACTCCTTGACTTCTCCAAAGCCTTCGATTCCATTAAACATCCCATCCTTTTCAACAAATTAAAATCATTATCCTTCTCCAATAGCTATATCTCTTGGTTCAATATTTTCTCTCACAACGCACCCAAGCAGTCTCCATACCTAATCAACCACTATCTATAGGATGGATCTGCCTACCTTACTAAAGGTAACATGCTTGCATTTGGTTTCATTGATTGTGATGCGCCAATTGTTGTACCACTGATATTAGGGAGATGTGTCTTTGTAGGTTTAGGGATGCTGTTTCAGAGTCTGAGTGGGATAGTAGAATGGCAGTATCGTCAGTAAATGTTGCTAGATGGGTATCAGGATGGGCTGGCATGTCATCTGTGAAAAGAATGTAGAGAACTAGGCGTAATAAGACGTTGCCTTACAGAACACCAGCCTCAACTGGATAATAATTGGGGAATTCAGTGCCGCAGTGGACTTGAAAGGAACGATTAGAAAGGTATTATTTGAGGATAAGGTACAAGGATTGGGGTAAGTGGGTTTTGAGCTTAAAAAACAAGCCATCGTGCCACACACGGTCGTCCAGAAAGGCACCTGTGAAATATTGCTTGTTTTCAAGTGCAGAGGATATTTGGTGAACAACGCAAAGGTCTTGTTGAACGGTGGAATGTCTTTAGCGGAATCCACACTGATGGGAAGGGATATTGATGGGTTCCAAAATGGGTAGGATACGTTTACAAAGGATTTTTTCAAACACTTTTGAGAGAATCGGGAGCAAGCTTATTGGTTTATAGGATGAGGTATTGTTAACAGGTTTGCCTGTTTAGTGAAGAGGATGATTATGGAGTGTTTCCACATCAGAGGAAAATGAGTTGTACGGAGTATACAATTGTATAGGTATTTCAGGAATATAATTGCTTTTTTTGGGAAGTTGTCTAGGGATCTGGGAAGTAAGATCGTGTCCAGGGGATTTGCGAGGTGTTAGGTTGTTTTTACGGAATTTGACCTCAGAGGGGTTAATTGCTTTAGGAGGCAAGGAGAGAGGAATCGGAGAAGAAAGGAATTTGTTAACTTTAGCAGTGTGGGTGGGATGGATTCCAGGGTAGCTAGTGAATGTGTTGGCTAGGTGTTTGGTCAGGTATGTAAGGAGGATGGTCAGGTCATTGGAATTGCTAGGGGGAGGAATGTAGGAGATTTGGTGAGGACGGGACTTCTGTGTTGTTATATTGGGGTGGTGGATCATGAGTTTGTGGCAGGGCCTGAGATCGATTGGTCTGCTCTATCTCTTCTAGCCCTTCAGCATAGGGGTCTTCGTTGTTCACACGTCGTGTATGTTGCTTAGTGGTTGGGAAGTCCTGGAGTTCTCTTCCTGTCTAAGTGCTGTCTGTGTTTTTGTATGTTTCCGGAGAATCCGGCATTAATTGTATAACATTGGTTCTACTGTGGCATACATATTTTCTGTTTTCAATTATTTTGTTAAGGTCTTTGCAGAATAATGGAAATTTTTTAATATTTCTGACAAATATTGGAGGTCGTTTTGGGTCTCTGGGAGTTGGTGCTGCTTCCATTGGTTCTCCTGATGATAGTAGCTGGTACGGGTTGGGGATGAAAAATGGAGATTCATCTGGTGTTTGAGTTCAACAACCAGGTTGCGGATTATTATTAATTTCAGTTGGTCTATCAGGTGTTGATGATGGTGTTTTTCTATTGGAACGCCTTGGCCTTTGTTTTATTAGGGAGTTTTGAAAGTTTCTACATTATTTGACTTTTCTCAACATTATAAAGGAGATCTGACTAAAAAAATATTTTAAATATTCTGATGCGTAAAAAAAAAAAAAAAATACGTAGACCGGAGGAGCACAGATTGCTGCCTGTGAAAAAAAAAACCCAATGATGAAAAACCACTCCTAAATAATTATACTGTTTAATTATATCAATTTTAAATTTGTTATAGAAGAGAGGTTTGGCATTATTCATATGACCACCTTTTTTGAAAATCACTCATTTTGTCTTTTAAACATTACCAATTTTTTTAAACTATATTTATTGAGAGATATTACAATC
This sequence comes from Nezara viridula, assembly GCA_928085145.1. Lineage (NCBI taxonomy): Eukaryota > Metazoa > Arthropoda > Insecta > Hemiptera > Pentatomidae > Nezara > Nezara viridula. Next base: position 205,571,852 of record OV725078.1, read on the forward strand.
TGTCACAAATGAGAACATTTATAATAGTGTTCATAGAGCATATTCACAATAAATAAAAAAAATACAGAAAAAACAATAATACTAAAAGTAAATGTATATATATTAAACGCAACAAAAAGAAACTAAACTAATTTAAAAAAAAAAAACTACTCTCATAAACACACGCTTCTATGCAATATCTAAAAATAAAATAAAAATCATTTACCAAAGACCTCCGAGCCAAGACTTTCTTCCCCCAGGAGACTAGGCAGGACTGTAGAAGATCCCGGAGCCTCAAAATCAGCCACATTACTGATATTAAGGAGCGGTAGAGGCTTATAATCATATATACATGGCTTGAGTGGAGAATCTGGCCACTGCCAAAACTCCAAAGTATATTTATTCACAAAAAGTCTCTGGGCAACTGCCGCTTCAAACATCGAGGAGGATTGTAGGAATAGGTGGTGATGGATAGAGATTGCGCAAGGGGATTAGGATGATAGGTAAGTTTCTGGTGAAATGTGGAAAATTTTTTTGGGATAAGGTCTAAGACAAATGGGATATTAAGGTCATGGTGCAGGGTTTTGTTGCTTACATAGAACTGAGCATCAACTTTTGTTCGAAGGACTTTAGATTGAAAGGATTCAATGCGTTTGATGTAAAATAATTTTGCTGTCCCCCACAGTTCAAGTCGGTATGTCCACATAGGTCTTGTGGATAAGTAATTTGTTTTCTATTGAAAGTTTAGATTTTCTGTTCAGTAGTCTGTATAGTTGGCTGTATCGTCGGTTGTTTTCTCGTCTTTTGAGTCTATGATCTGGGTTCCATGCTAATATGCGGTCTAAGAGATAACCGAGATACCGGACTGTGTCTGGAAAGGATGCTGGGTGGAATTAAAGTGTACTTGTGAACAGGAACTGCGTCAAAGTATGAAGGTATAATGTGTTGGTATTAGGATTCATTTACTTTAATGTGCTGTTTATTACACCAGTGCTCAATCAAGGAGAGGTGCCTTTGTAAATTTGAGGAGGCTATTTCGGGATCAAAGTTGGATGATAAGATTGCGGTGTCATCAGCGAATGTTGCAAGGAAGGTATCGGGATGAGCAGAGATGTCAAGCATGTAAAGCACAGGACCTAAGACGCTACAGACAACCGGCTTCACGGGATATATATCTGAAAATTCTGTTCCACAGAGAACTTGAAATGAGCGGTTAGAGAGGTAGGATCGGAGGACTAGGTACAAGGACTAAGGTAAATGGATTTTAAACATTATGAACAATGCTATACTCGGTCAAATGCCTGTTCAATGCCCAGAAATGCACCCGAATAGTATTTCTTGTTTTCTAGGACTGAGGAAATATGATCAACAACTCGGAGTCCTTGTTGAACAATAAAATGTTGGGAGCGAAAAGCAAACAGATGCTGCCCAGGAGCCCTCTTTTCGCCGGAGGGAATGGGAAATAAGGTGAGGTTTGAGGATTATCCTTGTGGTTTTCCAAAGGAAATTGTCATGAACAGAGAAGGAAGATATTCGGATCGATAGAATACTAATTCTCGTTTTAGTTTTTTATAGTGGTAATTATAGTAACGGCGATCAGCGAGGTGTTTGGTATATTGCCATACTGGTCTGGCTCGTCGTTTCATATGGATGAGATCCAATTAACGGGTCCTCTTATGAATGACGGTGGAGAAGGTTTGAGAACGGGTTCTAGGAGAACATTAAGAATTAATGGGCTTTGGTCTCAGGAAAGTTCGTTAAGGTGTGCAATGGAACAATGGATGAGACTTTCCCGTCGTACTATGTCTACCTGAAACAGTTTAACCATCTCCGCTATCTCCTTCCTTATAAATCCCGTCAACTCCTGGTTTCCTCCCTTGTGTTCCCCCACTTCGTCTATGGCTGTTTGGTGTACGTCGGACTCTCGGGAGTATTCGAGGCCAAACTTAAACGCCTAATGAACACAGGGCAATACGTTTTGTTTCCGGAATCTCAAGAAATACGCATATAACCCAGTATTACACCAAGTTAAAGTGGCTTTATCCATCCAACCGCCGTCTGTACTTCCTTGCTACCTTTCTATACCAAGTCATCAGAACTCAGTGGCCTTTCTATATTTTTCACAGCCTACAATTTAAATATTCCATTCAATCCCATCCCACTAGATCTCGTACCTCCGACCTCTATCCACCTCCCCACCAAACTGCAGCGTTTGACAAATCCTTTATAATTCAAGCCGTCTCTTTCTGAAATATCATCCCTCCCGATATCCGACATGTACAGTCAGTTTCCTCATTTAAATCTCTCCTTTTTAACCACCTACTGCTTACCCAACCCGATTGATCATGAAATGTAGATAAGAGAACTTTTTAAAGTTCCTCCAGAAATGATTTTACTTATGCAATTTTATATTCCCACGTTTGTATTATACATATCAGTATGTTTTTAGTGTATTTTTTTTTAATATTATTTCAAAATCTTAATCTTAATAAGAATTGTAAATAATTAATTTTATGTAGGGCCACACAGACATTTATTCTGTATCTGTAATTTGTTCTTTTAGGATTTAACAGTCCCAGGATAATAAAAAAATATTTTCATTTCATTTTAGCTATAGAGGGAAAAGCAGGACTCCCAGATATCTCTGCGCTACTTTCTCAACAGCGCCACTGGTGATAAAGCCAGTGGAGATTGAGCGATAGGCCTTTAGCCACATACACTCATGTCTTGAGTGGAGAATCTGGCCATTGCTAGAACTGCAAGATATATAATACTGTTAAGGCCACATTCATTTTTGTATAGCTTTTAATTTTTATATTTGAAATATGGGAGAACAGTAGCGCCATCTACTGGTCACTGTGAAGGCGCCATCTATTGGTGGAAGGTGGAACCAAAAAATTCCTGTAGTTTCTGGTGAATCTCTTATCTGGGATTCCAAAGTGCAAGCCCTGATCTGCAGGTTCTATATTTCTCATATACACGGAAAAATGAGTAGATAGACACCCCCTACAGGAGAAGTGGCTAGGGAGAGCCAGGAAATATGTTGGCAGGCGACGGAAGAGATTCATGAGAATGAAGCGGCAAGAAATATCAACAGGATGAAGTATGCAGCAAAATTCACAAAACCATCTTAACCAATCAGCAAACCTCAAGTAATCCCTATAATTAATAATTAACCATTAACAACAAATGTTCATGATTAGGGACCCAATCAACTACTCAACCATAGCAGATGTAATACTTTATTTTATATTTCATACTTTTTCTTAATTAAATATTTCTTCACCTTAGTTTGACATTATTTAAACACCCCTACTGATCTAATTTAGCATTAGGTTTATTTCCTCCCAGCTACGGGATGAAGGAAGGCATACTGCACTCAACAAATACAAATGATCTCTGGGCCACTGCCGCTTCAACCTTCGAGGAGGATTTTAGGGATCAATGGAGCTAGATAGAGATTGTACAAGGGGACATGGATGGTTTGTAAGATTGATGGAATTTTGCAGGGATAAGGTCTAGGACAAATGGAATATTAAAGTTATGATTAAGGTTTTTTTTATTTTACATGGGACGAAGTATCGACTATTGTTCGGAGCCCTTTGGACAGATAGGATTGGATGCGTTTGATGTTAGAAAATGTTGCTGTTTCCCCAAAGTTCAAGTCCGTTGGTCCAAATAGGTTTCAAAATTGTCTTGTAGATCAACAGGTTTAGGAAGAAGTTGCTGGAGATTTTGAGAGGTGAGGAGGTCGTGTCCTGGAGATTTACGGAAAGGAGGTTTTTGTAAGTGATATTTGAACTCATAAATAATTGCCTTAATGTATAAGGATAGTGAAGTGGGTGGTGTAAGGAAATCTTCTACTGTTTTAGTGTGAGTGGGGTTGGATTCTGGATGAATGGTGAATGTTCTGGAGAGGTGTCTGGCGAATTCCTCAGCTTTGTCTTCATCAGAAGCTGCCCAGGAGCCATCGCATCGATGGAGGTAATGGGAAATATTTTTAAGGAAAGATTTTTGGATTTTGTGGGTGATCTATCATAGGGAATTGTAGTGAACATAGAGGAAAGTCAGGTGGGAGTTGAAGGATTGGGATTTGAAGGTGGTCAATTCCTGCTTTAATCGTTTACTGTAATAATTATATGAGCGTCGATCTTTGGGGTGTCTTGAACGTTTCCATAATATTCTGGCAGGGCGTTTGATTTGAATTAGATCTATCATGTATTGAGGTAAATTATTTTTCTTAAGAATTTTCGAGGAGAGATTTGGAGAGGAATTAGTAAAGATTTCTTGTTTAATAGTGATAAAAAGGAATGTACAGCATGATCAAGGCCGTCTGGGGTTTGAAGGTTATTCTGAGGTCAACTGTATCGGAAAGGATTTGATGAAAGAGTTGCCTGTTAACTGGGCTTCTGATGAAGCGGATTCTGATGGAGCGGTTTATAAAAGATTTTTTAAAAGAGGGATTGGGCTAGATTTGAGATTTGTAAGGAGTGATATTTGTAGAGGCAACCATTGATATAAATTAAATGACGAATGATAAAAACAAACTGGTGAGATATGTCATTTGAGGGAGGAGGAATATGACGAATTTGAGGTTGATGGTGTTGTTAATGGTCAGGTATGTTACCCCGTTTGGTAGCAATGCCAAAAAGAGGAAAAAAAGATGTACGACTGGCAATTGTGGCACTGCAAGATTTCTCTCTTGGGGTATAAGTTCTCTATCTCCACGATAGTGTAGTACAATATCTTGATTTCGTATATTTTTATATTAGATACCAGGTGAAGAGTCTTGGTCCACGAAAAATAAAGGTAGTGAAACTTTATTTTTTATACCCGGCTACTCCTTAATCTCCTTCTAAAGGTTGATTACCTGACTTACTTTGAAACCAAGCGTCGATAGTTCTTCTTTTATCACTACAGTTGGGGTTGAGGAGGGCAAATTTCTTATCACCATTCGTATCGATTTCCCCTTCCTCAGTTTGTAAGTATGAAGATTCGCATTCGTTTATGACAGGCACTTAACTATTTTTCGACAGGTTTTTGCAGTATCTGATGTTATTTTTGTATTGTTGACCCTGTTGAGGCAAGAAAAACTGCCAGAGCAGATTCTTTGTGTACACAATAACTGATTTGTTTTTTCACATTTTATTTCACAAATATCGCAGGAGGCTTTGGTTCTCTATGTATTGCTGCAGACTCCATTACTTATCTGTCATTCTGAAGCACTTGGAACGGGTTCGAAGTAAATAAAGGGGATTCTTCAACCGTTTCTTGCTATAACGTACCTGGTAGAGGCTGAGGTTCAAGATCTGAAGTGTTCATTGGAGGTTTTTATCTTAGGCAGCGACGAGTTCTTTGTTTGGCTCGTGAACCATGAGGGGTAGAGCCGTCTGACCGAGCCCTCTTAGTTGGCACCTTACTGGACATCACTTGATGATACAACTGCATACTATAAGAGCAGAAAAGAAAAGAAAAAAAAATATTAAACAGTAAATAGCAACTGCGCTGATGTACACTTGAACTGTATTCAGTGAATAATCACAGAGCTTCCGTTGTAAAATAGGCAAAAACTGTGAGACGAGTTGAAAACACAACCTTCGCATCACTGATCCACTGCCTTCTCATTTTTTCAATAAATAATTATTGTTCTCACTGTTTACAAATCATTTCGTTTCTAATTAATGCATTAATATGTCATATTTTTAATAGCTACTTAAACACGCATCAGGAATAACTGGCTCATCTTCCTTTTCTACTTCTGTATCAAATTCACTCCTTTCATTTGTTTCTGTTGACGTCAAAGACATTGAAGAAACTGATGGTGTTGGTATTGATTCAACTGGCGATAGTATCTCTTCAGATGGTGTTTCATATCCTTCTCGTTCGTCATGTAATCCCTGTCTGTTGTCTAATATTCTTCTTCTATGATTTTCTGTGTGATTTGGGTTAAAAGATGAACGTCTTACTCGTGACTTAGATTCTGCAATTGCAATATATTCCCCACTGCCCGGTAACAACTTTTTTCCTTTGACAAGTTCAAACAAATCTTCTACATCTTCCTCTACCTCATGTTCTGAATCCTGGAGACCAATATCATTGGAAAGTTGTTCTTCTAAACGATAACGATCTGGAAGAATAGATTCACGACCTCCCACTAACTCAAAGAGATCTTGGTCTTCATGTTTTTGCATCAATTGAAACAATTTAAAGCTGTACATGGACTTAACACCTCGAATAAAATTAGATAAGGATTCTTCCTCATATACGCATTCCTCACCACGATTTCGATATTTTTCCTCAATTTCTAATTTTTTCTTACGGCGTTTCTCTTTTTCTAATTCTGTCAACTTTGTAATATAACGACTTTTCTTTAAACTTAAATATTCTAGTTTCATTAATTCTTTTCGAACTTTCTTCTTTTGCTCAAGTTTCGCAACCCTTCTCTCTTCTTTTTTCATTTCCTTCAATGCAAATATTTCACGCTCAAGTGATTCTTTGTATTTTTTTTCTTTGTTTGCTTTTTTAACCTTCATTATTTTTTCCTTAAGTAAGTCACACATTTCACGTTCTTTTCTGGTTGGTGGCATGCCTCTTCCTAATCCTGTACCAGATAATAAACCGAATGGGAAACCCCTAAAGAACTCAAATATATCAACCGACTTTTTATATTTATTTTCTCTTGATTTAATTTTTAAATCGAGACCCCACGGCATTATTGCTCCGGTCACATTTACCATACCGATGGCGATTTTATTGATAATATTCTGAATTTTACTCAAAGAAGGCACCATTTTTATTTTATCACGCTTCTGCTGAATATTTACTATAAAAAGCAGTTCTTTATTTCGTGCAGGATTGCTGTTATAAATTTCATTGTCAATAAAATATATTTTTTCCAGACATAAACACAGGAAAAAAAATGAACTCACGTTTATCTTTTTTAGATAGATAGATAGAAAATAACTTTGTTCTGGGACACAGTCCCTTGAGAATATCAAAATAGAACAAAATTAAAAGATTACATCTGGCCAAAATAAAATCAATCGAAAAAAAAATAATGTAAAGAAAATATAAGGTAAACATTCTGTATACAAAACAAATGAAACTATTTGCAAAACAATTAACACTATGACAAGACACTTGAAGCTATTTGCACTGATAGACCACTATACACTTTTAAGAAAACAATAAAGAAGTAAAAAATAAAAATATATCAAACTCTTTATTAAAATCAGCTTTCTGTTGAGAAAAGAAAAAGCTAAATCTGACAATATAAAGTGCCTGATTAATATATAAATACATATTTTTTTATATCATTTTATTGAGAAATAATACGTTTTGCCACACTTAAGGGCACTAAGTACTAAGGCTGAGTGAGGCACATTCATACCATATATACAATACAATAAAAAAATAAGTAAATAAATAATTTTTTAAAAAATATATACATCTATATAACAAAGGCAAAAACTATAATAAACCAAGGAAATGTAACTTAAGTTAAAATTAAATAAAATACAGAAAATCGTAGCAAAATTAAATAAATTATAAAGTAAAAGAAATATATAAATACATTAGCATTGATATTTGATAATGAATAGCATGAAATAAATGTATATTGTTGAATGGTTAGCAACTATCTGACTGTTTTGGGGATAAGAATTGGAATAGGAGGGTTTTGAATGTGGAAATATAAGAGTAATGTCTAATTTTGATAGGGAGGGAATTGCAGAAATTGACCGAGCGAGCAATAAAGGAGTTTTGGAATGAGGCAGATTTGTGAGAAGGCATGTAAAGGTTTAAAGGGCGAGATCTTGTGGACAGGGAATGGACTGAGAATTTGAACTGGAGAAGGTTGTAGCCGTAAGAAGGACGATGGTTGTTGATGATTTGGTATAGGAACGTACCTAAGAAATATTGTCTTCGGCAGGAGAGGAAAAACCACTTTAACTCAGCGTAGTAGTGAGAGACATGGGAGTATCTTGGGGCCCTGATCACAAGTCTTACGCAGCTGTTCATTAGTCTTTTCAATCTATTGCGAAGCTCCACAGAGAGGCCATCATACACCACACAGTCTACGATTATGTTGAGGTAGGAGATGGCGGAAGCGATGGAATAGTATGAGGGTGAAAATTGTCTGTCGAGAGATATGAGAAATATGGTGATTCAAAAACAGGATTTGATCAATGAAAAATCCTGAATTTTTAACAGAGGAGTAGAAGGAGATAGGCTTGTCAATAAGCTGAAGGATGAAAAAGTAAGTATGGGATCTAAGAAGGGAGCATTGATTTAGGTAGGTCTTTAATGTAGCAGCTGAAAAGGAGAGGAGATATGCTTGAACCCTGGGCAACTCCAGAGGATAAAAAAAGGAAGGCAGATAGTGGTTGGTTGGCTATGTAGACTGCTTGGGTACGTTGTGAAAGGAAAGATTGAAATCAAGAGATGGGACTATTGGAGAAGGATAATAATTTCAGTTTGTTGAAAAGGATGGAAAGGTCGAAAGATTGGAGAAGTCGAGAAGGATAAGGATAGTTAACTTTTTATCATCTATTGCAGTTTGAATGTCGCTGGTGATTTTAATTAAGGCGGATTGTGATTAGTAGCTGTGACGGAAACCAGATTGGAGAGGTTCAAGTTGCATGGACTTTTCAAGAAAGTTGGAGACTTGGGATTGTACCAATCTTTCTAGTGGTTTTGAGAGGTTGGAAAGAATTGAGATTGGGCGGAAATATTCGGGTGAGGTCGGATTACAATTTTTATTCAAAGGAAGGACAATGGCTTTTTTTCGCAAGATGTAGGGAATACTAAATTCTGAAGGGAGAAATTGTAGATGAAAAGGAGAACTGGGAGGATTTCAGGGAGACATAATTTTATTAATTTGACCGGGATTCCATTAGGTAGTATGGAATTGGTGTGGGATTTCATTACACATCTACTCCCTTTCCTCTACGGATGACATGGTGGAACACCTATCCTCTAACCTTCTTGAATTCCTTAACCATCACGCTCCCCTTAAAACCCGTACTTTTAGACGTCCTCTCACAAGTCTCCTTCCTCCTCTCTTCAATTAACACAAGGTGTCCCTCAGGGATCCTCACTCTCTCCAACTCTGTTCTCAATTTATATTAGTGACCTTCCTGACTCCATTAGTCACTCCTACCATCACTTATATGCGGACGATCTACAAATGTATCTATCCTTCCAACCATCTGAGACGCCAGAGGCTATCCGAGAACTACTAAAGGATATTGGCTGTATCCATAGGTGGGCTGAAAAAAATAAACTAAAGTTGAATGCCGACAAAACCAAGGCTATCCTAATCGGCTCCAAGCATCTCATTAGTTCCCTTTCTTTTTCCCCTTTGCTTTTCATAAATAACCGTCCCGTCCATTTCTCTCCGACAGTCAAAAGCCTGGGAGTGATGTTTGACCAGAACCTCTCTTGGAACAATGACATTTCCCAGATTACCCGTAAATCCATAACTATCATAACATGACGGAATGTGGAGGTTCTCGGATGAATTAGAGGAGTTTCAATATTATATTTTATTAGGATCAGGTCGTGAAACGATAAGATATGCCCAGTTCTCTATATTCTTTTCACAGTTAACATACCACCCCATCCTCATACCCTTCTAGCAACATTTGCTCACGATACCGCCATCCTATCATCCCACCCAAACCCTGAAACAGCATCCCTAAACCTACAAAGACACATCTCCCTAATAGAGCAGTGTTGCAACAATTGGCGCATCAAGATTAATGAATCCAAATGCAAGCATGTCACCTTTATTCTCCGACGCAGATCCTGTCCAGATATACTTTTCAACTCAGTAATTCTTCCCATCTCAGACACAGTTCGGTATCTTGGATTCCTTTTAGACAAAATACTAACATTAAACCCAAATACCAGACTTAAAAGACAAGAGCTTAACCGACGACTTGGCCAGTTATACATACTACTTAAAAGAAAATCTAACCTCTCAATTGAAAAGAAACTATTAATATACAAGACCATAGTGAAACCCATCTGGACCTACGGACTTGCATTACATGCCTTATGTCCTTGACGTTATTCCATCTCGATTCTCAAATTTTCATCTGAACCTAATCCACCATCCTAACTCCTTAGCACAGTCCTTATCCAGCTTCAGTCACCCCTACAACCCTCCTCGAAGGTTGAAACGGCAGTGGCCTCGAGATCTTTTGTAAAGACTGTCATTGGAGTCCTGGCGATGGCCAGCTTCTCCACTCAAGTCATGAGCGTATGTGGCTTTAGTGCTCTCTCTCAGTCTCCACTGGATTTCCATCCTAGTGATGCGGCTGAGAGAGAAGCGCTGGGATCTCTTGGAGTTTTTCCTTATCCTCCACACGTGGGGGAAAAGCCCGACTTGGATCTCCCTCGGCTGACTGTATATATTGTAAATAAGTATGAACGTGTTTTCATTTATTTATTTTTTTTATTTAAAGTTGTATCATGTTCAATTTATTCTGTTACTCCAAGTTTTATTTTATTTTATTTTGTTATAATATTGTTTTTCTTTTATAGTATATATGGCATGTTTCTGTTTAATTCATCCTAAACAATCAATGCCCTTAGTTGAGGCAAAATGTATTTTTTCTAACTAAAATATTATATAGTCGAACAAACAAAAGTAGCACCAGTGACCTTCCTTCTGATGAGTCCATGACTAGATTTTCAAATTACCATTCTCTCGTTAGAACAGTTGCCAGACTTTTAAGACTGCTAAAACTTCTTCATCCTTCGCGAACCATTTCTTCAGATCCCATCACCGTCATTGAATTCAAAACAGCCAAAATGAAATGCGTTCGCATAGTCCAGAGTCAACACCGATAAACTTTAATTCAGTTAAAGCAACTCTCTCCTTTTATTGACGAACTGGACACCATCAGGGTGGGCGGCAGGCTACATTATTCTCCAATTGACTTCTCCTCCAAGCACCTAATGCTATTGCCAAGAAAGTGCCACTTGTCATCAGAGATCTACATGAACGTCACTTTCACGCCGGTCCCAATTTGACATTAGCCTTACTCAGAAATGAGTTTTGGATTCCGAGTGCTCTTAAACTGATCAGGAGTGTCATCCATAATTGCACTCATGCCGAATAAGAAGTGCTGAACCCATTATTCCCATTATGGCACCTCTTCCTAAAGAGAGATTTTCTCAATCAAGGCCCTTTCTCCAAGCAGGTCTTGACAATACCGGACCTTTCCTGATTAAGGAATCCAATCGCAGAAGGTCTCCGACTACTGAAGCCTATCTGTACCTTTATATAAGTTTAGCCACAAAAGCACTACATCTAGAATCTGTCTCTTCTCTTACAACAACAGCCTTCTTAGCAACAGTGACAGATTAATTTTTCGGCGAGGTAAACAGATTCTTCCTCTTGCTCTCTGGTCCGATCAAGGAAGGAATTTTGTCGGCGCCGCTAATTACGTACGAGACCTCCACAAGTTCTTAGTTAAAAACGAAACTGAACTTGCTAATTACCTCCAAAACATATTCAATGGAAGTTCATTTCAACTCGAGCTCCACACTTCGGTGGATATGGGAGGCCGGCACCAAATCAGCTAAGAAGCTTCTGCAAGGTTCAGTCGGCTCACATCCATTCACTTTTGAAGAGCTGACTACTGTTTTCAGCATTCTCGAATCGATGCTATCGATAGCATTCTAAACTCCCGTCCGTTGTGTGCACTCACCGATGACTCCAATAACTGCGATCACCTCACCCTCGCCCACTTTTTAATTGGACCGTCGCTTTCAGCCATCCCAAATCATTCACACTCCCCATTCAACAGATGGGAAGCTGTCCAATGGAATGTCAAATCTGTCTGGAACAGATGGCGAAAGGAATATCTACACATTCTTCAACCAAAAGGAAAATGGCGGAAGAAAAAACCAAATTTGAAGGTAGGCGACTTGGTGATTTTGACAGATCAACGAACGGTTTTGTTGGATACATAGAAGGGAGCATCGACTATTGTTCGGAGGACTTAAGACTGAAAAGATTGAATGGACTTAATGTTAAAAGGTTTTGTTGACCTTCATAGCTCTAGTCCGTATGTCCGGATAGGTTTCAGGATTGTCTTGTAGATTAGTAGTTTGTTGTCGACTGAAAGTTGAGTTTTTCTATTCATTAGTCTATATAGCTGTCCGTATCGTCTGTTTAGTTGTTGTCTTCTAAGTCTGGTATGTGTTTTCCACGTTATTCTTTTATCTAGAAGAAAGCCAAGATACCGGATTGTGTCTGAGAGAGGAAGTGGTATGGATTTGAAGTAGACTGGTGGACAGGACTTGCGCCAAAGGGTAAAAGTGATATGTTTGGATTTGGATTCATTTACTTTGATGCTCCACTTATTACACCAATGTTCAATAAGAGAAAGGTGACTTTGTAGGTTTGAGGATGCTGTTTTAGGATCTGGATTGGAAGATAGGATAGCTGTGTCATCAGCGAATGTTGCCAGGAGGGTTTCGGGATGAGTAGGAATATCAGCGGTAAACAGAATACGGGGCGGTAGAGGACGGGGCCCAAGACGCTGCCTTGAGGAACTCCCGCCTCAATTAAATGGCAGTTGGAGAATTATGTACCACAACGTACTCGAAAGGAGCGGTCAGAGAGGTAGGATCGGAGTATTAGGTATCAGGACTGGGGTAGGTGGGTTTTGAGCTTGAAGAGTATTCCGGTGTCCGGAAAGCTTGCTCAATGTCCAGGAATGCTCCCGTGCAATACTCTTTGCTTTCTAAGGCTGAGGATATGTGCTCAATAATTCGGAGTCCTTGTTTAACGGTAGAATGCTGGAAACGAAATCCGAATTGATGGGTATGAAGGTTTTGTGATTATATTATGGGTAGGATACTTTTTAAGGGGATTTTTTTCAAATATGTTTGAAAGGATTGGGAGTAGGCTGATTTGTCTATAGGATGATGTGTTATTGGAAGGTTTGGCTGGATTCAGGAAAGGGACGATGGTGGAATATTTCTATAAAAGAGGAAAATGGGTAGTTCTTAGGATGCAGTTGTATATATATGTGAGGAATATGATCGCTTTGGGTGGTAGTTGATGAAGGATATGTGGGGTTAGAAGGTCGTATCCAGGAGATTTGCGGGAAGATAATTTTTGTAACTGATTTTTGACCTCAGAAGATTGAACTGCTTTTGGTGGTAGGGAAAGTGTAATTGGTGAGAAGAGGAATTTTTCTACTTTTGTTGTATGGATGAAATGGGATTCAGGATGAGGAGTAAATGTAATGGAGAGGTGTTTGGCGTCAGCTTTGTCTTCATCAGACGCCGTCCAGGAACCATCACCTCGACAGAGTGTATGGGAAATGTTTTGGGATTTTAGAATCTTTTAGTGATATTCCAGAGATAAATGTCGTGAGCGGAGATGGAGGTAAGGTAAGAATTAAAGGATTTGGATTTGAAGTTGGATAATTCTTGCTTGACTTTTTTAGAGTAATAATTATAGGAACGGCGATCTGTAGGTCTGTGGTGTCTGGTGCGTTGCCAGAGCACTCTGGTACGGCGTTTGTTTCGGATTAACTCGATCATGTGTTGAGGTAACTTATTTTTCTTAGGAATGATTAGGGGAGGAAGCAGTCCAGACTGCTAGTTGAATGGTGGTGGTAAAGGAGTGAACGGCATTATCAAGGCCTTCTGGGGTTTTCAGGGTTATTCTGAGGTCAATTTGACCGGAAAGGATTTGATGGAAGAGTTTCCAGTTGACTGGACCTCTGATAAAGGACGGTGGAGAGGGATTAGGAATAGGAGCTAGTGATACTTGGAATATTAATGGACTGTGGTCTGAGGAAAGTTCATCGAGGCGTGCAATGGAATAGTTGAGGGAACCTAAACCACTGTGGATGAAGAAATCAAGGATATCGGGATTTCGGTTAGGATCAGTGGGCCAGTAGGTAGGTGAGGTGGGAGGAACTAGGTTAAAACGTTGGGAATTGAGTGTAGACAGCAGTGTTCGGCCCCTAGAATTTGTGGTTCTTGAGCCCCATTGTTGATCTTTGGCATTTAAGTCTGCACCCAGGATGAAATGGTGTCCTAAGGAATTGAGGAGGGAACTGAATTGGGTATTAGTGATGGATTGGTTAGGAGAGCAATACGCTGATGCAAGGGTAATAGGAAAGGAGAAGGTTTTGATTATGATAGCTGTGGATTGCAGGGAATCATGGATAGGTAATGTTAGCAGGTGGTGAGAGAGGAATTGATGCACAATGACTGCAGTGCCGGCATGTGCTCTACCATCAGTATGGTCAGTAGGGTATGTAGAGTATTGTGGTATTTTTAAATTTTGTTTTTTGGTTAGTCGAGTTTCCGTAATAAGGGCTACATCAGCTTTCTTGTCTAGTAGTAGAGCTGTCAGTTCGTAAGTGTTATTTCTAACACCATTCGCATTCCAAAGGAGAATGGATAAGGGTTTGGAGGAAATCATTTAAGGATTTTTTAAGGGAGGGGTGAGGAGGGACACTAGATTTGTAAGGAGAGATATCAGAGGGGTAACAAGGGATTTGAATTCAGTGAGGAAAGATGCCAACAAACTGGGAAGGTCTGTGGCTTGTTATGGAAGAGGAATTTGAGGAATGTAATGTTGATGAGGTTGTTGAGGGTTTTGTACTTCAGAAGGGATAGGATGTTGAAGTTGGGATTGCGGTTCCTGTTGCGGTAGGGCCTCACATTGGTCAGCCGGGGCTATGCCCCCTAGTAACTGTGAAAAAGAAACTTTAGAGTCTACTATTTTAGCAGGTCCTCTTCTGGGCTTAGAGATTTCTTCTTGGTTCCCGGGTTTGCGAAATTTATTTTTGATATTTTTGTAGACTTGGCAGCTCTTGTAGTTGGTAGGATGTCCTTCTATTCATAAAGCACATACAGCGGGAGTAGATTTAATTCTATTACATTCACTATTCTTGTGTGACTCTCCGCTTTTCACGCATCTTGGGGAATATGGTGGCAGTAAGTTTTGGTGTGGCCATATGCTTTTTAGTTTCATATATTTTATCAATACCTGCTGAGGGTTCTAAATCCATGAAAAATATGGGTGATGGTATTTTTCTATTAGTACGGGATACATATCTGTCGTCCTTCATTATATTGGTGACCTGTCGGACTTTGAAACCTAGGGCCGTCAGTTCTTCTTGTATCGCCTCAGCTGGAGTAGAGGTGTTCAAATTTCGGATTACTACACTCAGGGAACGCTCTTGCCTCAATTGGTAGGTGTGAAAATCTGCCTTTATGTGGGATAGATATTTAATAATTTAGCCGTATGAATCAGCTGTGGCTGGTGATATTTTAATATCATTAGTCCGGCTTAAACAGAAGTAGCTACCAGGAGTTGTAATTTTATTTAAATGTGTGCATAATAACGGACATTTTTTTTAATTTTTAACGAAAATTGGAGGGGGTCGAGATTCTCTGGGAATGGCTGCAGATTCCATCGCCTCTTTTTCATTTTGCAGTACTTCGTAAGGATTCGGGGTGAAAAAGGGAAACTCGTCTATTGTGTCCTTAGATGATCCGGGCTGAGGTTGAGTTTCTTCTGCAGCTTTAGGTGGAGTCGCAGGTGGCGTCGTTCTTTTAGATTGGCAATTTTTTTTTCCCAGGTGACTAACGTGGTGTTGATTAACGTGGAGTGAGACCTCGTTATTGCACATGAGTTGATGGTAGAATCACATTATACAACGAGATAAAGTAAAGGAAGAGAAAACAATTTAAAAAAAAAAAACGAAATAAAAAAAATTATAACACGCTGCGTGACCTTGATATTGTCTCAGCGTCGCAAAAGGACCTCTCCCGTTAAGGTCCCAAGACCAAGAGTACTTTGGGTCAGGTACTTATGGCCGTGAGATAAGGGAACTGGCCTCTTAGCCCTGCAGCCAGGACCAAAAAACGGACCTCATCGCAGGCGAAGGTTTGAATGTAAATTATGAAAGTGTATAACATTTTAATTAAAATGAGCTTTGTCTGCCATTCCAAAGCCGCTGCTTTAAAAATGTCGGCCATGCAAAGAGATCCAAATTTGTCGAAAATGAAACGCAGAACTTTCATATATGAATCTTTTTACAATGAAGCGTCATTTTTGAGCAGTCTGCCGTTTCTGTGCAGCTGCTTACCATTGGCAGACTTAATTTAAAAAATTGCAACTTTAGGGTAATAAATTTACCAATCTTAGGAGCCTTGAAATTATAACTACAATGAATGTGTGTGATAAAATGAAGAAAGAACATTGTCTGCCTTCTTTAGGCCGCGGCAATCTACTGGCAGACTCTAATTAAAAAATTGCAATTTTTATGAAAAAAATTGACTAAAATTAGGAGATTTGAAACTTCACTGTATGTTAACAGTTGAATAAAAACGTAGTCTGGCTATGTTAGGCCGCGGCTATCTACTGGCAGACTCAAATTAAAAAATTGCAATATTTGATGAAAACATTTACTATAATTAGGAGATTTGAAACTTCACTATTTGATACGCATATATATGTAGTTAAATAAAAACGTAGTCTGCCTATGTTAGGCCCCGGCCATCTACTGGCAGACTCATATTCAAAAATTGCAATATTAGGTGTAAAAATTAACCAAAATTAGAAGGCTTGAAATTTTGCTATTTGATACTGATAAATTAGATATTAAATAAAAATGCAGTCTGCCATCAAAATACCGCTGTTTTGTAGTGACAGACTGAACTTGAATCAGAAGCTATAGCGAAAAAAGATGGAAGTGTCACGTGATCGCTTAAAATGAATCACTTATTATTCGTTTGTTAGATCTTCAACCTATGAAGACCTAACAATTGTTTTTTAATATAAATCCATAGTATAAAATAAAAGATTTTTAAAAAATTTTAAATTTGTTTGAAATAATAAATATGTATTTTTTTTATTTGATTAATATTAATAAGACTGGACAATTATTTCCTTAAGTTAAGTACAGAATTAGTGAAGTAAGACGGGTAAAAAAGAATAACAACTAAGTCCTCTTAAGTAAATAATAAAAATAAATATATATATATATATATATATATATATAATATATATATATATATATATATATATATATATATATTTTATATAGCAACACTAATATTAAAAAATCATTATTTATATAAATCTTTTCTAAATGCATGAGTATATATTCATATTTAATATAAACATAGTTTAAATTTTATTTTTCGTACACATCAATATTGACAAAGATTATAGAATACACTCAACACAAAAACATGAGGAAAACCTGTTCGCAGAATATGTAAGGACTAGTTAATATTGCTCAATTATTCACTACAATCATCAATAAAACTTAACTTATATTTAACATTAATCATCATTCAACAACTTTCATCTTATTTTATTTTAAGATTACGCCACTGGGTATCGGCTTATTAAAGTTTTTTGGATTTATTTGATATTACGGTGTATGTTTTAAGAATACACCCATGTCGAATAAATAAAAACAATTGAAATATATTAAAACGCAGTGGTGTAATCATAAAATGGAGGTTATTTTTAAAACCGACGGCTCTGTAAACATAATAATACACCCTTATATCGAATAAATCCGAAAAACTTGAGTAAGTCGAAACGCGGTGGCGTAATCATAAAATGGAGGTCATTTTCAAAATCAACCGCTCCGGCATCACCAGAATATACCCTTATATAGGAAAAATCCAAAAAACTTAGATAAGTCGAAACGCAGTGGTTTAATATTAAAATGGAAATCCTTATACCGAATAAATTCGAATAGAGACAATAAATTGATATCCGAAAGTTTAACAGAAAATCGATAGTATTTTGAAAAACTATTTAGGAGAGCCTCATAATAGGCACTCATATTGGAAAATGGCGCTTAATTTAAAAAAATCAAAACTTTAATTTGAAATGGAAAATATTGCATTTAAATTGGAATAGGTTTAATTTGAAATGGAAAAGGTTGAATTTGACTTGGAAAAAGTTTAATTGGATTTGGAAAAGATTGAATTTTACTTGAAAAAAGTTTAATTTGGTTTGGAAAAGATTGAATTTGAGTTGTAAAAAACTTAATATGACATGGAAATACTATACCGAAAAAAATCTACAAAGTAAAAATAAATGGATATGCAACCGAGTTATCTATACACCGGTTTCACGTCACACGATTGTACACAATAAATAACAACTGTACTCACTGTGGCATTAGTGCATATTATAGTCCAGGTGTTTAGCTCAAGTAGTCACAATTTAATTTAAAAAAACACATATTTTCCAAGAAAAATTGAATATATCTAAGAGAAGAGATAACTGTGTATATTATAATCTAGCGCATGCCTGGAACTGATAAAAAATTAAATAAATAAATAAAAATATACATCTATATGACAAAGGCAAAAGCTATAATAAACCAAGGAAATGTAACTTATAATTAAATAAAATACAGAAATTCGTAGCAAAATTAAATAAATTATAAGTAAAATAAATAAATAGAAAAAGATTCATACTTACTTACAATATTTACAATCAGGCAAGAGATCTCCGAGTCCTTCCCCCAATTGTGAAGGAAAAAGCGAGACTCTAAGAGATCCCAGCGCTTCTCTCTTAACCGCGTCGCCGACATTACCAGTCCGGTGTAGATAAACAAAAATATATAGGTTAAAGAACATCTGATTTATATTAATTTTCTTAAGTTAATATTAGTGATTAAAGTGATATTCAAAATATTTTTTTTAGATAAACAATTTCTACCAATTTTTTTTTTTTTTTAAATCTTTTTATTAAGAAATAATACATTTTGCCACATTTAAGGGCACTGAGTACAAAAAGCTGAGTGAGTCCCAGTCATACTACATATGCAATGCAATAAAAAAAATAAATAAATAAAAAATAAAAATATATATCTATATAACAAAGGTAAAAAGAAATGTAACTTGAATTCAAATTTAAAAAAAAATAATAATAATAATAAAAAAATAATAATAAAAAAAATACAGAAATCGGTAGCAAATTAAATAAGTCATAAGTAAAACAAATAGATGTATAAAAAAGAAAAACATCCATACTTAATATATAAAAAAGAAAAACATTCATACTTAATACGTAAAAAAGAAAAACATTCATACTTTATTTACAATCAGCCAAGGGATCTCCCTTCGTCCAGCCCTTTCCTCCACGTGTGAAGGACAAAGCGAGACTCTAAGAGATCCCAGCGCTTCTCTCTCAGCCGAGTCACCGGCAGGAGTCCAGTGGAAACTGAGAGAGGGCACTAAAGCAACAGATGCTCATGACGTGAGTGGAGAGGCTGGCCATTGCCAGAAATCCAGTGACAGACTTTACAAATGGTCTCGAGGCCACTGCCGTTTCAACCTTCGAGGAGGGTTGTAGGGGTGACCGAAGCTGGATAAGGACTGTGCTAAGGAGTTAGGATGGTGGATTAGGTTCAGATGAAAATTTGAGAATCGAGATGGAATAACGTCAAGGACATAAGGCATGTAAAGGTCATGATGTAGGGTTTTGTTTGTAATTTAATAAGGAGCATTGACTATTATACGGAGGACTTTAGCCAGAAAGGATTGGATGCGTTTGATGTTCGAAAATTTAGTTTTTCCCCACAGTTGAAGTCCGTAGGTTCAGATGGCTTTGAGTATGGTCTTGTATATTAATAGTTTGTTTTCTATTGAGAGATTGGATTTTCTGTTAAGTAGTCTGTATAGCTGGCCAAATCGTCGGTTAAGTTCTTGTCTTTTAAGTCTGGTATATGGATTCCAAGTTAGTCTTTTGTCTAAAAGGAATCCAAGATACCGAACTTTGTCTGAGACGGGGAGATGTACAGAGTTGAAAAGGATATGTAGACATGATCTGCGTCGGAGGGTAAAGGTGACATGCTTGCATTTGGATTCATTTATCTTAATACGCCAATTGTTGCACCATTGCTCAATTAGGGAGATGTGTCTTTGTAGTTTAAGGATGCTGTTTCAGGATTTGAGTGGGATGACAGGATGGCGGTATCGTCAGCGAAGGTTGCTAGAAGGGTATCGGGGTTGGTTGGAATATCAGCGGTGAAGAGGATGAAGAGAACTGGGCCCAAGACACTGCCTTGTGGAACACGAGCTTCAATTGGATAATAGTTGGAGAATTCAGTGCCGCAGCGAACTTGAAAGGAACGATTTGAGATGTAGGATTTGAGGACTAGGTACAAGGATTGGGGTAAGTGAGTTTTGAGCTTGAAAAGCAAGCCATCCTGCCACACCCGATCGAAAGGTTGCGCTAGGTCCAGAAAGGCACCGGTGCAATATTGCTTGTTTTCAAGCGCAGAGGATATATGATCAACAACGCAAAGGGCTTGTTGAACAGTGCAATGTCTTGAGCGGAATCCAAATTGATGGGATGGGATATTGTGGGTTTCGAGTATTGGTAGGATGCGTTTGAGAAAGATTTTGGACAGGATAGGGAGCAAGCTTATTGGTCTATAGGATGAGGTATTATTGACAGGTTTACCTGGTTTTGGGAATTGGATGATTATGGAGTGTTTCCATGTCAGAGGAAAGTGAGTTGTGCGGAGAATACAGTTGTATAGGTATGTGAGGAATATAATTGCTTTATTTGGAAGTTGTCTAAGAATCTGGGAAGTAAGGAGATCGTGTCCAGGGGATTTTCGAGGTATTAGGTTGGTTATAAGGAATTTGACCTCAGAGAGGTTGACAGCTATAGGAGGCAAGGAAGAGGAATAGGAGAAGAGAGGATTTTTTTAACTTCAACAGTGAGGGTGGAATGGAGTTCGGGGTGGGGAGTAAATGTTTTGGATAGGTGTTTGGCAAATTCTTCAGCTCTAGTCTCATCTGACGAAGCCCAGGTTTCATCATCGCATCGCAGGGGATGGGAAACAGAATGGTATTTAAGGATTTTTTTGGTCACTTTCCAGAGGGAGTTGTCATCGGTAGAGAGGGAAGAAAGGTAGGAATTGTAAGATTGGGATCTAAAGGTAGCCAGTTCTTTTTTAACCTGTTTGGAATTGTAATTATATAATTTCCGATCATCAGGATGCCTGGTTCTTTGCCAGATGGTCCTAGATTGGCGTTCGGATTTAATAAGGTCAGTAAGGTTTTGGGGCAAGGGATTCTTTTTAAGGGATTTTTTGGAGGGGAGTGGTGAGGATGCAGTCTAGACTGCTTGTTGGATCAAGGTGGTGAAGGAACTGACTGCATTATCTAGGTCTTGAGGGGTCTTTATGGATACTCTGAGGTCTATTGCATCTGTTATTGTTTGACGGAAAAGGTTCCAATTGACTGGGCCTCTGATGAATGAGGGAGGAGATAACCTGAGGATAGGAGATGCGGAAAGGTTTAGATTTAGAGCACTGTGATCTGAGGAAAGGTCATCGGGCCGTAGAACTGAGTAATTTAGCGGCCCGAGACCTTTGTGAATGAAGAAGTCGAGGATATCAGAATTACGGTTGGGATCGGTTGGCCAGTATGTAGGAGTATCAGGGGGAAGTATGTTGGAATTGTGGGAATTTCACTTAATTCCCATTAATTAATTGACAGCAACGATCGCCCGCGGGAATTCGTGGTTCTGGCTCCCCATTGCTGATGTTTGGCGTTAAGGGCTGCACCTATAAGCAAGTGATGTCCTAGGGAATTAAGAAAGGAAGTGAAGTTAGGTTCAGCTATTGCAATTTCAGGTGGAGAGTATGCTGCGACAACTGTAAGAGGGAAAAGTAAAGTTTGAATAGTTATTGCTGAGGTTTGTAGGAAATTGTGAACTGGTGAAGGATACAAGTGATGGGAGATGGACTGATGGATAATTACAGCAGAGCCAGCATGTGCTGTTCCATCAGGGTCAATTCGATATATCTTGTAGCCAGGTATGTTGAACTGTTTCTTGTTTGTTAGTCGCGTCTCAGTTATTAGGCCTATGTCTATGTTATTGTCCTGTAGAAAAAAGGTTAGTTCGTTGATGTGATTTCGAACACCATTCGCATTCGAAAGGAGAATGGAGAGGGATTTTATTGAGGACATTTAAGGAATTCTTGGGGAAGGGATAAGATTGGCTATGACATTTGTAAGTAAGGTAATGAGCGGTGTGATGAGGGATTTGATTTCGGAGAGGAATGATGCAAGGAGGCTGGTAAGGTCATTGGAATTGTTAGGGGGAGGAATGTAGGATATTTGTTGAGGACTGAACTTTTGGGTGTTATTATGTTCGGGTGGTGAACCATGAGGTAGTGGTTGAGTTTGCGGCAGGGCCTGAGGTTGAGTATGCTGTTCTTATTCTCCTAACATTTGAGCATAGGAGACTTCTTTGTTTGCAAATCTTGATGGTTGCCTTGGTGGTCTGGAAGTCCTGGAAGTCTCTTCATGTCTAGGCGCTGTCTGTAATCTTGATTTTAAGATTTTATATGTCTGGCATCCTTTGTAATTTGCTGGGTGATCTTTATGGCATAATGCGCACACAGCAGGAGTTTGCCTGGACTTATTCCAATCTTCCGACATATGTTGCTGCCCGCACTTCACGCTTCGCGGCAATAGCTTTTAGTATGGCCATATGATTGCCAATTATGACATTGTACTACTTCCCGTTTTGCATACGATTTTTCGACAACTATGCTAGTATAATTTATAGATGTTTTTAACTCCACTGGTGCGCTGAAGGTCTACGAAAAATAGTGGTAAGGCTATTTTGTTGTTTGCACCTTGTTGCTCTTTATTATTTTTATATACATTGACAATTCGGCGGACAATGAAACTCAGTTCTGTCAATTCTTCTTAGATTGTCTCAGGTGGAGTTGTTGGATGGAGGCCTCTTATCACCACTCTTAGTGGTCTCTCTTGAAATAATTGATTAGTATGGAATTCCGCCTTTGTATCTGTCAAGTATTTTACTATTTTTCTATGTGATTCAGGAGAATCTGGCATCAACTTGGTGTCATTGGTTCGACTTTGACATGTGTATTTACCGTTGTTAAGTAATTTATTTAAATGCTGGCAAAATAGCGGAAAATTATTTATGTTTCTTATGAATATTGGAGGTGTTTTTGCTCTCTGGGGGTTGATGGTATTTCCATTGTTTCTTCTACGGTATTAGATAGTTGTTGGTAAGGGGTAACAGTAAAAAAATGTGATTCTTCAATTTCATTGTTTGTTTCGGTGCTCATAATTTCTGTTGATGTACCGGCTTGAGGGTCGTTCACTGCATCATTTGGTCTATCAGGTGTAGATGGTGGTGTTTTTCTGTTTGAACGCCTAGGCTTTTACTGGTGAATTACGAGAGCTATTATTGCCTAAGCTTCTTGATCTTTTATTCTTGCTAGACATTATCATATGATAATATCGCATATCATGTCAAAGACTATTGGGAAAAAGAAAAAAGAAGAAAAATAAACAATTTTTTTTTTATTAATACGTAAAAATTGCGCAGACTGATAAAAGGCCAAGCGATATGACCTAGCTTACTTAACAGCTCGACAGGCACTGAGCCTACCTGACTCTAAGTGGGAGGACTATAGATAAGAATGGCCACTCTATCTAATTCTATGGTTGTTTACACTATTGATCAAACTTAATAAACAAGCGGTTACTCACCGTGTTTATGGTTCTATTCAAGAATGTACTATATAATTGTTCAATAGCACTATTTTTTAACACAACTGTTCACTAATTCACTGGTAATTATGATAATTGTGAGAGACGATGTAGCAGGTGGGTTGAAAGATACTAGCGCATGCGCAGAACTCTCAACCAAAATTAGAATGATAGGTTAAATTGTGTGATGTATCGCAACAGATTATTCTATTGGCATGCCCAAATTGTGTAAAAGTCCAAAGAAGTAGTCAATCGAACGATAACTGCTCTAGCCCAGGAAGATCAGCTTCTCAGAAACCAACTGAATCCGACGCCGCGTCACAGCTGCTCATGACCACCATCCAAGACCTAACAGCGGAGGTAAAAGGATTAAAATTCGCCCTAGATGCTAATGCCAACGAAGTAAAGGAATTAAAGATAATGCTGGAGAAGCATACCGCTATATCATTTGAAAACGCGGAAAACATAAACCCTTCTGGAGACCCAAAATTCGAAATTGGAATGACTAAAGATGGAAAATGCGACAATCAGGTCCCGGGTGTCAGCGCTTGAAACTAGACTCAACAGGTCCGAGCAAATGCATCTGTCCAGGTTGATTGAAATTAAATCGACTGCCCGGAGCGGATGAGAACGAGGCAAGATGATACACCAGACTGATCAGTCAGGGATGATTTGGTCCAAAGGCGGAAGGTTATACTGGACTTCTCAACTCGTCGTCTGGGATGGCAGGAGAATGATGCTCACGAAATATACACAAAATTCCACCCACTTGATTTTTCCATGTTTTCATATCAAAATATTTCTGTAAAGTTGTATTTGTATATAATACATGGTATTTGTAAATTATACTTAATATTTATGGAATTTTATAATCTTTTTTAACTTTAATAATCAAAATGTGATTGGGTAAGAATGATTAGAGAAAAAAAGTTGAAAAACGAACCATTATTGTTCTAAAAGAAATTAATTACATCATCGTTTAGTTGCGCGTGTTTCCTCCTCTTGCCTTCACTACTTCTTGAAGACGCCTCGGCATACTTTCCACCAGTCGGGAAATGTCATTTTGCTGGAGGATAGCCCATTCCTACCGAAGAGCCCTTTCAAGGTCCTGCAATGTATCAGGAAGTGTTGCAAGCGCTCTTATTCGTCTTCCGAGGTTATCAAATAAATGCTCAATGGGGTTCAAATCTGAAGAACGTGCTGGCCAGGATAAAACCTCAATATTGTTCTGTTGAAGGAACGTCTGCACTATGCGGGCGACATGTGGGCGTGCATTATCGTCCATTAGAATCGAACGATCGCTGATTTCGTTAAGGATAGGCGACACATGAGGTTCCAAAATCTACTCTACATAACGAATGGCCGTCAAAGTCCCTCTACGAAAAACAACCAATTCTGTGCGGCGCTCCTTTGAAATCCCAGCCCACACCATTAAGGAACCACGTTGGAAATTAAAAGCCGGAGACTAAGAAATGTACTGCAAGAAACGGCACTGAACTAATGATACTGAATAAACATTTTGATTCCATAGAAAGTAAACATTGGAATCTAGAATCAGTTCATTGAATTAAGGATTAATGGCTATTGTCCTCTATATTAACATTCCTGATTGAAAACAAACAAAAAGATTACCTATGTATTCATTAAAATCAATAGATCAATCCAAAGCAGAAATATTTTTAGATGAAAACATGAAAAAATCAAGTGGGTGGAATTTTTTGCCTGTCAGTGTATGTAAGTGAGACAATATCAGTAACCAACCGACACCTATTTTGGTTAGCCCGACAGAAGAGGTCTCCAGGAAATATCAGATACGTCTGGTTCAATGCGGGCAAAGTAAAATGCCGACGAGATAATGACCAGCAGATTGTCGTGGTTAACTCACCATCTGACCTGGACAAATTCACATGACTCGTATCTTTCATTACTCTGCATATTTTAGTTTTCATTACTGTATTTGCCCTTTCTTTATTTTCTATATTACGATTTTACTGCATTGAATTTAATATATTTTGATAATAATTTTATTTTTGTTTATAAGAAATGTGTAAGTGTTATTCTTTTAGACATTTTAATTCACGTAAATAATGTTTTTTTTTTTTGCTACAGAGGTAAACCTTTCATTTAATTAATTATTTATTTTCAACTTCTCAACTATAAAATTAGTATTCATTATTTCTTTTTTAGCTTCATTTATTATTATAGGTATGGTTCTTCTGAAGAGGTGTCACCAACAATTTTGTACTCTGGGTTCATAATAGCTCCAACCATCATAGAAATATTCCTATCCCAAGCCCTTCTGGTCTGTTAACAAAGCAAACCTTAATTCTCCCAAGACTAACATCCTTATAACCTGCCACGTCAACACTCAGTCACTCCTAGCTCATTTTGATGTATTTTATGATTTTTTCCTCCCCAACTTGTAAAATCTAATCGCAGTTTCTGAAACCTGGTTAAAGCCCTCTATTCCGTCTGTCTATATTACTTTACCCAATAATAGACTCCTTCGTCGTGACAGAGTGGACCGGACAGGTGGTGGTGTAGGTCTCTTTGTTCATGATAGCCAATTCAAAATCCTTCATTGCTCTTCCCATTCCTATTCTCCACACCTAGAATATTTTATTTGAGACCTTCCTTTACAACTTGATCCCTTCCTACTCCAATATTATCCTCACTGGAGTCTTCAATACCAATTTGATGATATCCTCTGACCATTCCTACATGACCAGCCTCTTCAAATCCCTCATCCTTTAAATATTACTTTACAACCCTACACATCATACCCAATTCTCAGAGTCTTGGCTTGATCTGTTTATCATGGATTCCCTGGATAAACTCTTTGCAGCATCTCAGCACCCGGTTCCGTTTCTCTCTTCCCATGATCTTATCCAAATTTCCTACAATATCCAGGCCCCATTTTTTTATCCTAGAATCATATGCTTCCGAAACCTCAATTCACTCACCTATTATGCATAGTCGCTGGATCTCGACACTCTCCAATCGGATCCCGTTTATTCTTTAAAATCTATTGACCTCATGGTAGAAATCCTTACCAACCATCTTCATGCCATCCTCCGCTGTCATGCTACTCTCCTAACTAAAACTATCCGACATCCCCCTGCTCCTTGGCTGACACCCACTCTGAAAGAGTGCATGAGAAGAAGAGATGCTGCAAGACGGCTGTTTAAACGTACCCAACTCCCGGAAGAATACATCGGCTTCAAACAATATCGAAGCAGCAATCAGTCTGCTATACGTCGAGCCAAATCCCGTTATTTCCATTATTTCCTATCCAACACCCTGAACTCGAAGGCCAAATGAACTAACCTAAAAGACTGACCATTTGTAACACACCTCAAACCCACGTCATTTCCTTTTCTGCCGATGACCTTAAAGCTCATTTTGTATCCTGTTCCTTCTCATCTCCACCTCCTGCGACCATACCGGGTCCTATGCATTTCCCTTTTAATTTTAATCCTGATCACTTCTTTTTTTCCCATTTTAAACCTGATGATCTCATCAACTCCTTTCAGAAATCGCGAACCAATGATTATGGACCCGATAACATCCCAGTCAGACCCATCAAAGCCTCACTACCACCCATCCTTCCAATTATCTACCATATCTACAATTGCTTACCTTCCCTACATCCTGGAAAACCACACTAGTTTGCCCTATGAAGAAGACTTTTAATCCAACAACTCATAATGATTTCCGTCCAATTTTTCTCCTCTCAAACCTTTCAAACCTTTAGAGCGACTAGCTCAAACCCAGTTATCCGACTTTTTAGAACAGAATAACCTCCTAAATCCCAACCAGTCCTGTTTCTGACCCAGCTACTCCACTCAATCTGCCCTCATAAAAATTTCCCAAGACATTCATACAGCCATGGTCCAGCAGAAACTCACCATCCTAATTTTCCTTGAATTCTCCAAAGCCTTTGACTCAGTAGACCTCAAAATTCTCCTAATCAAGTTCAAAGATATCTCCTTTTCAACTAGTACTCTTAATAGATTCCAATCCTTCTTTAACAGCCGCTCCAAATATGTTGTGGTTCCCAATAACCCTCCTTCAGAATCTTTTAGAATTCGAAGCCTAATTTAAACGCCTAATGAACTGCGCAATACGTTTTGTCTTCGGAATCTCAAGAGATACGCATATAACCCAGTACTACACCAAGTTGAGGTGGCTCTATCCACCTTACCGCCTTCTGTACTTCCTTGCTACCTTTCTATACCAAGCCATCCGAACTCAGCGACCTTCCTATATATTTTACAGCCTATAATTTAAATATTCCATTCAATCCCGTCCCACTAGATCCCGTAGTTCTAACGTCTTTCCACCTCCTCACCGAACTGCTGCGTTTGACAAATTCTTTATAATTCAATCCGTCTCCTTCTGCCAATATCATCCCTCCCCGGTCCTGAGCCCGAAGACAAATTATTACACAATAAACAATGAAAAATTGCATCTATTTTATATAAAACAATTGAAAGATGCTTCTATGACCAATATACCAGCATCAATAAAACATATCTATGAATTATAAAAACAGCTTGTATAACATCTCCTGGTGGTACAACAATTTAACTTATGCAAATTAATTAACATTAACTATAGGAGGGTTTATGCACATAAATATAGCATAGAAACCAAAAAAGAAGATACGGCATTAGCTATACATGCTATTAAAAATATTCATAAAATAGAGTTAGATAAAGTCAAAATACTAGACACAGAAAATAATCAGCAAAATCGGTTGATTCTAGAGATGATGCACATTTGAAGGACCAAAAACGCAATAAATACTCGGAATGATTTGGCCAAATTGAATTATGGGTATAGCAACATTTTAAAATTTGCATAATTTAGATGAGAGATTTCGTTTTATTTTGTTTGAAAAAGGGAAAATACAATTATAGAATGGGAACTATAGTAACTATAGTAGTAATTTAAATAATTTTAATATTGTTGGATGAGTTTATAATGTTGACATTTGATTTTATGAGATGACTAATGTACATATTTTTTAATTAGTTGATATTTATTTATGTTTTTAGCAATTTTAAAGAATTAGATATTTATTTGTATTGTTAACGATTTTAAAGTCAGTTCCAAGATGTATATGTGTGTATGTATGTGTGAGTTAAATTGTTGTACCACCAGGAGATGTTATACAAGCTGTTTTTACTATTCATAGATATGTTTTATTGATGCTGGTATATTGATCATAGAAGCATCTTTCAATTGTTTTATATAATAAAATAGATGCAATTTTTCATTGTTTATTGTGCAATAATTTGTCTTCGGGCTCAGGACCGGGGAGGGCAGACTCTTAGCGATCCAGTAGCTTAATATATTTGCTAGTGGACGGTGCTGAGACTGTCGGTGTGTCCCTGGCCTGATCGAATCTCTATTTTTTAAAAGTAGGTTAAACCTTTTTAAATAATTGTTATTAAAGTCATATAGAAGTAATATTGTGTACCGATTGAGCTATTTGTAGTTCTAGCTTTAAAGAGGATCCCGTGGTTGACTAATAAAAAGAAAATACTGAGATCGAAACGTCAATAAACAGAAGAAATGAACATTCAATAGTTTATTAAATAATAATTAAATGACCTTATTCCCAATTAAATAGTTAAGTTTAAACATATATCTGTATGTATTTAGTGTTTTTTTTTCTTTCAATATTTTAATTTTAATGATTATTGTAAATTTTAGATTTAATTTTATGGCCACACAGGCATTTCTTCTGTATCTATAATTTGTCCTAAAGGGACAACAGTCCCAGGATACTAAAAATCTATTTTCATTTTATTTCATTATTCTTATACGAAAAATTTAATGTGATCTCGTTTTTATTAATATCATTTATCAACATAATTCTATTTAACTCAAATGTTAAGATACCTTTTCCATGCAAGCAACCAACAAAATATGTAGCATAAAATGAATGATTTATTATTTGATTAGTTTTGAGGATCGAAAGAAGATAGCTTACCTTTCACAAAGCAATCCTAGAAAATATTTCAAAGATTCAATAATACAATTTAAAACTTTTGAAGTCCTTTTCTTATGAAAAAAGTTGTAAAAATTCATACATTCATTGCAGTATACATCGTTGCTTAAGCTTTCATCAGATATGTTGATTGTGTTTTCTTGAAAGTAACATGTAAATAAATTCTACTTAAATTAGTCAGTAAAGAGAAGGTTTCTATAAATTAATTAAACAGAACAATCAACTTAGGATGGAGCACGCAAACAACGACCTAAGTTGTCTCTAGTTACTTGTTGAATTTTATTCCAAAACGCAAATATCTTGAGTTCAAAAACAATTTCAACAATAACAACTTGAGAAGGTATTAATACTGGCGAAATAGGACTTGCTTTCCCAAATCTTAAAGCCAACAAAAAAATACTTATTAAAAAATAAATAATAATACTTAGTATTTGCTATAATATAGTTTTTTTATTCAATGCAATTCTTTGTGTTTTTTTTTTTCATAGACCTTTTTATTTTATGTTTTTTTTTTTTTGGTAATTATAAGTCTAGATATAATTTTTTTTTTTAAACATCTTATTGAGAAATAATACAATCTGTCACAGTTAAGGACACTTATAATAGAGTTCAGAGACTGAGCTAGATATAATTATAATAGAAATATAATTTTAACAGCTGATGACTAGATTTTTCTTTGATTGAAGCGATACATCTGTTGTTCAAATAAAAAAAAAAAAAAAAAAAAATATATATGTATCCATCAAGAGGGTCATCATATTACGTTTATGTGTTATCATACCTTTAGTAGACACGAAATAGAGAGCTGGCGCACAGATCGTATCATTAAAGCAGGAATTTGAATTTAAATTTCAGCTACGACATGAGTCACGTACACCTTAATCCAAGATCCTTTTTATTACATGACCCTCACATTCCGTCATATTCTTTTCAGGTACCGACGAGATTTGCGCCTTGTTTGACGTCATGACGTCACCTCCCTTTTCGATCCTGTGACCACCATATTTTCCCCCACTCCTTACTAGGAGATAGAATGTGCTCGATCTCCATTTTGTTTTTCTTTGACTTAAGAGACTTGTGGCTTTTGTTTAACTCAGGTAACAGTAACGTGACCGTCACAATCCTTATTTGTCTGCTACTTACGAGGTTTGGGGTATTTGTAAAAAGTCACTTGACAGCCACCATTTTATTTTCTCGCTACTTGAGATACTTACACCTATGGGTGGAATCACGTGACCGCCTCCATTTTATTTTTCTATAACTTTCCTTATTCTCAATTTTTACATAATGACACCTCATACCCAACCCCATCCCAACTATTATAACCTTGCAGTCATCTCCCTACTTTTTTATTATAATATTAGATTCTATATAGAATTATACTGGCACCATTTGAGTCGTTCGGTGTCCCTAGGTCTTTTTTGCCCTAAAACCAACCGTTTTCGAGATATTAGACTTTTTATGTTTTATTAAATTTCAAAATAATATATTTCTCCATTTTTATTTTCATTCATTTTATTTTGTGTTTTATATTTTATTATTATTTGGAAAAAATATATTTTTTTTAGTTATACTGTAAAAGGCCTCTGGAGATTTAGTATTTGAATATTTTTAAATAATTTTGTGTATATCCTCGAGCGGGCTCATCACCGAGTATGGGGAGCGTCCCACGGGTGGCGGATGTGGGGATGGTCGGTTGCAAGTTCCTCCTGGCTAACTCCGATGGACTCGCTGACCAACAAAGAGAGGGAGCCTCCAGACAGACTAATTTCTATATCAATTTACAAATAGAAGAGGTTAAGTTAATAGGTCTATAATTATAGATATTCATAGGATCTCTATCTTTCTTCAGAATAGGAATAGTGATAGCTGTTTTCCAGATATTTGGAAAACTGTTAGAAAAAAAAACAATTTATTCAAGATTTTTAAAATTATTGATTTATTAGAAAGACTCAAGTTTCTAATTATACCTATACAAATCTGACCCTCGCGCGGGCTCATTACTGAGTATGGGGAGCGTCCCACGGGTAGCGGATATGGGGATGGTCGGTGGAAATTCCCTGGATTCCGATGGACTCGCTGACCCACAATGAGAGGAGCCCTCCAGACTTGCTGGAGGGTGTGACGTAGGATTGAACGCCCTACTCACATATCTTTAGTTCATCATACACCACAAACAGTCATGGATCTCCCTACGGTAAAACGCTTATTATCCGGAGGTAAACTAGTCCCCCGTTCGGGTGGGACTGCTTTAGGGGATTCTTGGCGCAAATTGAAGAATAGGATATAAATATTGGCACATGGTACTAATGAGTTTAAACACATCAGGGGGACTAAAATCGGTCGCGAATGAGGTTAATGAGTACAATTTGGATGTCGTGGCTCTGCGAGAGGTTCGCTGGCCAACGGAGGGTTCGATGAGGGAAGGAAAGTACACTATTTAGCACGGAGGAAGCGGGAATCATAAGGAATTGTTAGGTACCGGGTTTCTAATTAGGAATAGATTGCTATCTGTTTAGGGAACACATCAAACTTGATATTTGAATTAAATCAAGTAAGCACAACACAGCTGTTATGCTGCATATATACCTCAGTCATTGTTGTGACGCCGCCATTGTTGAAGTGTAGACGATCACGTACCGTGATTGACTAGACTGGCCAGTTGAAAATTTTGTGATTCCACTGGATTTATTAAACATGGAGTAAAACACTACAGCGGTCGGCAAGGGGCCAAGAAAGGAAGAGAGGGAAGATGAACGAGAAGACTGGCACAACAAGAAAAAGAAAAAATGCAAGTATCCCAACCCACCTATATTTAACCTCCTTATAAAATACATGTAATAAAATATAGCAATCAATTTTACTCATTCACTTCTTTAATCCTTTAACTCCTCTAATTTTACAGTCCACAGCAATAAATTTTCATCAGCTCTTAAAGCAGAATTATTATGACAATATCCCTGACAGTCTTGGAAGGGATTGACATAATAAACTAAACATTTGTTCCTCCGGGCTCTGATATTATTAAAATCTTTAATAATAAATCAAACATATTGTCCACCGAGCCCCGATATCATTAAAATCTTTAATGATTAAATCATACAAAATTTTCTTATGTCATTCAGGTTAAATGTAATATATTGGCACTCATATTTATATTTGTTCTCATTTTAGTTTTGTAATTATCTTCTTATATTATTTATCACATTAAATTTAGCAATTAATTAATTAATTTCTATTCATTGGCCTATTTTCTTTTCTGATACTTGAATTAGGTTTTGATGCATAATGAATCCATATCAGTTATGAATTATCATTTTTGTAGCCCTCTTTAAAGCAACCACTACCTTAATTGAGAAACATTTATTTACCAGGCATTTAATAATTTGTTTTGTATTCAAATTATTTATTGATTTATCTGCTGAATTACATTACTAGTTTGTATATTATCAGAAATTAATTAGCACTTATTGTCTTTAATAAGTATTTTAATAGTAATCATAATCGTTCGTCCAGCCATTAAGTTAAGCATTCATTATTGATTCATTCACTAAATAAAGAGGTAGCAGTCTTTTAATTTCTCTTTGTTATATCAACTTCTATTGGATAAAAACATCACGCACTCATTTGATGTTTATTCTTATATATACACACATATTTTATAACTTAGCATTCTATATCAAATTAAAAGCAATTAATTTAATTATAAATATATGTGTATGGTTTATAATTAGATACCTCATTTTTCGTTCATTTAAATTTATATTGCTTAAATTGCAATTTTTTTTTCTTACAGCAGTTTCTGCATGGTCTCTTTAGCACATTCATGCCTGGTTTGTTTCGTTTATAGTTGTCTCTCTATCCTCTTTATTACATTGCAGTCTTCTTTGTGTTCATCGGTTCTCTCTTCCTTGAACCCCCTTGCTTCGTCGTTTTTTCTTATGAAAATGCCACCAGTTAACACTGATTACAATGCTCAAATCACTACCCTGGAGCGACAGCTCAGAGGTTTACACCGGAACATCGTGGGATGTTCAGATTATGGTTCTGCAGCACTTTCGGATCTTGAGAAAGCTCCATTATTTGAAGCTCAACTAGATGCTGCAAATTCCGATTGGGCGCTGTTTATCGAAAAATGGGAGAAATGCGACACCATTCACGCTCTGGCGGGTGAAGATTTCCCGAGTGTACGTATGCAGGAGATTTACGACGCTTGTAGGATTGAAGTAATACAAGCAAAAGCTATTATGCTCCAGATAAAGCGGAAGCTAGCAGCGGAATTGAATCCAGCAGTTCAGGATCCTGTAAATCGTTCTATGGAACCAACCACGAGCAGGACAATTGGCGCTAAGGCCTATTTACCGCAGATACCCATACCAAGTTTCTCTGGTGAAATAAAGAATTGGACCCATTTTAAGGACACCTTTGAATCACTAGTCCATCACCAGACATCACTCACCAACACCGAAAAATTCCATTACCTACTTGGGGCACTAAAGGGTGAAGCCGCAGCTTTGGTTTCAAATATTCCAATAGAAGATAGGTCATATGTCCTAGCTTGGGATAAATTGATGCAAACTTATGACAATCCCAGGGTACTAGTGACATATTTTCTTCAGCAGATATTGGATTTTGAAACCAAAAATACAAGGAACGAGCTGCAGAATTATGAGAACTTCCTTATAGGTGTAGCAGACAACATTCAAGGTTATAAGGCTCTCAACTTGGAACATTCATCCGAGGTTCTGTTGGCGTTTCTGGCACTAAGGGCTCTCGATTCGCAGACTCGAAGGCAATTTGAGATAGCAAGGGTCTCAACAAGCACATTCCCAACGGTAGACGACGTAATCACCTTCGTCAGACAAAGGAAGATAGCCCTCACAATCTCAAGAGACGTTGCCTCCTCTTCAAGCACTACTCAAGAATCGGGTTAAAGCACAGTACCAGCACTCACGATTTCCAAGTCGTGGATCACCAAAGTACAGAACTTCGAGTTTCCTACATACTAAAACCCCACCTAACAGAAATTCCAGCAATTCTCCTAACAGCATCAAATCACCTTTCTCTACTCCTCGGACAGCCCGATACCAAAGTCCACCACGATGTTGTCCGTTCTGCAAAGAACAACATGATCTGCCAGGCTGTTTTAATTTTTGCAACATCTCCGTAGAAGATCGCATAGCATTCGTTAGCAGTCTGAAATGTTGCAAGAATTGTCTTCGCCAAAATCATAAGACATCAGAGTGCAAGTCAAAGTTTACATGTCGTTTCTGCAAGGCTCGGCATCACAGCTTACTGCACGAGGTTAAATCAAATGAACGCAGCACTCCTCCCTCTACACATTTTGCAGGATTTGGCTCAACTTCCCAACACCATAACACTGAATCCTATTATGTACTAGGAACGGCTCAACTCAGCATTTTGGACCCTGAGCATAGTTTGCACACAATCCGAGCAGTAATAGACTCCGGAAGCCAGCACTCCTTCATCTCACAAGCCATTGTAAGCAAGCTTGGATTCAAGACCAATCCGTTAAACATTAGCATCGCTGGTCTTGGTGGTAATCCAGTCGTGACGCCAAACGGATCAATTGAATGCACTCTGCAACCACGTTTCGGCAACGAGAAATTCATCACAAAAGCCATCGTTGTGAACTCAATCGCTCCACTACTTCCAAGCACTCCGTTGAAAGCTCATGTCAGGCAGCAGTTATCAAGATATCAACTGGCAGATGAATGCTTCCATACACCTGGTACTATAGATCTTTTGATCGGCATTGATTTGTACCCACTTATTATCAACGGTGCACCATTCAGGAGCGGTGTGGACGACCTTTTTCTCCAGCCAACCGTGTTGGGTTCGGTGGTCATGGGAAAGACAACGGGCCTTTCAACTTCAGCGCTGTCTTCGTTCTTCACTGGATCTCAAAGAATCATCGAAAAACAGCTTAAGGCATTTTGGGAGATAGAGGAACCAAGACCAGTTGATCGCCAGGATCCAGACGACAAGCTATGTGAGGAACATTTCATCGCAACGCACTCTCGAACTCCGGAAGGCAGGTATGTAGTGCGTCTGCCGTTAAAGCTTGGTGCTGGACACCCAGGGAGGAATCGCGAAGTTGTGGAGAGGAGATTCCTGAACTTAGAGCGAAAATTTCACACAGATAATGAACTTGCCATCAGATACCGAGAATTTATGCAAGAGTATGAAGATTTAGGGCATATGTCCAAAGCAGAGAAAGAATCAGATTACTTAATCCCTCACCATGCCGTCTGGCAAGAAAAACCTGCTGGAAGGAAAATCAGAGTGGTATTTGACGCGTCATGTACCTCACCCACTGGATCCCTTAACTCAATCCTTTTATCAGGTCCAAAACTTCAACTAGATATTTGTGAAGTTCTGATCCGTTTTCGGCTGTACGCAATTCCAATCTGTGCAGACATTGTAAAAATGTATCGGCAAATCTTACTGCACCCTTCTGATCGATATTTGCAGCACATCCTATGGAGAAGCAATCCATCTGAAAGGATACAAGAAATGGAACTAAACACTGTCACTTATGGTACCCGGTCGAGCGCCTATCAGGCATTAAGAGTGCTTAAACAATTGGTAAAGGATGAAGGATCTAATTATCCCAAGGCGGCCAAAGTGTTAAATAGTTCAATATACGTCGATGACATAGTCCGTGGAGCCGACTCTGTTGAAGAAGCAGAAGAACTGCAACGACAACTGTGTGAGTTCTTTGAAAAAGGGGGTTTGTTTTAAGCAAATGGGCGTCCACTATACCCGAGCTTCTGCCAGAAGACACTAAAATCACTCCCATTCAACTTCGTCAAGATGAGATGGAATCTATTATGATCTTAGGCCTAATATGGAATCCTCTTTCAGACGCATTTTCTTATTCTATTTTCCAACCACCACCCTCACCAGTGACGAAGCGCCGTGTACTCTCAGCAATAGCCCGTATATTTGATCCCTTAGGCTTTCTAGCACCCGTTATATTCCTTGCTAAGGTACTGTTTCAACAGATCTGGCGTGCGCGTCTTGATTGGGATGTCTCTCTTCCCCCTAAATTGGCTGAGAAGTGGGCTCAGATCATTCAAGAATGGCCCATCATATCGTGCTTATCTATTCCTCGATATATAAGTTGTCAGGAAGCATCATTTATATTGATTGGTTTCAGTGATGCATCGAACGATGGTTATGCTGCTAGCGTCTATCTCCGCACCCATTCACCGGATGGTTTCACCAACGTTAACCTTATTAAATCCAAAACAAAGATGGCCCCAATAAAATACCTATCAGTGGCTCGCATGGAGCTTTGCGGTGCCCTAGTTTTGAGTCGGATACTCTCTTCTATTAAAGTTTCTAGGTTCAATTCGGAACCTCCAATATGCTTCACTGATTCCAAGGTGGTATTAAGCTGGATCCACTCTGGAACGCACCAGCTCAAGGTTTTCGAAGCAAACAGGGTAGCCCAGATTAAGGACTTGGTGCCACGTAGCAGATGGCTACATATTGCCTCCGAAGAAAACCCAAGT
This sequence comes from Nezara viridula, assembly GCA_928085145.1. Taxonomy (NCBI): domain Eukaryota; kingdom Metazoa; phylum Arthropoda; class Insecta; order Hemiptera; family Pentatomidae; genus Nezara; species Nezara viridula. The sequence goes on from OV725078.1 coordinate 205,608,962, forward strand.
GATTTGGCGTCCCTTGGCTGTTTCCCGAATATTCTTCTCAATAACTCTTTATGGTGGCACGGGCCAAAGTGGCTCTGTGGCCCCGTCGAAAATTGGCCGGTTGCAGAATTCAAAACTCCAGCTCATGCTCTAACCACTACTACCAACATTCAAGCAAAAGGCAAATCGGAACTCACTCTCGACTCCTGGATGAAGCGATTTTCAAATGTGAATGTACTTATTAGAGTAGTTGCATTGATTCTTCGAATAGCTCGGCATGCCCGTGATAAGGAATTAACACTTTCTGGGAATATCACCTGGGAAGAATTCTCAGCTGCCAAATTGCGTTGTGTTAACATGATACAAAGGGGCATGTCAACTAGGGAGCTTTCACAGCTATCACCTTTCATGGACGAGGGCGGAATCATCAGGGTGGGCGGCCGCATGCAAGAAGCCCCTATGGATTATTCCAAGAAACACCCAATGCTTCTCCCTCGCAACTCATACTTCTCTAGCCTCATGATAGATCACATACATCAAAATAACTATCATGCCGGACCTTCTCTTACACTATCTCTACTCCGAAATGAATTCTGGATTCCAGGTGCTCTTCGTCTTATACGAAGTCGTATTCAGCAATGTATTAGGTGTCGTATCCGGAAAGCACAACCACTTAATCCAATCATGGCACCCCTACCTGAGGCACGCTTTGCACAATATCGTGCATTTTTGCAGGTAGGATTGGATTACGCAGGCCCATTCTTAATAAAAGAATCTAATCGAAGGAAGGCCGCAGTCAGTAAATCATATTTGTGTCTATTCATTTGTTTGTCAACGCGGGCTCTTCATTTAGAAGTTGTATCTAGCCTTTCCACCACTTCATTCTTGGCAGCGTTGGACCGTTTTTTATCAAGAAGAGGAATCCCTCAGTCAATATGCTCTGACCACGGTACCAACTTTGTAGGAGCTAGCAGGTTCCTCAAGGATGTATACCAGTTCATATCTAAGCATGAGGATGAAATCATACGTAGCCTCTCCGAAAAGAGCATTGAATTCATCCCACCAAGAGCCCCTCCCTTTGGGGGAGGCTGGGAAGCAGGCGTCAAATCTGCCAAATCCTTACTAGCAGGAATTATGGGAGCTCAACCATTCACCTTTGAGGAGCTCTCTACAGCATTCGTAAGAATTGAAGGAATTCTCAACTCGAGGCCTCTCACGCCACTAAATGAAGATCCGGAAAATTTCGATGTCCTCACCCCTGCACATTTCTTGATTGGCTCATCCTTAGCTGCGATACCGGAGCTTGTTGATGAAGTAGTTCATAAGAAGCCCGCGGATAGATGGGATTCTCTTCAAACTCATATCAGATCTATATGGCATAGGTGGGGCCGGGATTATCTTCACAATCTTCAACAGAAGGTGAAGTGGAAGCAAAACCTTCCAAACCTGAAGAAAGGCGATCTAGTCATCATGATCGAAAAGAGATCAATCGTCGGACATTGGCCAGTGGCAAGAATCTCAGACATCCATCCTGGGAAAGACGGCGTAGTGCGAACAGTAACTGTGAGGACTCCTTCGAACATGTTTTATGTTCGTCCAGTGGTATCGCTCGCTCCCTTATTTTCCCCCAATCTTGATGTTTAGCATCCATTGTAACATATATATACATATTTTTTCATTAGTTTTATAAATATAAGTGTCAAATTCGTTACTTTGTTTAACCATTAGTGTTTGCTTAACCAATTTGTTTATTAATTTTATTATTATTTGATTATTCTCCTTTTTTATTATATTCACAAGTACCATTAATTTATTTAATTAATTTGATTGCTTATTTTAATTTCATCAAACAAGATGACAATTTTTTTTATTTTGTATTACCAAATTTGTATTAGCACATCACAGCACTATGTTACGCTTTTTGTTTTCATTGTAAATTAGCGTAGCTTAATTTAGGTGGGCGGCTTGTTTAGGGAACACATCAAACTTGATATTTGAATTAAATCAAGTAAGCACAACACAGCTGTTATGCTGCATATATACCTCAGTCATTGTTGTGACGCCGCCATTGTTGAAGTGTAGACGCTCACGTACCGTGATTGACTAGACTGGCCAGTTGAAAATTTTGTGATTCCACTGGATTTATTAAACATGGAGTAAAACACTACAGCGGTCGGCAAGGGGCCAAGAAAGGAAGAGAGGGAAGATGAACGAGAAGACTGGCACAACAAGAAAAAGAAAAAATGCAAGTATCCCAACCCACCTATATTTAACCTCCTTATAAAATACATGTAATAAAATATAGCAATCAATTTTACTCATTCACTTCTTTAATCCTTTAACTCCTCTAATTTTACAGTCCACAGCAATAAATTTTCACCAGCTCTTAAAGCAGAATTATTATGACAATATCCCTGACAGTCTTGGAAGGGATTGGCATAGTAAAGTAAACACTATCCGCTTAGAGGTGCGTACAATTCTTTAGTGATGGAATTTCGGAAGCTATATTTCAGGGACGTTGATTTAAAATCTCATTAATAAACATACATTGTCCGACCGAAGACAGCGACGATTAAGTCAAATGAGAATTTTACGATTAACTCGAATAGGTTTATGATAAACTACCTCGAAACTCAATAAAAATAATTAATTGTAGGTGATGCGAAAGCAAATGTGGGAATGGAAGAAGTTCATGTTTCGCCGATTGGTAAAGAAAGTTTAAAAGAATATTGTTAACGCCACAGCGGTAATTTATTTTATTTTTACAGTTAAAAACGCCACAGCGTTAATTCAATTTATTTTACACTTAACTAGTTTGATTAATTGTTGATTTGTTTTATTTTAGCAAAGTGAAATCAATTAATAATATGTATATTTATGTATAGGATATGTGTATATTAAGTATTATAGTATGGACCTTATGGGGCTTATATTGTTTATATTAAATAAATCAATAGTTTACACTTGGACTACTTTGTTATGGATTGTAGTAGCACTAGCTATAAACAAGTGCTAGGTTCAAGTCATAAGGCGGTAGAATTGACAAGAGACATTCTGACTCTGCCCCTCACTGAGCTGGGTATTGCCTACTTGAACACAGCCCACTGCAGTTCTACTCTGAAGAGACGTACTTCTCTCTTCGTGCTTGCCGCAGCCCATTTGCAGTTCATTTTGAGCACGCTCATTGAAGAGTTACTTATTATGTTACAAATACTTACTATTATGTTATTATACATCTATACAATACTAAAGTTAATTATTTACATATATACAATTGTCTTGGTGGGTCTCAGGTAGCTGATAGGCCTTTGCAGCCTTATTGACTAATGTCACAATTTTTTACCTGTCCCTCTGTGTTACACTGACAAACAGGACTACTATTCCCAAGTTTAATATATTTTTTCATGAAATATTTTATGGCAAGTCATTATAACTTTTCAATCATAGTAAAAATTATTCTTATTAAAGAATATGATAGTTTTGTCATGAATTTTGGTTATTCTTTTATTTGATTCTACACATATATACATATTTTAGATAGTTCTGTAAAAAGAAAAGAAAATCTAATCCCAGGGTGAGTTAAATCAAACCTAACGAACAATTCGTTTCGGACCCCACTGTTCACCTTTTGGTATAACACAAATTCATGCCTGTAGAATATTTCTTTCTTTAAACAATATCCTATTTATTTCTCTCTTTGTTCAATAATCTTCATGCTTTTAAGATTTATCTCTTATGAAGGTCTCATAATTATTTATTTATTTTTTCTTTTTCATGCTTTTAAGATTTATCTCTTATGAAGGTCTCATAATTATTTATTTATTTTGTCTTTTTAAGTAGTATTTGGTCTCTTTTATTATTTTGAAATTCCGTCTATATATATCCATTTTCCGTTTTCTATTGTTTTTGAATGCCAAATGATCAACCGGTAATTAAAATTGATTCCTTTTTCTAACCTTCCCCCTGAGGTAGCTTTTTGGCTCCACAGGAATCGTTTTCATTTTTGAAAGGAAACATTTTACCCTTGAATTTTTCCGACATTTTAATTTGCTTTTCTTTATTTTTTGAACAATTTTTTTATTCCGAGAGTTTAATTTATGTCTGTACAAATATAATTGTAAAAAGCCTCTTACGGCCGCTAAAATATAATAATATAACATACGAACATAATTTAGGATTGAAGTGTTTACCGGTAAATCTTTTTGGGTTTTAATCTGATCGATTTCATTTTCCCTATGATTTTCTTCTTGTCTCACTTTTTTTGCAGTATCTTCAAAATAGGATTCTTTTTTCTGATGATCCTCTATTTCTTCTAGGAGTTCGATCTCTTCAGAAGCTGTATTTTGATCTGTAGGTTCAATATGGTTTTCTTCTTTGTAACAAATGTTATTAAATTTTTCAATATTAGCTTATTTCGCAGCATCTTCGAAATGGGATTCTTTTTCATGATGTTCCTCAATTTCTTCTAGGAGTTCAGGCTCATTAGATATCTCTTCTTCAAAATAAACGGCTGGTGATCCCTCTTCCTTGATATAAGACATCGTTACAAGTGGTTCAGTTTCATGATGGTCTTCTACTTCTTCAGAAGCTGTCTCTTCAATGTCGTTACCTTTATCTTCTTTCATGGACTTTGGTAATGCATCTGTCGTTTCTTCTTTATCATTGTTATGGATATTTTTCTTAGTTTGGGTTGTATCTGCTCTTATGCTTGCAGCCCAGTCATCCATGTTTCTACATAAGTTGTCTGCCACATCTTCTGCTCTCTTTTCTAATCTAACAAAGCTTTCCCTACTTTCCACTTAGAATTTCTTAAAAAGATCATCCATCATGGATTGGATGCTCTCAGTTAAGGGTGGCTGTGATTCTATAACTGCTTCCTCATTTGTGGCCGATAGTGATTTTAAGAGATCCATCGCGAAGTTACAGAAAAATCTTTATTAGAAAAGTGTATTAGCGAATATGTACCCAACAAAATTTAAGATTTATAATAATAAACCGAATTAACTATTTAATCAATTCTTCGCAAAGAAACCGACACATTAAACTTTAAAAATGAAGTTAGAAGAATAACCAACTAGATCCAAGTATTTTTATGTCCAATAAAGTTAAAAAAAAAAAAACTATATAAATAAATCAATCCATCTGAATCATGTTATGTAATTATTTTAATATGCCACATACAAGTGCAAAACAATTAATAATAAATGATTACTGGTTAGTAATTAGAAAACAGAATAGTAAGTGCCCACAAGCTGGATGCCATAAAATACTACGTTTCGAAAAGGGGATTTGATAGTAGATTTTCATATAACGGGATGCCACTGGTAACTATTGAGGATAATTATCCAGAATTAATTAATAAAATATTAGTTAAACAAATTATGTCATTTGACATATTGGCCCTTGATTAATTTATTGGATTACTTCTCACAAAGGCTTGTTGTGTGTTTATCTATTCTCTAATTACCACACATTACCTGTGCTTATAATGAAAGAAATAGGTGGCATGATTAAAATAACTTTTATGTACAAATTATATTTATTTACAAGTGATATGAGAATGAATTTGTATATACATTCTATTTACAAAATTTAATGAACTATACAATTGGTTGTGAAGGCATGATTCAGATGGTTGGAATTGAGAATTACATTGCCATTAAATATTTAAACATCTTTAAAAAGGAATTGTTGGGAATTACTTATCTAATACGTTATTTGAAGTGCGAAGTTGAGATCATCTTTGTTCAGGTAGGTCTTCAACAGTCCTCCAACCAGATAAAAACATCAGGGACCTCCTCAGTGCCGGGCAGCTACACCAGGCCTCTCTTCTATCAGTCTCTCCTCATCCAGCTGTCCTAAGCCGAGTCCCAAGAAGAAGTGTCTTCTCAGCCGAGTCCCAAAAAGAAGTGTCCTCAGCTGCGTCCCAAAAAGAAGTGCCGTAGTCCAAGTTCTATATTTTCCACCTTTCTTCATCCCCTCTCTTTTGGTAGTCTTGTTTTTCCATATCTAGGGTGGGACAAGCATGCTTCCTATTGGTTGGAGTTGTGTAGCAGAAGGGATGACCACACCCCCAGTGTTATGTTGAACACACCCCTTTTAGCAGATACACGACCGTTTCTTCTTTTGCTTAGGCTTCAAAGCTTTTTGGTCCTCTTTAAACACAAGACCGGTCCTTTGCTGTTTTTGACCGCCGTTAGCCTCAAGTGCTCTTGTCCCCGCTAAAAGATTTCTGGGTCTCAGGCATCCGCACCACTATCCAGGCAACCACCCTCCCATGCAATTATGACGGCTCCCGGGTGTCGATACTTTGCTGCTCCCACCTGCTTTCCTGCCACTTACAAAAGGTTGGGTCGGGGGTTTCAGGCACCCGCCCAGGTTAGAATCCATTCCTAAATCTTATTAATTATCATTAGGCTAAGTTCAATACATAGCAACTGCTTTCTCGAGCAAAACCATCTCTTAAATCTTTTACAATCTGGTTTCTGTTCCCACTATTCCACCCAGTCTGCCTTGCTAAGGATTACCCAAAACCTCCAATCCGCCATAGATAAACAGAAAATCTCCATCCTAATTCTTTTTGACTTTTCCAAAGAGTTTGATTCCCTTAATCATGAGATCCTTCTTTCCAAACTCCAAAGCCTGCCATATCAAATAGCGTCCTAAGATGGTTCCTCTCCTCCTTATCCAATCGATCTCAGACAGTTACAATTCCGAACAAACTTCCATCATCACCCCTTCAATGAACACGAGGTGTTCCTCAGGGTTCCTAACTCTCCCCTACACTTTTCTTTATCTATATTACTGACCTTCCTCCCAAATTACCCGAAAATCCATAACTGCCATTAAACAACTCCTAAGATTCCGCGATTGTATTCCTCTAAAAACCAGACAGCTCCTTGTAACCTCCCTTGAATTCCCCCACTGCGACTACGGCTGTTTGGTGTATGGGGGGCTATCTGCCAGGCTGGAAATGAGACTAAAGAGAATTGTTACATAAAATATACATTTTCGGGATCCCCAGGTAGTGTTGCCCAAAAATGGTCTTGGTCTAGCAAAAGTGCAAGACCGAGACCAAGACCAAGATCGCTTTGATTTTAGCAAGACCAAGACCAAGACCGGACCCTCCAAGTCTTGTGCAAGACCAAGACTGACCTGCACGAGTCTTAAAGTCAGGATTCTTAAGAAAAAAAATTCTTCTTAAACACAGATCAGACATAATTAGTAATAATTAAAACACAATGTAAGATATTTATTAACCCTTTAACGACGGTGGACTCGCATATGAGTCGAGAGCCTGTCGGGCTCTTCTCTTGCAATTGCGATGTGCTCAGTGATGCAACTCAAATTATCTCGCGAACTTTCTATGAGACATTAGGTAATTTCTTGTTTGGATATTATGGGAATTTTTTTTTGACCTCAGCAGCTAATTGTTGCGACCCATACCTGACAGGCCCTTGTCTCCTTTTATACTTGTATTCATATCTTCAACAGATCTATACTATCTTGAGTAGACATTTAAAATGCCAAATCCAATAAGATCTATTTTGCAATTTGGCACTACAATAGATCTTTTTGCGATTTTGTTCTAAAACAAATCTTCTCCTTTGAGACAGATTGTAACGTTTTTCAATGAACAAGTTAAAATAAAAAAATCTATTTTGTAATTTGGCATAAAAAAGATCTATTCTTGTGTCTTCTTTGAGTTGATTATATAACCAATTTACGCTAAACTAAATATCTAATTATATAAATTTAACGAAGGTATCTGCATCGAATCTTTTGGTTCGCTAAGTCTTTTATTTTTATTATTACTACTATCAGTTTAATGAAGAAAAATTAAAATTCTCTTGAAGGAGCTAGATATTCGTCAAGAAAATATTAGTAAGTAATATCCTAGATGAAAAAACAAAACATTTGTGTATTGAGCCAGAGGAAGTAGTTAAATCCCTACTTTGATTCCAAGAAAGATTTTCTGTTTACGGACGGCGTTTCATTTGATTATCTTATTTATTGCTTTATAGTTTGCAAGAATACATAACGTGGACAATTCTCTTTGTTTACATTCTGAAATAAAGGATTAAGGTTCCTACTAATTATGAAATCTCTGACAAAGTATGTTATATTACATCGGTCGCTGTTGACTTATTTCATAATTTTCGGACAAATTATATCCTTTTATTATATATCCTTCTTATTATAAATATATAATTATAAGTCTTATAGGTGATAAATATTCAGGACGCAGTCATTATAAATTTGTTTTATTTGTCCCAAACATGTAGGTCATCATTAGGGCGTGGTTCGAGCACTGGAGGGTTTCAAGTACTACAGAGTACTTGATGATTGACCCACATGTTTGGGTTGAAACGGTGACACAAATAAAAACAATTTTACGACTGCGTCCTGAATATTTATCACCCATGTTTATTAACATACTTAACTTTATTAAATAAAAATAAAATCATTTGTTCAAATTTGCCTTTGTCATATTCTTTTGTATAATACTGAACCTCTGCTCGTAAGTAATTGTAACACTGTAGTTTTTATAAGTTCTCTGCTCGTAAGTAATTGTAACATTGTAGTTTTTATAAGTTTTTTTTGCTGAACCGTGAGGTACATGCTCATATATGTAGAGCAGTCGACTAGCTTCCTTCAATAATTATATAAGTCTTATAAATATATATTTCAGAAATATAAAAATATTTTTATTTTTCTGATAAAATAACAAATAATATTATTTGAATATTTAATTTTATGCTAATATTATTTAATTTTAATTTGTTTTTCATTCGAATAAATTTATTTATATATTCAACAGTTGTTGGATTTGTGTTGGATTCCTGTCCGTAGAATTTGTTTTATGTTAGTTGCTTTTCAGATATGTGAAATCGTGCTGCTTCCTTATGGAACTCACTTCCTACCTCCATGTGTCAATCCCCGTCCACAAATTTATATAAATTATTGATCTAATTTAATTATAATCATATAATTCAATTATAATCTTTTAAATTAATTTTAATCAATTCATATTTATAATAATATTAATTATTTTAATACTAACCATTTAGTTTAATTTAATTTCAATCAATTAACTTAACAAAAATCAATTCATATTAATAATAATATTAATTATTTTAATACTAACCATTTAGTTTAATTTAATTGTAATCAATTAATTTAATAATAATCAAGTTATATTAATAATATTAGTTATTATATTAATACTAACCATTTATTTTAGTTTAATTGTAATCAATTCATATTAATGATAATCGTTATTATATTAAACATCTAATTGTAATCAATTTATGTTAATAATAATCACTAATACATTACCAGTAATAATTTAATTCAATTATAACCAATTTATATTAATAATAATTGGTGTTATACTAATAATCATCATTTAATTTAACTATAATCCATTTATAATTGGTAAATGGTTGACTGTCGTGGATAATGAAGAGAAGAATAGTTGGGGTGGTCAGTCAAAAAAGAAGTCTCGCAGGGTAATCAGGGATCGAGGAGGAAGCAATGTTTGAAACGAGAGGATTCGGATGGTTCTGCAGTTTGTTATGAAAGGACAGGTATCTGGATTGGGCCAAATCGGAAACATATGGTACATTAAGGTCTTTATGGATGATTTTATTTGAGGCAAAGTAAGGAGTGTTGAGGATTTAACGAAGGATTTTGGATTGTAAGGATTGGATACGAGAGGAATTCGATGATTTTGTGGAGCCCCAAAGATTAATTCCGTAAGTCCAAATAGGTCTTATTATTGTCAAATATACGAGTCGTTTATAATTGATTGAAAGCTTAGATCGTTTTTCTAGTAAGTTCTGCAGTAGTCGAAAACGTCGGGCGGTTTCTAGTCGTTTCAGTCTGGTATGGGGGTTCCAAGTGAGTCGTTTGTCAAGGTGGAGTCCTAAGTATCGGATTTGTTCGACAGGGATAAGAGGGCTATTATTGAAGGATACTGTAGGACAGGAAGTCATAGGTTTTCGACGAAGAGTAAAGGTTATTTGATGGGATTTATTTTAATCCTCCAGTTTTGACACCATTTTTCAAGGCTTGTGATGTGTGATTGAAGAGTTTGGAATGCAATAGATGGATCGTTATTAACTGATAGGATACACGTGTCATCGGCATAGGTGGTGATGACAGTGTTGGAATAGGTTGGGATGTCAGCTGTATAAACTGTGTAAAGGATAGGACCTAGGATACTACTACCTTGAGGAACACCGGCAGACTGAGTAAAAAGAGATGAATAAGCATTGTTATGATTGACTTTGAAGTATCTGTCAGTAAGGTATATATAATTTAAAAAAATAATTTTCAAGGGTATTAAACTTTTTATTGTTTCACATACTTCATTTTCATTTTAAAAACGGGTGATGCATTGAATTAAAAATCATATTCATCATTAAACTATTGGTTTAATTTTTCCTTTGATAGTTAATTAAAATATATAAAATAAATATATTATTATTTCTAAATTAACATTATTAATTACAAATATATTAGCATTCGTGTGTATTCAAGATATTGTTACTCCACGAATTCGATGTTCGTATTGCTATATTATGTTTAACAATAGTAAGAACTAAGAGATAAATAATAATAACCGTTACAAAGTGTGGAATGATGAAGTAAACATGATCAAAAAAGGTGACATAAGTATTAAAATGGGAATCTTAGAATAAAATGCAAAACAGAAAAAAGTAATATGAAGTTATATAAGACATGAAAATAAATAGTAAAATTAAGACATCGCGAATAGAGTAGTTAGATAGAAAATTGAGATATTGTAAAGTCTACAGACAATGTACAATATAATAAAGAGTTAAAACAGAAACGGAATGAAAGGAAGGAGGGAAGAAACTGAGAAAGCTGAAATAAGAAAGAGATAAGAGAAAAGAGTACCTGCCTCAATCAGTGTTGAAAGGAGAAGCAAAAATAGTAGCAAGGGAAGGGGGAGAGAAGAGATGTATTGTGGCGTCATCTCTAACGGTTATCTGACGAAGTTTTAACTAAAGTACCGGAAGCGTAAATAATGGACGAGAGATATATTACTCATAAATAGTATGGAAAATTAAACGAAAGTTAATAGAAAGAGGATGGCAAATTCAAAAGAAAAATAACTGTTGAGTAATTATGGAGAATAATTGAAAAAAAAAATATATATATACCCTGACAGGCAAAAAATTCCACCCACCTGATTTTTTCGTCTCAAAATATTTCTGCTTTGGATTGGTCTATTGTTTTTAATGAATAAATAGGTAATATTTATTTTTATTTTCTTTCAATCAGGAATGTTAATATAGAGGACAAAAACCCTTAATCCTTAATTCAATAAAACGATTCCAGATTCCAATGTTTACTTTCTATGGAATCAAAAGGTTTATTAAGGATCATTAGTTCAGTGCTGTTTCTCGCAGCACATTTCTTAGTCTCCGGCTTTAATTTTTTTCAATATTAATTTTAAAAATGCCTCTTAGTGCTGAGAATGTTGCGCGTCGTGTGGCACTTATTGATGATTGACGTTCCTGAGAATTTTACACACACACACACATATATATATATATATATATATATATATATATATATATATATATATATATATATATATATATATATATATATTATATATATATATATATATATATGTGTGTGTGTGTGTGTGAGTGTGTGTGTATAAAGAAGTTTTTAATAGCCACTGCCATTAGTCCAGCCACTGCTGGAGGGCTATAAGTATTAGGGCTAAAAGTTCTCATTCATACAATATATACAAATAATAGAGAAATAAATATAAATATAAAAAGTAAATGAAATAATACTGATGAAGAAAGTAAATAAAAAGAAAAAAGTAATCAAATAACATAAAATAGAAAGTTATTAACACAATCAGACCTATGTACAATATATACATTCGCCCAGGAATCTCCGAGCCAGACTTTTCCCCCACATGTGGAAGGTAAAGCAAGACTCCAGGAGATCCAAGTGCCAATTTTCCAGCCTTATCACTAGTATTAGAAGCCAGTGGAGACTGAAAGAGGGCACTAGAGCCACAGACGCTCAGGACATGAATGGAGAAGCTGGCTATTGCCAGAAGCATATTTACAAGTGATCTCTGGGCCACTGCCGTTTTAACCTTCGTGGAGGATTGTAGAGATGAAGGGATCTGGATAGGGATTGAGCTAGAGGATATGGATGATGGATAAGGTTCTGGAAAGAAAGTTTGAGAATCTGGATGGGATGATGTCGAGGACAAATGTGATGTTAATGTCATGGTGTAGGGTATTATTTGTGACATAATATGGGGTATTGACTATTGTTTTAAGTACTTTGGATTGGAAGGATTGGATGCTTTTGATATTCGAATGTTTAGCAGTTCCCCACAGTTCAGGTCCGTAGGTCCAGATAGATTTCAGTATGGTCTTATTAGTATGGTCAGATTAAAAGTTTATTTTCAATCGAAAGATGAGATGGCCTCCTTAGTAATCTATACAGCTGGCCATATCGTGGGTTAAGTTCTTGTCTTTTAAGTCTGGTATGTGGGTTCCAAGTTAGTATTTTGTCTTGAAGGAAGCCAAGGTAACGGACTGTGTCTGAGTAGGGATGTATAATTGAATTAAAAAGCATTGGCGGACAGAATCTGCGTCAAAGGGTGAAAGTGATATGTTTGCATCGTGATTCATTGATTTTGATGCGCCAGTATATAAGGAAGTTGTCAGCAAAAAGGAAAGGAATATAACTATGGATGTTTTAATAAATTCAGAATGTGGGAGTAGGCTAAACATAAGTTCTGCTTGTCTGTTTTTAGATTCACTGTCTTTGGTTGAAGCTGGATGTGGAGGGTTTCAGAAATAATTCGTTTGTCATGGTTGGAAACTGTGGCAAGGATGGATGGTTTGTCGAAATCAAATGCATGATTGAGGGAGAGAGAATGTTCGGATACAGAATATTTATGTTGGGTGATGCGGTCTTTTAGGGTATTTTTGGTTTCACCAATATAGGAAGAAAAACAATTGGGGGTAGAACACGGAATACTGTAAACTATATGAGAGCGGTGTGAGAGAGGAACAGGATCTTTTAGGGATGTGTATAATTTAGAAAGTGTGTTGTGAGATTTGAATGCAAGTTGTAAGCTAGGGTTAGTAGATCGGAAAACTTTGTAGATGTTGTCCGAAAGGTTAGGAATATAAGGTAGAGATCTGTATATCTGGGTTTTGGAGAATTAATGGAAGTCGAGATTAAGGAAGAGCGATTATTGTGGTCTGTTATAAGTTTGTTAATGACATGGAGAGGAAAATTATTGTTGACAGGATCTGTTTTATGCGTTAGATATTGGTAACATGAAATTGGGGATCAGAGAGGGAGTGACTACGGTGGATGAGATTTTTTGCAACGTTAATTTTTTTGGTGGTAGGGATGTTTAGATTGGAAATTTAGAAGCCTGCCAGTGTAAGTTGGTTTAGTGAACCAGTCTGTGGATATGGTGTTGTTGGGATTTTTAATGATTAGAAGGTCAAGAAAAGGGAGAGAATTATTGAGTTCGCGTTGTACTGTAAAATTGAGGCGGGGGTAGTAAGAGTTAAAATTTGATAGGATATCGGGAATTTTATTTGGATTGATGATTAGGAGGTCGTCTACTTATTTTCGAATAAAGATGATATCGTCTGGGTAAAGAGGGATAATGGAGTCTAGAAGATCATTGAGAACGATGTTGCAGATTTCGGGAGCGAGGGGGGTTACCCATTGCCAGCCCGGACATTTGGTTAAAAAATTGTCCTTGGAAAGTGAGGTAGCCTGATTTACAGCAGAGATTAAGGGATTCGAGATATGAGGAGCGGTTAAGTGAGGTGTGAGGTTCAATGGTAGTCCAATTTTCGTCTATTATAGTAAGTACCTTGTCTATGGGTACGTTCGTAAATAAACTTTCAACGTCAAAAGAGCAAAGAACGAAATTGTCTTTAATAGTAAACAACCTACAACCACAGTAAGTAAGTAGTAAACAAGCCACAACAACCCTTATGATGTACAAAACTGATTCCAGACAATATCATTCTTTGCTCCTTTGACGTTGAAAGTTTATAACGTGCCCATAGACAAGGCCCTTACTATAACAGACGAAAATTGGACTACCATTGAACCTCACATCTCACTTAACCGCTCCTCATATCTCGAATCCCTTCATCTATGCTGTAAATCAGGCTACCTCACTTTTAATTTTAACTGCTCTATGTGAACCGTCCTTCTTTTCTTCGGTTCTTTGATACTCTCAATCGTAACAACATTGTGTTCCTTAATGATTATCATCCTGAATGGACCCTCATATCTCTGTAGCTCCTTCCCCTATTAGAGTCCAACTTGCGATAAACAATGGATCTGATTTTTAATCCCCGTGTTATCTCCTTTACCTTTAAATTTTCCCGCGCCACGCATTTGCGTTTTTCTGTCTCCATTAACTACTGTGTTTTTCTTCTACCCTTAATCCTCTCCTATAGATTTCCCAACTCTATTTTATTATTAATTATCCTGCCTGTAATCGCCTCGTTCGCAGCTCTGCCCCCACAGTCCCGTTGCCGCCCGCGTAATCCGAAAAGAATTTCGAATGGTGAGAACCCCATTGCAGAATGTATGGAGTGATTATACGCTGCGACCGCTTTCCGCATTGCTATATCTGATCCCAGCCCTTTTTCCACCTGATATACTCTCAAATGGTCACTGAGAGTACTGTGCAGTATCTCTATACTTCCCCTGTTCTTATGGTGCCCCGGAGTGTTGAGATGCCTCTTTACACCTAGGTTCTTCATTTCCGTTCTTATTTTGGCATTATCAAATTCTCTGCCCCAGTCGGACGTTATGCGATCGGGCACTCCATAAAACTGGAACCAAGTTTGAAGGGCTCATAATACTGTATCCGCCGACCGATCCTACACCAGGTGCGCCATCGCTGCTTTACTAAACAGGCCTATCAACGTGACCCACTCATACCCTCGCCGTGAACGTGATCGTGTCCACTTGGAGATCACTCAGCGGTGCATCAACTGTGACTGTTTCCTCTTGCATAGTTCTTGGGGGGTGCCTATCATATTTTGTACTCAAGCAGACCTCGCACGCCCCTATGAGTTCCTCTATTGTCTTCTTCATTCCCCACCAAAAATATCTACAACGCAACGCCTGAAACGTTCCTTGCACTCCGTGGTGGTTCGTTTTGCCTTGGTGGTAGCAAGCGTCCCCTCCTTCTGCTGTTCCTCCTCTCGCACTGTGTCCACCATCAAGTTACACCGAATTAACGTTCTGTCCATCCCTATCCGTTCGGACCGGCATATTCTCTTTATCTTCTCCCAAATTGTCTCGATCCCTACGTATGAACTTTCCATGGCTTGGAAGCGTCCTTCAGAGCTCTGCAAATCTGGTATTGATTGGCTCCTAGCTGTGACCAAATGGTAATTAATTATTTGGCTGTTCCCGTACTTGCTGTACTGCAATTTCATTAGACCCGACGTCCTGGTCTTCCAGATGATCTGGCGGTTTTTGTCGTTGATAATCTCCTCCAGCTCTTCCATTTCTGCTGACCTCTCTCCCACTGGGCTCCCCTCTTCCTGGGCATCATCTCCATCCTCATCCTCTTCTACCGCTTGTCCACCCTCTTCCTCTGGCGACCATTCCCTCAGCAATTGTCTCACGTCTCTCGAAGATTCTCCTGTGGCTTCTTCTATGATATTTACCGTTTGTGCTCTTGATAGCCAATCCACCACTACATTCTCTTTTCCAGGTTAATAGACGATATCCATATTATACTGGTTGAGGAACTCCTTCCAGCATGTGAATCTCGCCGAGAACTTATTTAGCTTGCCTACCCGTGGTAGGGGTCTATGGTCGGTATGCGCGCGGAATTTCTTCCAAAAAACTTACGGTCTGAAGTGGTCGATAGCCCATACAATTCCCAACAGTTCCCTTTTTAGTGCACTATATCTAGACTCAGCATCTGTTAGGCGCCTGCTGGCATATGCAACTGGGCGATAACCCCCCCCCCCCCTCCCCGCCCCATTCCTTCACTACCCTGATCCAGGAAGCAGCTTGGACTGCATCCTCACCTGATCGTCCCAAAAAATACCACAACATAAATCCTTTACCTCAAGACCTACTGGACCTTATCCATAGGAAACGTTGCTCTAGGACCCTTTGGCTAAGAACCAGGCATCCTGATGACCGGATATCATATAACTATTATTCCAAACAGGTAAAAAAGAAACTGGATACCTTTAGAACCCAATCCTACAATTCCTATCTCTCCTCATTATCAGCTATTGTGTAGCCTAAAAAACTAATCCGCTATTGTCCTAGTAATGATTTTTCTCTTGATAATTTTAGTCCAAAACGGCGCAACCTCTCGAATACGTTTCGCAGGTGTTTTACGTGATCCACTTCCGTATTGCTAAATACCAGCAAATCGTCCATATAGACCTGACATACGGTTACATCCAAGCCCCTCAAGAATTCATCCATTAAGCGCTGAAAGGTTATCGGAGCATTCTTTAGTCCGAACGGCATCCGGGTGAACTCCTCCTCCTCCTTGTAAATCGGCTCCTCTTGTGTTGTTTCCCTCCTTCTGAACAGGTACGAGCATTGCCTTGCAATGTACCCTTCTGTCCCGCATTCGAAAAACTTAGTGCGGGGACAATGTGCCACTAAGTGTCCCGTCCTTCCACAGCCATGACACTTCCTTTCTTCCTTACGAGGTCCATTTCGTGGCCTGGGTGTTCCTGGTTTTCTTTATCCTGTTGTGGTCCTTCCTCTGTTTCCGTATCCGGGTTCCCTTTTCTTCCAACCTATCGGTGCGGACCTGAAGCGTCTCTCGTTCACTCGGTTCCATCCAGCTTCCTCTATCTCCATCCTATTTTCTTCCTCCCTCGCGCTAAAGTCGACCATCTCCTGGGCACACTTTAGGAACGACCGTTCTCTTGGTAAGCCGTCCCTCTTTCCAGTTTCCTTGGCCAGTTGAACCTTAAGGATGGTTGACAGAAACTCCATCCTGGCTCCTACTTCGCCTGCGCTCATCATTTCGCGCATCTTCTCCGTGATGTGGTTGTACTTTGCCAATAGTACTCCGGCATACTGGCCGCTTGTCTGTCGTAGTGACCGTCGTTCCCTGAACATCTGGAAGACGTCCTCTTCTGGAGTCCATCGGCCTCTCCCAAAAGCCTTCTTCAACCTCTGCTTGATCACCGGCCATGATGTATCTTCGTCTGCCTGTATCTGGTTAAGAACACTTCTCCGTACTCTACATACCAAGGCTGCTTTCAATACTTCGGCATCTCCCAAGTTCACCAAATTTTCGGCCACCTTTGCCTCTATTCTGGAAATGAGATGGTCTCCACCTTTCACGAAATGATTCAGTTCGCCTACCTCTCCACCGAAGCGTTCCAAGTCCGCTATAGCCCTCCTTAGATCCTGAGTGGTCGCTGCTCTTACTTTCATCCACTCCAAAGCGTTGGCGTGTGCTTCCGCTAATGTGTCCCTTGGTAGCGGAGGAATTTTTGAATCTGCGGAATTTCAGGAACCTGAAGAACTTCCGGTGCAATTGATATTCTCGGGTTAGGAATTCCGTCTGTCACCATTTTAATTCTATTTCACTGCTTGAGAAAGAAAGAGAGAAAAAAAATAGTTCACTACTTACTGGGTAATAACAGTGTCCCGGGTTTCGGCACCACTTATGCGACTGTGAAATAGAACGATAAAAAAAAAGGAAAAAAGGTTTATAAATGACTTACACGGCTTCAGAAACAATCCTCCTTTATTTGTGAAGTAATCCTTCTTATATACATTTCAGAGCTTTGTTTACATACCAGGAAGGTATTAAGACTGATACTGCCCGACTCCTGTCCTTATCTTATATATATATATATATATATATCTGTGTGTGTGTGTGTGTGTGTGTGTGTGTATTTGTATATATGTATGTATATGAGTGTATAATATATATATATATATATATATATATATAATATATATATATATATATATATATATTATATATATATATATATATATATATATATACACTGACAAGCAAAAATTCCACCCACTTGATTTTTTCATGTTTTCATCTAAAAATATTTCTGCTTTGGATTGGTCTATTGTTTTTAATGAATAGATAGATAATCTTTTTGTTTGTTTTCAATTAGAAATGTTAATATAGAGGACAACAACCCTTAATCATTAATTAATGAAATGATTCTAGATTCCAATGTTTCCAGGATTCCAAAACGAACCATTATTATTCTAAAAGAAATTAATTGCATTATCGTTTAGTAGCGCGTGTTTCTTCCTCTTGCCTTCACTACTTCTTGAAGACACCTCGGCATACTTTCCAGCAGTCGGGAAATGTCCCTGTGCTGGAGGATAGCCCATTCCTCCCAAAGAGCCCTTACAAGGTCCTGCAGTGTATCAGGAAGTGTTGCAAGCAGAAAATATAATAATGTCTACAGTGGCTTTTATACTAATATGCAGACACTAAGATAAAATAAAATCTTAGGATACTTGTGGTGTAATGGAAAGAATAAATAAATAAATAAAAGGAACTATTTATACGTACATTCTCATATTGGCACACATAAAGACAAAAATATAAAATATAATCATATACACCCGAAAGAAAAAGCACAACCTGAGGAGAAGAGAAAAATACATAAATAGTAAAAATAATAGTCTCAAACTAGGTGACAAAAATCATTGCTGTTTTATGTTAAAACTTAAACAGTAGGCACCACTATTTACTTCACGCAAATTCAGTTCATAAAATGAAATTTATGGTGGTAAATCTTCTGTTTGGGATGTAAGGAGATATTGGAAAAGGAGGTATTTGAAAGTTGACAGGGAAGAGTCATGACGGATGTTATGTGGCAAAGAATTCCAGTAGGAGACTTAGCGGGCTAAGAAGGAACGTTCATAGGTTTTTGTCCTGTGGAATGGAATATAGAGGTCAGAAACACGGGATCTCGTTTTTATTGAGTGGACTAAGGGTTTAGGCTGGAGGAGACAACAGATATAAGAAGGGTGCTGGGAGATGATCGTTTGGTATAAGAAATTTCCAAGGAAGTATAGGCGGAGGGAAGAGGGGAAGAGCCACTTTGACTCGGCATATAGGTGGGACACACGAGACCATCTCGAAGTGCCGAAGACGAATCTTAAAAAACAGTTCATGATTCTCTTAAGTCTGTCCTCGAGCTCCAACGAGAGGCCACCGTATACCACACAGCCATAGTCAAAGTAGGGGAAAATCAATGAAGAAACGAGGAGTCTGCGGATAGGTTGTGGGAGATGCTGACGAGAACGATGAAATAATTTAAGAGTACCAATTGTCCTTCTGGAGATTTGAGCAAGAGGGGGTTTCCATGATAGGTTTTGATCAATGGTAATTCCTAAGTTTCTTACAGAATTTATAAATATATATATATATTTATATGATATGTATCAAAATTTCAATTATTCTCCATTACTACTCAACAGTTATTATCTTTGTTTTATTGCCTCTACAGAATTTATATCAACTATTTAGATTTATTTAAAATTTATAAATTATTTATTTATAATTTATTTATTATAAATTTATTTTATATTGAACTATTTTTTTGCCTATTTCTATCAACTTTCGTTTAATTATCCATAATATTTATAAGTAATATATCTCTTGTCCCTATTTACGCTTCCAGTACTTTAGTTCAAACTTAGTCAGATAACCGCTGGAGATGACGCCACTATACCCTCTCCTTGACTAACACGATCATTGCTCAGATTTACTTCTCCGCAGTCAGATTGGTTTTCTTTTTCTTTCTTATTCTCTTTCTTATTTCAACCTTCTCAGTTTCTTTCCTCCTTCCTTTCATTCCTTTTCTCTGTTTTAACTCTTTATTATATTATACGTTGTCTGTACATCTTGATAGACTTTACAACATCTCAATTTTCTATATAACTATTCTATTCACTATATCTTAATTTTACTATTTATTTCCATTTCTTATATAACTTCATATTTTTCTATTTTACATTTTATTCTAAGATTCCTATTTTAATACTTATGTCACTTTTTTTGATTATGTTTACTTCATCATTCCACACTTTGTACCGGTTACTATCATTTATCTCTTAGTTCTTACTATCGTCATTATTGTAACAACTATATTTTAATTTATTTTTTTTTTACCTACACTACTTATGTTTCTCATACCTTGTTATCTAGTTCTTTTCTTAGACCTAATAATGGCCTGGACTTCAGGTCGAAACGTCGGCAAATGTCAAAATAAATATTATCATTTATTTTTGCCTTCTTATTTGACTTGATCACCACAACTATTCTTCTCTTCATTATTCACTACAGTCAACCATTTACCCACAGTTAAAAACTGTTTTGATGTTGGAGTAGACGCCAATATCAAAACAGATAATAAGGTTATCCGATTTGTAAAATATTCTCTACAGCCTTCTATATCATTGATAAACATATGTTATGAGAATAATATTATAACACATTTTAATATATTGACTTTATAAAATTTCTTTTATATAGAGTCTACTATATGGTTATCTGAGTTGTAGAATTCTAAAATAATATCAGTTTTAAGATCGATTCATCAAATTTCGAATTATTACAATATTCCTGGTTTATTGATTTTGGAAGTATATATTCTCAAGTTATTGAATACATTTTGATATTTACGAGAAAAAAATATATAAAAGTTGATGAGAAGAGGAGGTATTAGTGGGGAGATGGGTGATGACGTGGTTGTTAACAGTAAGAATTTTACAATATATCGTAAAATTATTATTAGAATATATATATTTCTTTTGTTGTTATAATTTATATTCGTTGGCAGTAATATATATTTTCCCGTTGCAATTTATATTTATATTTCATCGTTGCCATAAATATATATATTAATTTCTAATGATATATATTTTTGTCGTTACAATTTATATTAATATTTATTTGAGGAAGAAAAGATGATACAAGTTTTGACTTGTAGGATGCCACAATATATGTGTATGTTTTTGTCGTTACAATTTATATTTATATTTACTTGAGGTAGACAAGTTGGGACCAGTTTTGACTTCTAGGATATCACAATATATGTCTCTATTTTTGTCGTTACAATTTATATTTATATTTACTTGAGGTAGACAAGATGGGACCAGTTGAGATAGGTTCAGACCTGTCGAACATGAAAATGAAAAAATACAAATTAGGATTACGGAGTAGGATTAAGTATTAAGATTAAGAAAAATTAATTATATCGGTCGCGTGGTGTGCAGGTGATTAAGGTAAGAATAGTCTAAGGTCCAAAGCCCAAAAGTGCGACCCAAATTCTGGCCCCAGAACCGCCTTTTATACCCTACTCAAGATATCTGAATTCAGAGAGGAAAGATGTAAGTAAACTGGTGAGATCTGTGGTATTTGATGGAGGAGGAATATGAGTATTCCTCATATTCCTGAGTTGAGATAGGTTCAGACCTGTCGAACATGAAAATGAAAAAATACAAATTAGGATTACGGAGTAGGATTAAGTATTAAGATTAAGAAAAATTAATTATATCGGTCGCGTGGTGTGCAGGTGATTAAGGTAAGAATAGTCTAAGGTCCAAAGCCCAAAAGTGCGACCCAAATTCTGGCCCCAGAACCGCCTTTTATACCCTACTCAAGATATCTGAACTCAGAGAGGAAAGATGTAAGTAAACTGGTGAGATCTGTGGTATTTGTTGGAGGAGGAATATGAGGAATACGGTGTTGATAAACGTATTTAGGATTAGGTGAAGTTTTGAGTAGTACTACGTTGAAGGTAGGATTGAGAATTTTGAGGTATATATTGTTGTTGCGGCCGGGTCTCACAATTTGTAATATTGTTCTTACCTCCTAATAGGTGTGCAAAAGACATCATCGGGTCAATGGTTTTGAAAGGTCCTTTTCTTAATCCGAATCTTTCAGTTTCTTCTTGATATTGGGATTTCTGGTATCTTGATTTAATACTCTTGTATATCTGGCAACCTTTGTAGTTCGCCGGGTGTCCTTTATGGCACAAAGCACATACTGCAGGTTATTTTTTAGATTTTGTGCACTCACCAATTTTTTGTTATTCACCTCATTTTACAGAACGCGGCAAACGATGGCAATGCGTCTTCGTGTGGCCTTACGCCCGGCATCAATGGCACTGGACGATATTCCTTCTACGATACGGCATATCCACTTTTACACTTGTCCAGTATAATCTTGTAACTTCATAAAGTTTTTCGATCCTTGGTGTCAGCTCCAGGTCTATAAAAAATAGAGGTAGAGGAACGTTTACTCCTGGCTGTTCCCTACTCTCTATTAGAATATTTGTTATTTGGCACACTTTTAAACCTAAAGTTTTTAGTTCTTCTTCTATTGTTTCAGTTGGTGTTGAGGGGTGTAGGTTTCTCACAACTACTCTGAAAGCTCGCTCCTTCCGCAATTGATATGTGTGAAAATCTGCTTGGGTCTCTGTTAGATACTTCACAATTTTTCAATAGGTCTCAACTGTATCTGTTAATATTTTGGTGTCATTTGTTCTGCTTATGCAAGCGTCGTTTCTGGAGCCAGCTATTTTGTTTAGTTGAGAACACAGTAATTGAAAATGTTTTATATTCTTAATGAATATCAGTGGAGGTCGGGGGTCTCTTGCTGTCGGTGCAGACTCTATTACCTCACTGCCATTCTGAAGCACCTAATAGTGGTTGGGTGTAAAGAAAGGGGATTCTTCAATTGTCAATTATGATGATGTACCTGGTTGAGGCTGAGGTTCTTAAAAGTTCTCTTGCGGTGATGTACCTACCTGGATTTCATGTTCTTCGGAGCTAACAGGTGTCATTGGAGGTGTTTGATGAGATTTACGAGGCTTTTGTTTGACCGGAGAAGAAGGTGAGGTGTGGGGCCTAACGACCTGGTTCTCTTATTACTCGCTCTACTATTGATAACCATAGCAATAATACAATAATAATAAGTGGTGAGGAGCTGCTAGTCTCCCATCGGACCCGTGAGGAGTTGCTAGTCTCCTATCGGGCGCCTCCCCAGGTGGCGGATAGGGAAAATCTCACCAGATATGGAGGGTACCGGGGAAATAAAATACCCGGAGCGGACCAAAACTAGCAAAATCCAGGTGCGACGGTTCCCATATTGGGCGGCACTCTGGTAAGCGTCTGTTCTCCATGTCAAGGGCGGCTGTTTAAATCACCTGGCAGGTAGGTATAAAATGCACCTACCCATTAAAATGGATCTACGAAATAGAAGATTAGCCTCGGACGAGCCCGATACTGAGGCTGCATCGGGCGGAAACAGTGGACAGCTTCCTTCAGGGACTAATGGAGCGAGCGGCACTACCCTGTCGTCACGGACCGCAAGGCTGCAACGTTTACCGGCCAACAGTTCGAGTTCGAGCTTGGAGGAGAGACATTCTTCACCCGCGCGAGTTCGGCAACAGAGACCAAGAGGTGCAAAGAGGATGAAATGGACGCCAGAAATGAATATGGCTGTCAACCGAGCATACTACTTGGCAACAAAACTTGAAACAGAGATATACAGAGAGAGAAACAGATATTAATATAAGCACGCAGAGACTGAGTGATCAGGTAAGAATAATACTTAAGAGAAATTTTCTTACTTCTAATGACCTCCAACAACTTAAAAACGAAGTTCGTATGTTAATAGCCACTGAAAGTGATGTCGAGCTCTCTGATGGAGCTCTAAATACAAGAATAGATTCAAACACTGGTGTAATCAATGCCTCAGTCGGTAATAAAGATTCAGCGGAACAATTGGATGACGCGGATATAGAAAATAGATTGAGTCAATCACTTTTGACCGAGCATATTCTACTTGAGAGAATACCGCTTCAGGAGCGACCATCGTTGCCACGAGTACCGTATAATAAGGCCACAATTAAAACCAATATAATGAATAATGTTCTTAAAGATAATATAGCCCTAATTAATGGCCTTCAAGATATCCCTCATTGGCTATATATTGCTGCCAAAATAGTTACATTAGATATAAATAAAATAAAATAAACTTCCAACTGGATATAGTGGAATACCACAGTGGAAGAGAAGACTTCAAATGAAAATTGATACCTTACGTGGAAAAATTGGCGTCATCTTAAACTATATCGGTAACCCTCAAGCTGCAAGACCTAAGACAAAAAGGAAGATAGATGAGATTATAGTACAGAATTTGGGAACCGTAATGGAAAGTGAGTTAATTGATAGACTGACTCGATATCTAGATATTCTGAAACAATGATATTGAAACCCATTGGAAAAATTTATGGGAAAAATCGGGGAATCACCTCGAGAGTTCTTGGATACAAGAAGAACTGCAAAGTCTTCAGAATGTCAATGGAATGATGGAAGTGACCATAACTGTGGAAGATGTTTCGGAAGCGGTCAGAAACATGAAAAATTGGAGGGCACCAGGACCTGACGGTATCCAAAATTACTGGATTAAAAGATTTCATTGCTTCCATGAATTGCTGGCCAAAGGTTACCATTAAATACTTGAAGACAAACAGAGCCCCCCTGATGGTTTCTCTGATTGCAACACGTATATGCTTCCGAAAAAGAATGACTTAAACATGCGTCATGAAGATTTTCGGCCGATAACGTGTTTAAATGGTCTGTATAAAATTCTAACTTCCATCTTGGCAACTAAGATATATGACAGACTGGAAAAATAAATCTCTGCATGAAAGATTCTACAGCAAATTAAATGATAGCTCGATTGACAAGGAAATATCCATTGAATGGCTGAAAGCTGGAAAGATATTCTCCGAGACAGAAGGATTTCTGCTCGCCATCCAAGTCCAAGTTATTGCTACTAGATCATATAGAAGGCATGTTCTTAAAGACGCAACAACTACGGGTAAATGTCTATTATGCTCAGCGACGCTGGAATCAATCCAACATGTCACAGGTGGGTGTGGAGTGTTGGCTGGCACCGAGTATCTCCAGAGGCATAACAATGTGGCTAGAATTTTTCATCAGGCTCTGGCGGTGAAGTTCAACTTGTTAGATGACAAAACTCCATATTAGAAGTACCACCCAAATAAACTCCTCCAAAAAGGTAGTCTCAAGCTCTACTGGGATGAATCGATTATAACTGACCATACTGTGGGTCACAATAAACCAGACATCCTTCTAATAGACATGAGAGAGAAAAGAGCAGAGCTTATTGATGTCGGGATCCCCAGTGATAATAATATAAGCTCCACTGTTGGAGAAAAACTGAGAAAATACCAGGAACTGGCAATCAAACTGAAGGAATTATATCATTTGAAGACCGTCACCATCACTCCAATTATAATATCCTCCAATGGATTGATACTATTTATCGGGT
>OV725078.1:205634851-205650860 GCA_928085145.1 Nezara viridula
GGTTGAAACGGCAGTGGCCTCGAGATCTTTTGTAAATATGCCTTTGGAGTCCTGGCAATGGCCAGCTTCTCCACTCATGTCCTGAGCGTCTGTGGCTCTAGTGCCCTCTTTCAGTCTCCACTGGCTTCTAATACTAGTGATGCGGCTGGAAAAGTGGCGCTGGGATCTTCCGGAGTCTTGCTTTGCCTTCCACGTGTGGGGGAAAAGCCTGGTTCGGAGATTCTTGGGCGAATGTATATATTCTATATAGTTATGATTGTGTTTAGAAGTTTTTATTTTATTTTATTTGTTTATTATTATTATTTTTTCTTTTCTTTTTATTTATCTTCTTCATCAGTATTATTTATTTACTTCTTATATTTATATTTATTTCTTTATTATTTGTATATATTGTATGAATGAGAACTTTTAGCCCTAATGCTTATAGCCCTCCAGCAGTGGCTGCATGTATTATTATTCAATAAATAGTAAAATAAATTCAATAAATAATCAAATGATTTAAATTCTTATTTCCCTCTGCCTTCTTTTCTTCTGGAACATCTTTCAATGACGACGACTTTTATTTTTCAGATATTTCTCCCACAGACCTCATATCCGCCGTGATGAATTCACACTCTAATTTTATTGGTCCAGATCGCATTCCTCTCAAATTAATCAAATTGTGGCTCCCTGAAATTCTTCCGGTACTTCTTTTCATCTATAATTTCTCCCTTCAAAATTCAGTATTCCCTTCCTCGAGGAAAAAAGTCACGGTCCGTACTTTAAATAAAAATTCTAACCCGTCTTCCCCTGTAGATTTCAGGCCAATCTCAATCCTTTCTTACCTTTCGAAACCCCTGGAGAGAATTATACACTCCCAAGTTTCCAACTTCCTTGAACAGTCCAATTAACTTGACCTTTACCAATCTGGTTTCCAACCAGGTTACTCCAGACAATCCGCCCTAAGGCTTTAATTTCTTTAGACACTATTCTTTTATCTTATATTTAATTGTTTTACTCTGTGTTGAAGGTGAATTTACACCACCATTCACAAAGCATTCCTCGCGCGGGCTCATTACCGCGTATATGGAGCGTCCCACGGGTGGCGGATGTGGGGATGGTCGGTGGAAATTCCTTGGAAGTTCCTCCCGGCTAAGTCCGATGGACTCGCTGACCAACAATGAGTGGGGCCCTCCAGACTTGCTGGAGGAAGGGGACCTCCAGACTTGCTGGAGGTAGGGGCCCACCAGACTTGCTGGAGGGTGTGACGTAGGATTGAACGCCCTACTCACATATCTTTAGTTCACCAAACACCACAAAAAGTCATGGATCTCCCTAAGGTAAAACGCTCATTATCCGGAGGTAAACTAGTCCACCGTTCGGGTCTCCGAGTGGGGACTGCTTTAGGGAATTCATGGCGCAAGTTGAAATATAGGGATTTAAATATTGGTACGTGGCTACATTTCAGGGACGTTGGTTTAAAATCGCATTAATAAACATACATTGTCCGACCGAAGACAGTGACGATGAAGTCAAAAGTGAATTTTACGATAAATTCGAATGGGTTTATGATAAACTACCGCGAAACTACATGAAAATAATTGTAGGTGACGCGAACGCAAAGGTAGGAAGGGAAGAAGTTTATATTCCGACGATTGTTAAAGAAATTTTGCACGAATATAGTAATGATAATGGGATCCGTCTGATAAACTTTGCCATCTCGAAAAATCTGATAATTAAAAGTACGACGTTTAAACATAAAGATATTCATAAATATACTTGGACTTCACCGAATTCGCAAACACGATATCAAATCGACCATGTCTTGATACAACACAGCTGGCAAAGCAGTATAATTAATGTACGGTCTTATCGCGGAGCAGAATGTGGGTCGGATCATGAATTAGTAATCGCGAAACTTCGACAAAAACTTAATATAAAAAAGAGAAAAGAAAATCGTTTCGATTTTGAGACTTTTAATTTGGACAAATTAAAAAATCCATCCATTAGAACCCAATTCGAGCTAGATGTTAAGAATAGGTTTGAAGCTTTAGAGCTTCCTGACGAGGTCCACGAGGATATTGACAAGTTATGGGTAGAGATCAGGGATAATATTAACTCGTGTCTATGAAAAAAGGAAAATAAGAATAACAAACCGTGGTTTGATGAAGATTGCTTACACATGTGTGAAAAAAGAAAAGCCGCTAAATTAAAAGCTCTAAATAATCCTAGCTAAGACAATCTGGAATACTTCCGAATCTCAAAAAACGAAAAGACAAAATTGCTCAAAAATAAAAAAAGGGAGTATCTTAAAAATAAAATAATTGAAATAGAAACTAATAGAATCGAAAATAACGTAAGAGACATGTACAAAGGTATAAACAGATCACGTAAATATGTAGGGCCCGTAACGTCTGAAATTAGGGATGATAATAACAATATTCTGACCGATCCGGTTGACATATTGAATAAGTTTAAGAACCACTTTGACAATATTTTAAATACGGGAAATTATGATCTGTGTCCTCCTTCTGAGTACCAGAGTGCTGAACCGTTAATAGAAGGACCAAGTAAAGAGGAAGTTGAAGTAGCTATTGGAAAATTAAAATCATATAAAGCAGCGGGAATCGATAATATTCCTACTGAACTAATTAAGGCATGCGGGGAAGCTGGAGTTTCTAAAATACATCGGTTGGTTAGAAAGATCTGGGCGAACCAGAAATTACCTAAAGAATGAAAAGAATCTATTCCTATTCCGATTCACAAAAAGGGTCCGAGGACGGATTGTAATAACGATCGAGGAATTTCACTCCTTCCGGTATGTTATAAAATATTCACTTTAATCTTAACCAGTCGAATCACGGAATACGCCGAGGAAATTATCGGAGACTACCAATGCGGATTTAGACGGAATCTTTCGACTATTGATCAAATATTTTCTTTACGACAAATATTAGAGAAAAAATTGGAGTATAACGGTATTGTTCAGCAGCTGTATATAGATTTTAAAAAGGCTTACGATTCTATTGACCGCCAGATACTGTATAATATTCTAATCGAGCAGGGGATTCCAAAAAAAACTAGTAAATCTAGTCAGGATGTGCTTGACGGAGACACTCAATAAAGTTAGAATCGGTAATAATTTGTCCGAAAAATTTTAGGTTCGTTCGGGCTTAAAGCAGGGGGATTCTCTTTCGCCTGTTCTGTTAAATTTGGCATTAGAATATGCCATTAGAATATGCCATTGTTCTGCGCATGCGCTTGATTTGAATACCCACATTTCACGTCGTGTCCCACAGTTTTACTATTTTTTAGTAGAATAAGTGCTCAGTTTTACTTTTTTTAAAAAAAACTAGTTAAGCAGACATCAAAACAACAACAATGGACTAACACCACAGTGAGTAGTGTTGTTATTTACTGTGTACTATTACAGACAGTGAATTTAGTGATTTAGCGTCTATAGGCTTAATCTCTATAGCCATAACAGCTGACGGCTCCCCTCTCCAGTTGTGGCTCTGCCACGTAACTGGCTGTTTCTCAGCCGGTGGTTCATCCATTGTAATAACACGCAGACGTAGTTTTATTTATTTATTTTTTTTTTTTCCCTTTCTTTTTTTTTTATATGCGATATTATCACCAAGTAATGTCAACTAAGAGGTCCCATTCAGTTGGCTCTACCCCACGTAATTCACCGCCTAAACAGAAAGCGATTAACACCCCCCGGAACTCCTCCAGCGAACACTCAAGTATCTGTGTCTCAACCACTGCCAAGTACGTCTTCACAAGAAATGGAATCTCCATTTTTTACACCTAATCCATACCAGGTGCTTGAAAATGACAGGGAAGAAATGGAAGATGCACCTATACCTCGAGAACCACGCCCACCTCCTATCTTTGTCAAAAATTTGAGAAATTTCCAGTTGTTGTGTACTCAACTTAATAAAATCTGCCCAGGTAGCTATACATGCCTAAACAGAATAAACGATACAAAAATAATACCGGCCACACCTGAAGCGTACCGAAAAATCGTAAAATATTTAACAGACACAAATGCGGACTTTCACACATACCAGTTGAAACAGGAAAGAGCACTACGAGTTGTAATAAGAAATTTACACTCCTCAACCCCAATAGAAGTGATTAAAGAAGAGTTAACGGCGTTAGGGTTCAAAATACGTCAGATAACCAATGTTTTAAAAGAAAATAAAGAACAACCAGGTGTAAAGAATAAAATCCCATTGCCCTTATTTTTCGTCGATCTAGAGCCATCGCCTGGGATCGAAAAAATATACGATGTGCATAGAATTTTCTACACCAGCGTAAAGGTCGAAAAACCGTACCCAAAAAGAGAGTTCATCCAGTGCCATAATTGCCAAGCATATGGCCACACCAAGTCTTATTGCCACCACTTACCACGCTGCGTGAAATGTGGTAAAACACACAAGTCTGGCGAGTGTAATAAACCAATTACAGAACCAGCAGTCTGTGCCCTATGCCTGGAAGGCCATCCAGCCAACTACAAAGGCTGCCAAATTTATAAAAATCTTAAAGCGAGATATATGAAACCCAGGGACCCTGATGATACACCTAAACCAAGAAGAGGACCCGCTAAAATTGTGAACTCTAAGGTTTCTTTTGCCAAGCTACTTGGGGGTAGAGACCCGACTAATGTATGTGAGGCCCTGCCGCAAGAACAAACTCAACCCCAATCTCAATATCCTATCCCACCTAATGTACCTAATCAACAACAACCTCACCAACATCAAATCCAATATGTTCCTCCACCGCCTAATGCTACAGATCTAACCAGCTTATTGACATCCTTTCTTTCAGAATTTAAATCCCTTGTTACCCCACTGATATCACTTCTCACTAACCTAGTATCTCACCTTATCCCTCCTTTAAAAAATCCTTAAATGACTTCCATCAAACCCATATCCATTCTCCTTTGGAATGCGAATGGTGTTAGAAATCACATACACGAACTAACAGCCTTACTACAAGACAAGAACGTAGACGTAGCCCTAATAACGGAAACTCGACTGACTAAAAAACAGCTCCTAAAAATACCACAATACATAACTTACCGTACCGACCATCCTGACGGTAGAGCACATGCCGGTACTGCAGTCATTGTGCACCAATCCCTCTCCCATCACCTACTCCCACTGCCTACACACGATTTCCTACAATCCACCGCAGTCGTAATCAAAACCTTCTCCTTTCCTATTACCGTTGCATCAGCGTATTGCCCTCCAAACCAATCCATCTCCAATATCCAATTTAGTTCCTTCCTCATTTCCTTAGGACATCATTTCATCTTGGGTGCAGACTTAAACGCCAAACATCAACAATGGGGTTCAAGAACCACGAATTCTCGTGGTCGAACATTGCTGTCTGTACTCAATTCCCAAAATTTTACCCTTCTTCCACCCAACTCACCTACCTACTGGCCCACTGATCCTAACCGTAATCCCGATATCCTCGATTTCTTTATCCATAATGGTTTAGGTGCTCTCAACCATTCCGTTGCCCGTCTTGACGAGCTTTCCTCAGACCACAGCCCATTAATACTCCAAGTATCACTAGCTCCTATTCCTAAACCCTCTCCTCCGTCCTTCATCAGAGGCCCAGTTAACTGGAAACTCTTTCATCAAATCCTCTCCGATAAAATTGACCTCAGAGTAACCCTGAAAACCTCTGAAGACCTGGACAATGCAGTACATTCCTTCACTACCAAAATTCAAGAAGCAGTCTGGACTGCTTCCTCCCCTGATCACTCCTCAAAAATCCTTAAGAAACATAATTTACCTCAACACCTCCTTGACCTAATCCACATAAAACGCCGTGCCAGATTATTATGGCAACGTACCAGACATCCAGCCGACCGCCACTCCTACAATTATCACTGTAAAAAATTAAAAAAAGAATTAGCCACCTTCAGATCCCAATCATTCAATTCCTACCTCACCACACTCTCTGCTCATGATAATTCCCTTTGGAATATCACCAGAAAAATCCTCAAATCCCATCATATTTCCCACCCTCTTCGACGAGATGATGGCTCCTGGGCAGCATCTGATGAAGATAAAGCCGAGGAATTTGCCAAACACCTTTCCTATACTTTCGCTCCTCATCCAGAATCCCATCCCAGCCACACAGTAAAAGTAGAAGAATCCCTCTCAATACCTATCCCACTCTCCTTACCACCTAAAGCTGTTAATCCCTCTGAGGTCAAATACCTTTTACGGAAAATCACACCTCGCAAATCTCCTGGATATGACCTTCTAACCCCACAGATCCTTCGACAACTTCCATCTAAAGCCATCACATTTCTTACATATATATACAATTGCATCCTACGAACTACCCACTTCCCTCTTTTATGGAAACATTCCACCATCGTCCTCTTCTTGAAACCAGGCAAACCTTCCAACAATACAGCATCCTATAGACCAATTAGCCTACTCCCAATCCTCTCAAAAATTTTTGAAAAGATCCTACTGAAACGAATCCTACCTATAATTGAATCCTATAACCTTCCTACTCATCAATTCGGATTTCGTTCCCAACATTCCACTGTCCAGCAAGGACTCCGAGTTGTTGACCATATATCCTCAACCCTAGAAAGCAAGCAGTATTGCTCGGGTGCATTTCTGGACATAGCGCAAGCTTTTGACCGGGTATGGCACGCCGGATTACTCTTCAAGCTTAAAATCCATCTACCACAGTCCTTATACCTAGTACTCCGATCCTATCTTTCCGACCGCTCCTTCCGAGTTCGCTGTGGCACCGAATTCTCCGACTGTTACTCAATTGAGGCTGGCGTTCCTCAAGGCAGCGTCTTGGGCCCCATCCTTTACATTCTCTTTACCGCTGATATTCCTGTCCATCCCGATACCCTCCTGGCAACTTTCGCTGATGACACTGCTATCCTTTCTTCCAACTCAGATCCTGAAACAGCGTCCGCAAACTTACAAAGGCACCTCTTCCTGATTGAACACTGGTGTAAGAAATGGCGCATTAAGGTAAACGAATCTAAATGTAAACACATTACCTTCACCCTTCGGCGTAATACCTGCCCACCAGTTTATTTTAACTCCATCCAGCTTCCTTTCTCAGATACAGTCCGGTATCTTGGCTTTCTCTTAGACAGACGACTAACATGGAATCCACATACTCGACTTAAAAGACAGGAACTTAACAGACGATATGGCCAGCTATATAGACTACTGAATAGAAAATCTAAACTTTCTGGTGAAAACAAATTACTGATCTACAAGACAATACTGAAACCCATCTGGACTTACGGACTAGAACTATGGGGAACAGCCAAATTTTCTAACATCAAACGCATTCAATCCTTTCAGTCTAAAGTCCTCCGTACAATAGTCAATGCTCCCTTCTATGTAACCAATAAAACCCTACATCATGACCTTAATATCCCATTTATTCTTGATCTTATCCCAGCCAAATTTTCCAAATTTCACCAGAACCTTTCTCATCACCCAAATCCCGTTGTACAATCCCTATCAAGCACCACCCATCCCTACAATCCCCTTCGTAGGTTAAAGCGGCAGTGGCCACGAGACCTTTTGTAAATATGGATATTTTGGAGTTCTAGCAATGGCCAGATTCTCCACTCAAGTCATGAGTGTCTGTGGCTGTAGCGCTCTTACTCATCCTCCGCTGGTTTAAAATACCAGTGAAGTGGCTGAGGGAGAAGCGTAGGGATCTCCTAGGCCTCCCTTTTCCTCCACATGTGGAGGGGACAGGATTGGTTCGGAGATCACCTGGCAAATTGTAAATAATGTATGTTTTATATAAGGTGTTTGTTTTACTTTTATTTCTATTTTTATTTACTTATGTGTATATATATTATTTTTTTTCTTTACTCTTTTGTTCTTTCTTCTTATTCTTTTGTTATTACTTTATTTATTTATATTTTTGTATATACGGTATGAATGCAATCTCTGAACTCTATTATAAGTGTCCTTAACTGTGACAAATTGTAATATTTCTGAATAAAGTGTTTTTAATAATAAAAAAAAATATGCCATTAGGGAGGTAATGCGAACCGAGAAAGGTTGGATCTGGGCGGGACAACATCGGACAAAGGCCGTGCTGGGCTATGTTGATGATCTGGTACTGTTAAGCGAAGACGTTGAAACTATAAAACTAAATACGACAACGTTAATGAAAGCCGGTAAAGAACTAGGACTCGAAATAAACGTGGATAAACAAAATATACGGTTAGCTGCAAAAATGGCGACACTACTGATGATATCGATATAGATGGTAATATGTTTGAGCAGGTAGATAAATTTAGGTATCTAGGTTCTACGATAACTAGAAAAAACGAAATTGAAGAAGAGATTAAGGTTAGACTGAAGGCGGAGAATGCTTGTTAGTTTTCTGTGACAAAACTACTTAGTTCGCGCCTCCTGTCCCGAAACTTAAAAATTAGAATCTATAAAACAATTATCTTGCCTACAGTTCTTTATGGATGCGAAACTTGGCCGCTTACATTAAGGGATGAGCAGCGTCTTAAGGTTTTTGAAAATAAAGTATTGCGTAGAATATTCGGACCGAAGAAGGATGAGTTAACCGGAGAGTTCAGACGGTTACACAACGCCGAATTGCGTGAGCTGTATCCGGGTAATATAATTGAGGTAATTTCATCGCGGCGAATCAAATGGGCTTGTAAAGTTGTTGGGCTTAGTATCGAGAGAATTCCTAAAAGGTTAATATTTGCTGTGCCGAATGGTAAGCGTCCGAGGGGTAGACCGAAGCGAAGGTGGGAAGATTGCATTAAAGCCGATCTGAAGGGACTGGGTTTGGACGGCGAACGGTGGAGGGAGGTGTGTAACAAGCGATTGGTGGCGTCGGCATCGAACCTTCGGGTTCGCTAAGCCTTATTATTATTATTTATTCACAAAGCGTTATGAGTAGATACAATATATTTTTCTTAATTTCTAATTTTTCTATTCATGAGATTTTATTTCTTTGAAATGTATTTTATTTTCTAATTATCTTCGACACGCTCCTCGCTATGTGTATATTTTATATATATATATATATATATATAGATAGATAGATAGAAAAAAAAAACTTTATTCTGGGACTAAGTCCCTTCAGAATAACAATAATGTACAAAATAATAGAATATTACTGGCCTGAACGTTGAAACAATAAATAAAATTGATAAAATAAAATAAAAAGTAAAGAAAACCTTAGGTGCACAAGCTATATACAATACAGATACAACTATGTACAGAGCATTTAAAATTATGAATAAAACAATTAAAACTATGAACGAATCATTTGAACTATGAACAAAATTATATTTAAGGGTTGAACAACATAAACATACACTTTGAGAAATGAAGAACGAAAAAGAGATACAATGAGTTCATTTCATAAAAAAAAAAAACTTTACTTGAATATATATATGAAAATAAACAGTTACTTATAATTGAATAAAAAAAAAAATACAAAAAAATGTATGTATTGAAATTCCTACGTCGATAGTAGGAAATGCATGTACTATCTCTTACCAAGTGTTATGATTATATGATTGCTACACAATACATATATAATATTAATCGTTAGCTGGTATCTGACTGCTTTTGGAACAGGAATTGGAATAGGAGGTTTTTGAATGTGTACAGGGAAGGGGCATGTCGAATTTTGATCGGGAGGGAATTCCAAAAGTTGACAGAGCGGGCTATAAAGGAATTTTGGAATGAGGCAGATCTATGAGAAGGGATGTATAGGTCAGAGGGTCGGGATCTTGTAGTGAGTGAATGGATTGAGGACTTAAATTGGAGAAGGTTGTAGGCATAAGAAGGACGATGATCGGTAATGATTTGATAAAGGAAAGTGCCAAGGAAATATTGTCTTCTTAAGGAGGGGAAGAGCCACCCTAACTCAGTGTAGTGGTGGGAGACACGGGAGCGTCTCGGGGTTCCGATTACAAATCTTACGAAGCAATTCATAAGTCTTTTGAGTCTATCACGCAGTTCCACCGAGAGGCCATCGTACACCACACAGCTGTAGTCAAAGTGGGGAAAGATGAGAGAGGAAACTAGGAGTCTACGGGTATTTTGGGGTAGAAGATGGCGGAAGTGATGGAATAGTTTGAGGGTAGAAATTGCACGGCGGGATATATGAGAGATATGGTGATTCCAGGAAAGGGTTTGATCTATGAGAAAGCCTAAATTTTTAACAAAGGGATAGAAGGTGATGGGGTGGTTAATAACCCCTATATATATATATATATATACACTTTATTTATTTTTTCTCCTAATCTTTACGTGTAATCACTTAAATATCTTTGGGAACATATGTATATCATTATATGAATCAAAAAACTTGGCCAGATGTGATCTTTTAATTTTGTTCTATTTTGTTATTCTCAAGGGACTGTGTCCCAGAATAAAATTATTTTTCTATCTATCTATTAATAATAATAAATTATGCTAAATTATGCTCATTATTTTTTTTACAGTTTATTTCTTTATATATTAACAGTTTTTATTTTATTTTTATTTCTCATCACTACAATGATTTGCCTATAAAATTGATTTTACGTTCTTCCTAATTTCATTTAGTGATTATTATGCTATTGTTTTAGCTCCAATATTGTAGTATTGAACCCCTATTACCCAACTGTTCTCGTTAATTTATTCTAAGAGCTATTATACTTAATTCATTACTAGAATATACAATTGCAACTTTGTATATATTTGCGGGAGTATAATATCACACAAACATTGTATGTGTCTATGTATGTAGGTGGGTGCACGCGAGCTCGCATCTGTAAATGTGTGAATGTATGTCAGTATATATTGTATATGTGTTTATGTGTATATATTTACCTGTATATATTTCTATACGTGTTGTGTGGGTGTGTATATGTAACATGTATGTATATGTATGAGTGACAATGTTTGTATGTATATGTGTGTATGTATATATGTATATGCGTGTATATGTGACTATAAATATATATATATATATATATATTTATATATATATGTATATATATAAAATACCTAAACATGTTGGTACTTCGATGGAACTGTAATGGTTTAAAAACTAGCTTTAACGATTTAGAAATATTAATACAAGATATAGACCCGTTTTGAATTTCGATACAAGAGACACACCTCACAATAAACGACAATTTTCTATACAAAATTTCGATACATACAGAGAAGACAGCCCAAACCCAAACCACAGTCATCACAGAGTTTTAATAGCTACACATAAATCCATATATTCCGAATCAATTCTCATCTTCAAGTCGTTGCAACCAGAGTTTACAAAGATTTTTCATTTTTCATCTGTAATATGTATCTTCCACAAGACCATATACACAACTTCTAGATATCTATAACCAAATGCATCGCCCAGTTCTATTTATTGGAGATCTGAACGGTCACAACCCCTTATGTAGCTCTCAAAACATTAACACGAAAGGTAAAGTAATAGAAATTTTTTTAAACACTTCTTATCGGTTTCTACTCAACACCGGAGAACCTACCTTTCTCAGCGCAAGTTATACACTTACTCGGCTCTTGATCTGTCATTCTGTGATTCCTCGTTATTCGCCATTACAAACTGGATGATTTTGACCGATTTATATAGTAGTGACCATTTTGCAATACTCATTAAATTCAAAATAACGAATCCCACTCGAGTAAAACCGAGATTTGCTCTATATAGAGCTGACTGGACTTTATTCTCTTCGTTAGCCTCAAGACCTCAAACTCCGCCGTATCCAATGAATGTCGATAAAGGCTATCACTATTACGAATACGATCATAAAAGCGGCTAAAGCATCAGTACCAATGACCTCAGGCTGACCAAGAAGACCGCTGGTTCCCTGGTTTAACGATGTTTGCAAGGAAGCCATTAAAGATCTCAAATTAAATATCATTTCCATAAAAAGCGCCCCAAAAAACCTAATAGTCAACCCTGATGTCGATATAATCCGAAATGTTACAAAAAGACGGGCACCGGGGGCGCTATCTGAAATCCAACATCATTTTCATAAAAAGCAAGCCCCAAATCATAATGGTTGACCCTGATATCGATGTAATCCGAAAAGAAAAAAAAAAGTCGAGGCTCGGAGGGCACAATGTCAAATTCGATGACATATTCATAAAAAGCGTCCCCCAAAACCTAGTAGACGACCCTGATATCGATTTAATCGGAGAAGTTATGAAAATTCGCGGCTCGAGGGCCCAATGTCAAATAACATAACATTTTCATAAAAAGCGTCCCCTGAAACCAAGTAGTCGACCCTGATACCGCTTTAATTGGTAAAGTTATGGAAATTCGAGGCACGGGGGGCCCAATTTCAAATTCGATAACATTTTCATAAAAAGCGTCCCCCCAAACCTAGTAGTCGACCCTGATATCGATTTAATTAGGAAAAGTTATGAAAATTCGAGGCTCGGGGGCCCAATATCAAATTCGATAACATTTTCATAAAAAGCGAGCCCCAAACCATAATTGTCGTCCCTAATATCGATTTAATCCAAAAAGTATAAAAAAGGCGAAGCCCGGGGACCCAATGTCAAATTCGATAACATTTTCATGAAAAGCGTACCATAAAACCTAGTAGTCGACCCTGATATCGATTTAATCGGAAAAGTTATGAAAATTCTTGGCTCGGGAGGCCCAATCTCAAATTCGATAACATTTTAATCCAAAATTTTAACATTTAATCAAAAAAGTATAAAAAAGTCGAAAAGTTACTGAAAGTAGGGGCCCAGGGAGACAATCCAATATCCGTCATCATTTTCATAATAACCGTCCCCCAAAACCTAATAGGCGACCCTGATGTCGATATAATCCGAAACGTTACAAAAAGTATGGCCCCGGGGGCGCTATCTTAAATCCAACATCATTTTCATAAAAGAGCCCTCCAGAATATAAGAGTGTACCCTGATATCGATTTAATCAAAAAAGATAAAATAAGTCGAGGCCCGGGGGACCCTTTCTCAAATTAAATATCATTTTCATAAAAAGCGCCCCCCCAAATCATAATAGTTGACCCTGATATCGTTGTAATCCAAAAAGTAAAAAAAAGTCGAGGCTTGGGGTGCCGAATGTCAACTTCGATAACATTTTTATAAACAGCGCCCCCAAAGCATAATAGTCGACCCTAATATCGATTTAATCCAAAAAGTTAAAAAAAGTCGAACCCGGGGGCCCAATGTCAAATTCGATAACATATTCATAAAAAGCGTCCCCCAAAACCTAGTAGACGACCCTGATATCGATTTAATCGGAGAAGTTATGAAAATTCGCGGCTCGAGGGCCCAATGTCAAATAACATAACATTTTCATAAAAAGCGTCCCCCGAAACCAAGTAGTCGACCCTGATACCGCTTTAATTGGTAAAGTTATGGAAATTCGAGGCCAGGGGGCCCAATTTCAAATTCGATAACATTTTCATAAAAAGCTCCCCCCAAAACCTAGTAGACGACCCTGATATCGATTTAATAGGAAAAGTTATGAAAATTCGAGGCTCGGGAGGCCCAATAACAAATTCGATAACATTTTCATAAAAAGCGAGCCCCAAACCATAATCGTCGTCCCTAATATCGATTTAATCCAAAAAGTATAAAAAAGGCGAAGCCCGGGGACCCAATGTCAAATTCGATAACATTTTCATAAAAGCGTCCCATAAAACCTAGTAGTCGACCCTGATATCGATTTAATCGGAAAAGTTATGAAAATTCTTGGCTCGGAGGCCCAATCTCAAATTCGATAACATTTTAATCCAAAATTTTAACATTTAATCAAAAAGTATAAAAAGTCGAAAAGTTACTGAAAGTAGGGGCCCAGGGAGACAATCCAATATCCGTCATCATTTTCATAATAACCGTCCCCCAAAACCTAATAGTCGACCCTGATATCGATATAATCCGAAACATTACAAAAAGTATGGCCCCGGGGGCGCTATCTGAAATCCAACATCATTTTCATAAAAAGAGCCCTCAAAAATATAAGAGTGTACCCTGATATCGATTTAATTAAAAAAGTGAAAATAAGTCGAGGCCCGGGGACCCTATCTCAAATTAGATATCATTTTTATAAAAAGCGCCCCCCCCTAAATCATAATAGTTGATCCTGATATCGATTTAATCCAAAAAGTAAAAAAAGTCGAGGCTCGGGGTGCCCAATGTCAAATTCGATAACATTTTCATAAAAAGCGCCCCCAAACATAATAGTCGACCCTGATATCGATTTAATCCAAAAAGTTATAAAAAGTCGAAGCCCGGGGCCCAATGTCAAATTCGATAACATATTCATAAAAAGCGTCCCCCAAAACCTAGTAGACGACCCTGATATCGATTTAATCTAAAAAGTTATAAAAAGTCGAGGCTAGGGAGGCCCAATGTCAAATTCGATAACATTTTCATAAAAAGCGAGCTCCAAAACATAATAGTCGTCCCTAATATCGATTTAACCTATAAAGAAAAAAGTCGAAGCCCAGGGACCCAATGTCAAATTCGATAACATTTTCATAAAAAGTGTCCCCCAAAACCTAGTAGTCGACCTTGATATCGATTAAATCGAAAAAGTTATGAAAATACGAGGCTCAGGGAGCCCAATTTCAAATTCGATAACATTTTAAAATCCCAAAATTAGTCGACCTATATCGATATAAATCGAAAAGTTACTGAAAGTCGGGCCCAGGGAGACAATCTCAAATCCGTCATCATTTTCATAAAAAGCGTCCCCCAAAACCTAATAGTCGACCCTGATATCGATATAATCCGAAAAGTTACAAAAGTAGGGCCCGGGGCCCTATCTTAAATCCAACATCATTTTCATAAAAAGCGCCCTCAAAACTAAGTAGTCGACCCTGATATCGATTTAATCAAAAAGTTAAAATAAGTCGAGGCCCGGGGACCCTATCTCAAATTCGATATCATTTTCATAAAAAGCGCCCCCCAAAATCCAATAGTTCGATCCTGATATCGATGTAATCCAAAACGTAAAAAAATGTCGAGGTTCGGGGGGCCCAATGTCAAGTTCGATAACATTTTTAAAAAAAGCGCTCCCCAAAACATAATAGTCGACCCTAATATCGATTTAATCCATAAAGTTAAAAAAACTCGAAGCCCGGGGGCCCAATGTCAAATTCGATAACATTTTCATAAAAAGCGTCCCCCAAAACCTAGTAGACGACCCTGATATCGATTTAATTGGAAAAGTTATGAAAATTCGAGGCTCGGGGGCCCAATGTCAAATTCGATAACATTTTCATAAAAAGCGTCCCCCAAAACCTAGTAGTCGACCCTGATATCGATTTAATCAGAGAAGTTATGAAATTCGCGGCTCGGGAGGCCCAATAACAAATTCGATAACATTTTCATAAAAAGCGTCCCCCAAAACCTAGTAGACGACCCTGATATCGATTTAATAGGAAAAGTTATGAAAATTCGAGGCTCGAGGGCCCAATGTCAATTACATAACATTTTCATAAAAAGCGTCCCCCGAAACCTAGTAGTCGATCCTGAAATCTACTAAATCAGAAAAGTTACTAAAAGTCGGGGCCCAGGGAGATAATTTTAAATCCGACATCATTTTCATAAAATGCGCCCCTAAAACCCAATAGTCGATCCTCATATCGATAAAATCTCAAATGTTACAAAAAGCCGGGCCCCAGGTACACTATCTCAAATCCAATATCATTTTCATAAAAAGCGCCCCCAAAACCTAGTAGTCGACCCTGATATCGATTTAATTGGAAAAGTTATGGAAATTCGAGGCACGGGGGCCCAATAACAAATTCGATAACATTTTCATAAAAAGCGTCCCCCAAAACCTAGTAGTCGACCCTGATATCGATTTAATCGGAAAGTTATGAAAATTCGCGGCTCGGGAGGCCCAATAACAAATTCGATAACATTTTCATAAAAAGCGTCCCCAAAACCTAGTAGACGACCCTGATATCGATTTAATAGGAAAAGTTATGAAAATTCGAGGCTCGAGGGCCCAATGT
>OV725078.1:205651359-205666987 GCA_928085145.1 Nezara viridula
GGACGCTTTTTATGAAAATGTTATGTAATTTAGCATTGGGCCCCCCGAGCCTTGTATTTTCATATTTTTTCCGATTAAATCGAAATCATGGTCAACTACTAGGTTATGGGGCGCTGTTTATAAAAATGTTATCGAATTTGACATTGGTCCCCTGGCTTCGACTTTTTATACTTTTTGGATTAAATCGATATTAGGGTCGACTATTATGTTTTGGGGCGCTTTTTATGAAAATGATATCGAATTTGAGATTGGTCTCCCGGGCCCAACTTTTGTAACATTTCTGATTTATACGATTCAGGGTCGACTACTAGGTTTTGGAGGCGCTTTTTATGAAAATGATTATCGAATTTGACATTGGGCCCCCGAGCACGAATTTTTATAACTTTTTCGATTAAATCGATATCAGGGTCGACTACTAGGTTTTATGGGACGCTTGTTATGAAAATGTTATCGAATTTGACATTGGGCCCCGGGCTTCGACTTTTATTAACTTTTTGGATTAAATCGATATTAGGTCGACATTATATTTTGGGGGCGCTTTTATGAAAATGTTATCGAATTTGACATTGGGTCCCCGGGCTTCGACTTTTTTTACTTTTTGGATTAAATCGATATCAGGGTCGACTATTATGTTTTGGGGCGCTTTTTATGAAAATGATGTCGAATTTGAGATTGGGCCCTCGATGCCCGACTTTTTGAACATTTTGATTAATACGATATTAGGTCGACTATTAGGTTTTAGGGGACGCTTTTTATGAAAATATATCGAATTTGACATTGGGCCCCGGGCTTCGACTTTTTTAACTTTTTGGATTAAATCGATATCAGGGTCGAACTATAGTTTTGGGGTGCGCTTTTATGAAAATGATGTCGGATTTGAGATAGTGCCCCCCGGCCTCGACTTTTATCTACTTTTGGATTAAATCGATATCAGGGTCGACTATTATGTTTTGGGGGCGCTTTTTATGAAAATGATGTCGGATTTGAGATAGTGCTCCCCGGCATCGACTTTTTATACTTTTTGGATTATATCGATATGAGGGTCGACTATTGGGTTTTATTAGCGCTTTTTTATGAAAATGATGTCGGAATTTAAGATTGTCTCCCTAGGCCACGACTTTTAGGAACCTTTCTGATTTAGTAGATATCAGGGTCGACTATTAGGTTTTGGGGACGCTTTTTATGAAAATGATATCGAATTTGACATTGGGCCCCCGAGCTTCGAATTTTCATAATTTTTCCGACTAAATCGATATCAGGTGAACTACGAGGTTTTAGGGTCGCTTTTATGAAAATGTTATCGAATTTGACATAGTGACCCTGGGCTCGACTTTTTTATCTTTTTGGATTAAATCGATATAGGGTCGACTATTATGTTTTGGGGGCGCTTTTATGAAAATGATGTCGAATTTGAGATTGTGCTCCCGAGGCCCGACTTTTGTAACATTTTGGATTATATCGATATCAGGGTCGACTATTAGGTTTTATGGGGCGCTTTTTATGAAAATGATTATCGAATTTGAGATTGGGCCCCCGAGCCTCGAATTTTCATAACTTTTCGATTAAATCGATATCAGGGTCGACTACTAGGTTTTGGGACGCTTTTTATGAAAATGTTATCGAATTTGACATTGGATCCCCGGCTTCGACTTTTTTAACTTTTTGGATTAAATCGATATTAGGTCGACAATTATATTTTGGGGGCGCTTGTTATGAAAATGTTATCGAATTTGACATTGGTCCCCGGGCTCGACTTTTTTTACTTTTTGGATTAAATCGATATCAGGGTCGACTATTATGTTTTGGGGCGCTTTTTATGAAAATGATATCGAATTTGAGATTGGGCCCCGGAGCCCGAATTTATGAACATTTTCGATTAAATCGATATCAGAGTCGACTATTAGGTTTTGGGGCGCTTTTTATGAAAATATTATCGAATTTGACATTGGGCCTCCGAGCATCGACTTTTTATAATTTTTCGGATTAAATCGATATCAGGTCGACTATTATGTTTTGGGGTGCGCTTTTTATGAAAATGTTATCGAATTTGACATTGGGCCCCCGAGCCTCGACTTTTTTTACTTTTTGGATTAAATCGATATCAGGGTCGACTATTATGATTTGGGGGCGCTTTTTATGAAAATGATGTCGAATTTGACATTGGGCTCCCCGGCATCGACTTTTTTAACTTTTTGGATTAAATCGATATAGGGTCGACTATATGTTTTGGAGGCGCTTTTTATGAAAATGATGTCGAATTTGAGATTGGCCCCGAGCCCGACTTTTAGTAACTTTTCGATTTATAGATTTATAATCGATATCAGGGTCAACTATTATGATTTGGAGTCACTTTTTATGAAAATGATATCGAATTTGACATTGGGCCCCGGGCTTCGACTTTTTTAACTTTTGGATTAAATCGATATTAGGGTCGACATTATAGTTTTGGGGTGCGCTTTTTATGAAAATATGTCGGATTTGAGATAGTGCTCCCGGGCCTCGACTTATTTTAACTTTTTGGATTATATCGATATGAGGGTCGACTATTGGGTTTTATTAGCGCTTTTTATGGAAATGATGTCGGAATTAAGATTGTCTCCCTAGGCCTCGACTTTTAGGAACCTTTCTGATTTAGTAGATATCAGGGTCGACTATTAGGTTTTGGGGACGTTTTTTATGAAAATAACATCGAATTTGACATTGGGCCCCCCGAGCTTCGAAGTTTCATAATTTTTCGATTAAATCGATATTGGGGTCGACTACTAGGTTTTGGGGGCTTTTTATGAAAATGTTATCGAATTTGACATTGACAATTTGACATCGATATAAGGGTCGACTATTATGTTTTGGGGCGCTTTTCATGAAAATGATGTCGGATTTCAGATAGTGCTCCCCCGGGCCACACTTTTTTACATTTTGGATTATATCGATATGAGGATCGACTATTAGGTTTTATGGGCGCTTTTTATGAAAATGATATCGAATTTGAGATTGGTCCCCGAGGCCGACTTTTATAACTTTTTGATTAAATCGATATTAGGGTCGACTACTAGGTTTTGGGGACG
Organism: Nezara viridula; assembly: GCA_928085145.1. Lineage (NCBI taxonomy): Eukaryota > Metazoa > Arthropoda > Insecta > Hemiptera > Pentatomidae > Nezara > Nezara viridula. The sequence goes on from OV725078.1 coordinate 205,654,425, forward strand.
CTTTTTATGAAAATGTTATCGAATTTGACATTGGGCCCCCGAGCTTCGAATTTTCATACTTTTTCGATTAAATCGATATCAGGGTCAACTACTAGTTTATGGGGCGCTTTTTATGAAAATGTTATCGAATTTGACATTGGGCCCCTGGCTTCGACTTTTTATAACTTTTTGGATTAAATCGATATCAGGGTCGACTATTATATTTTGGGGGCGCTTTTATGAAAATGATGTCGGATTTCAGATAGTGCCCCCGGGCCTCGACTTTTTTAACATTTTGGATTATATCGATATGAGGGTCGACTATTAGGTTTTATGGGCGCTTTTTATGAAAATGATGTCGAATTTGAGATTGGTCCCCTGAGCTTCGACTTTTAGTAACTTTTTGATTAAGTCGATATTAGGGTCGACTATTATGTTTTGGGGACGCTTTTTATGAAAATGTATCGAATTTGACATTGGGCCCCCGAGCCTCGAATTTTCATACTTTTTCGATTAAATCGATATCAGGTCGAACTACTAGGTTTTGGGGGCTTTTTATGAAAATGTTATCGAATTTGACATTGGGCCTCCCTAGCATCGACTTTTTATAATTTTTTAGATTAAATCGATATCAGGGTTGACTATTATGTTTTGAGGGGCACTTTTCATGAAAATGATGTCGGATTTCAGATAGTGCTCCCAGGCACCGACGTTTTGTAGCATTTTGGATTATATCGATATGAGGGTCGACTATTGGGTTTTATTGGGCACTTTTTATGAAAATGATGTCGGAATTTAAGATTGTCTCCCTAGGCCCGACTTTTAGTAACTTTTGATTTAGTCGATATCAGGGTCGACTATTAGGTTTTGGGGGACTTTTTTATGAAAATGTTATCGAATTTGACATTGGGCCCCGAGCCTTCGACTTTTTATACTTTTTGGATTAAATCGAAATCATGGTCAACTACTAGGTTATGGGGCGCTGTTTATAAAAATGTTATCGAATTTGACATTGGGCCTCCCGAGCCTCGAATTTTTATAACTTTTCCGATTAAATCGATATCAGGGTCGACTACTAGGTTTTATGGGACGCTTGTTATGAAAATGTTATCGAATTTGACATTGGATCCCCGGCTTCGACTTTTTTACTTTTTGGATTAAATCGATATTAGGGACGACAATTATATTTGGGGCTCGCTTGTTATGAAAATGTTATCGAATTTGACATTGGGTCCCCGGCATTCGACTTTTTTACTTTTTGGATTAAATCGATATCAGGGTCACTATTATATTTCGGGGGCGACTTTTTATGAAAATGATTTGGAATTTCAGATAGTGCCCTCGTGCCCGACTTTTTGTAACATTTTAGATTAAATCGATTCAGAGTCAACTATGAGGTTTATGAGGAGCTTTTTAGGAAAATAATATCGAATTTGACATTGGGCCCCTGGCTTCGACTTTTTTAACTTTTTGGATTAAATCGATATTAGGGTCGAACATTATATTTTGGGGTGCGCATTTTATGAAAATGATGTCGGATTTCAGATAGTGCTCCTCCGGGCCTCGACTCATTTTATCTTTTTGGATTATATCGATATAGGGTCGACTATTGGGTTTTATTAGCGCTTTTTTATGAAAATGATGTCGGAATTAAGATTGTCTCCCTAGCTTCCGACTTTTAGGAACCTTTCTGATTTAGTAGATATTAGGTCGACTATTTGGTTTTAGGGGACGTTTTTATGAAAATTACATCGAATTTGACATTGGGCCCCCGAGCTTCGAATTTTCATAATTTTTCCGACTAAATCGATATCAGCGTGAACTACGAGGTTTTGGGGTTGGTTTTTATGAAAATGTTGTCGGATTTGAGATAGTGAACCTGGGACGCGACTTATTTTAACTTTTGGAATTAATCGATATAAGGGTCGACTATTATGTTTTGAGGGGCCTTCTTATGAAAATTAATTCGAATTTCAGATAGTGCTCCCCGGGCTACGACTTTTTTGAACTTTTTGGATTAAATCGATATCAGGATCGACTATTGTTTTTGGGGCTCTTTTATGAAAATGATGTCGGATTTCAGATAGTGCTCCCCCGAGGCCATCGACTTATTTGTAACATTTTGGATTATATCGATATGAGGGTCGACTATTGGTTTTATTGGGCGCTTTTTTATGAAAATGATGTCGGAATTGAAATTGTCCCCTGGGCTCGACTTTTGTAACTTTTTGGATTTAATCGATATCAGGGTCGACTATTAGGTTTTGGGGACGCTTTTTATGAAAATGTTATCGAATTTGAGATTGGGCCCCAACGAGCCTTGAAATTTCATGACGTTTTAGATTAAATCGAGATCAGGGTCGACTACTAGGTTTTGGGAAGCGCTTTTCAAGAAAATATTATCGAATTTGACATTGGGCCTCCCGAGCCACGAATTTTTATAACTTTTCCGATTAAATCGATATCAGGGTCGACTACTAGGTTTTATGTGACGCTTGTTATGAGAATGTTATCGAATTTGACATTGGATCCCCGGGCTTCGACTTTTATTTACTTTTTGGACTAAATCGATATTAGGGACGACAATTATACTTTGGGGCTCGCTTGTTATGAAAATGTTATCGAATTTGACATTGGGTCCCCGGGATTCGACTTTTTTTACTTTTTGGATTAAATCGATATCAGGGTACACTCTTATATTTCGGAGGGCGATTTTTATGAAAATGATGTTGGATTTCAGATAGTGCCCTCGGTGCCCGACTTTTTGTAACATTTTAGATTAACTAAGTATTAGAGTCAATTATGAGGTTTTATGAGGAGCTTTTTAGGAAAATAATATTGAATTTGACATTGGGCCCCTGGGCTTCGACTTTTTTAACTTTTTGGATTAAATCGATATTAGGGTCGAACATTATATTTTGGGGTGCGCATTTTATGAAAATGATGTCGGATTTCAGATAGTGCTCCTCCGGGCCTCGACTCATTTTATCTTTTTGGATTATATCGATATGAGGGTCGACCATTGGGTTTTATTAGCGCTTTTTTTATGAAAATGATGTCGGAATTAAGATTGTCTCCCTATTTTCCGACTTTTAGGAACCTTTCTGATTTAGTAGATATTAAGGTCGACTATTTGGTTTTAGGGGACGTTTTTTATGAAAATCACATCGAATTTGACATTGGGCCCCCCGAGCTTCGAATTTTCATATTTTTTCCGACTAAATCGATATCAGCGTGAACTACGAGGTTTTGGGGTTGGTTTTTATGAAAATGTTGTCGGATTTGAGATAGTGAACCTGGGACGCGACTTATTTTATCTTTTTGGAATTAATCGATATAAGGGTCGACTATTATGTTTTGGGGGCTTCTTATGTAAATTATATTGAATTTGAGATTGCCTCCCCCGGCTTTGACTTTTTTTGAACTTTTTGGATTAAATCGATATCAGGATCAACTCTTATATTTTGGAGGACTCTGTTTATGAAAATGATGTTGGATTTCAGATAGTCCCCGACTATTTACTTTTGATATGAATGGGCACTAGTTTGGGGCTTTATGAAAATGATGTCGGATTTCAGATAGTGCTCCCAGGCACCGACGTTTTGTAGCATTTTGGATTATATCGATATGAGGATCGACTATTGGGTTTTATTGGGCACTTTTTATGAAAATGTTATCGAATTTGAGATTGGGCCCCAACGAGCCTTGAAATTTCATGACGTTTTAGATTAAATCGATATCCGGGTCGACTACTAGGTTTTGGGGATGCTTTTTTTGAAAATGTTATCGAATTTGACATTGGATCCCCGGTCTTCGACTTCTTTTTACTTTTTGGATAAAATCGATATTAGGGACGACAATTATATTTTGGTGCTCGCTTGTTATGAAAATGTTATCGAATTTGACATTGGATCCCCGGGCTTCGACTTTTTTTTTTTGGATTAAATCGATATTAGGGACGACAATTATGTTTTGGGGCTTGCTTTTTATGCAAATGTTATCGAATTTGGCATTGGGCCCCAACGAGCCTTGAAATTTCATGACTTTTTCGATTAAATCGATATCAGGTCGACTATTATATTCTGGGGGCGCTTTTCATGAAAATGATGTTGGAATTTCAGATAGTGCCCCAGTGCACGACTTTTTGTAACATTTTCGGATTAACTGATATCAGAGTCGACTATTAGGTTTTAGGGGGCGTTTTTATGAAAATGTTATCGAATTTGACATTGGGCCCCGAGCTCGACTTTTTATACTTTTTGGATTAAATCGATATTCAGGTCGACTATTATGATTTCGGGGGCGCTTTTTATGAAAATGTTATCGAATTTGACATTGGGCCCCCGAGCATCGACTTTTTATACTTTTTGGATTAAATCGATATCAGGGTCGACTATTATGTTTTGGAGTGCGCTTTTTATGAAAATGATGTGAATTTGAGATTGGGCCCCCGAGCCTCGACTTTTATAACTTTTCGATTAACTATATCAGAGTCGACTATGAGGTTTTAGGGATCGTTTTTATGAAAATGATATCGAATTTGACATTGGGCCCCTGGCTTCGACTTTTATAATTTTTGGATTAAATCGATATAGGTCGACATTATGTTTTGGGGCGCTTTTTATGAAAATGTTATCGAATTTGACATTGGACCCCGGAGCTTCGACATTTTTTAACTTTTTGGATTAAATCGATATTAGGGTCGACATTATGTTTTGGGGGCGCTTTTTATGAAAATGATGTCGGATTTAAGATAGTGAACCTGGGCCACGACTTATTTTATCTTTTTGGATTATATCGATATGAGGGTCGACTATTGGGTTTTATTAGCGCTTTTTATGAAAATGATGTCGGAATTAAGATTGTCTCCCTAGGCCCCGACTTTTAGGAACCTTTCTGATTTAGTAGATATCAGGGTCGACTATTTGGTTTTGGGGACGTTTTTTATGAAAATGTATATCGAATTTGACATTGGGCCCCGAGCTTCGAATTTTCATATTTTATCGATTAAATCGATATCAGGGTGAACTACTAGGTTTTGGGGGTTGGTTTTTATGAAAATGTTGACGAATTTGAGATTGGGCCTCGAGCCTCGACTTTTTTTAACTTTTTAGATTAAATCGATATCAGGGTCGGCTACTATGTTTTGTGGGGGCTTCTTATGTAAATTATATTGAATTTGAGATTGCCTCCCCGGGCTTTGACTTTTTTTGAACTTTTTGGATTAAATCGATATCAGGATCGACTATTAGTTTTTGGAGGACTCTGTTTATGAAAATGATGTCGGATTTGAGATAGTGCCCCTGGGCTCGACTTTTTTAACTTTTCGGATTATATCGACATCAGGGTCGACTATTAGGTTTTGGGGGCGCTTTTTATGAAAATGATGTCGGATTTGAGATAGTGACCTGGGCTCGACTTTTTTATCTTTTTGGATTATATCGATATGAGGGTCGACTATTAGGTTTTATGGGGCGCTTTTTATGAAAATGATGTCGGAATTTAGATTGGCTCCCGAGGCCCGACTTTTGTAACTTTTCTGATTAATAGATATCAGGGTCGACTACTAGGTTTTGGGGACGCTTTTTATGAAAATGTTATCGAATTTGACATTGGGCCCCCGAGCCTCGAATTTTTATAACTTTTCCGATTAAATCGATATCATGGTCAACTACTAGGTTATGGGGCGCTGTTTATAAAAATGTTATCTAATTTGACATTGGATCCCCGGGCTTCGACATTTTTTTACTTTTTGGTCTAAATCGATACTAAATTAGATCGATATTAGGGACGAAAATTATGTTTTGGGGCTCGCTTGTTATAAAAATGTTATCGAATTTGACATTGGGCCAAAATGAGCCTGAAATTTTATGACTTTTTGGATTAAATCTATATCAGGGTACACACTTATATTTCGGAGGACGCTTTTTATGAAAATGATGTTGGATTCAGATAGTGCTTCAGTGCCCGACTTTTTGTAACATTTTAGATTAACTAAGTATTAGAGGCAATTATGAGGTTTTATGGGGAGCTTTTTAGGGAAATAATATTACACGGTGGGCCAGACCCCCTTACCGTGCACCCCCCCCCCACATCCCTATAAATTGCATATCGTTGTGTTCCTTGTGACAATTTATTAAAAAAAAGCCAATGTTCCTACAAAAAAAAGTGAACGAACTGCCCCAAAATGGCGTCCAAACATGGTGGTTTGACGACTTTGACTTTAGTTAGTTTTTTTGTTACTGAGAATCAGCATTTGGCTTAATTTCATCATAGTTGGTCTTTTATTAAAGCTGGATAGTCATAGAATAATAAAACATGAAAAAATATTAAAAACTAATTGGTTAGGCATTAAAAAAAATCGGTAAAGTCAATTTTTTTTACAAAAAAATTATCAAGTTGAAAATCAAGCGTCGTTTGTAATTAAACGGTCAACAATAATGCAAAACGTGCTGAAATAAAACATCTGGAGAATACATTTCTCTTTCTAAAACACTGATTACTTTTTAAAATATTTGAAGTAGTTCCGTAGAAAATGTACATAAGCGGCAGAAAAGCGCTACTGGCGTAGGTGCCTCAGGCCTCTACCACACCACTCAGTACTCATAAATGGCTTAGTTATAGTGCTATAATAACGTTTTTGTTATATTATATTGATTGTATTAACGAACAAATATTAATAAAATAATTTATTTGTCAAAAAATTATTTTTTTTAAATTTATTATTATTTTTTTTATCTATTATTATTTATTTTTTAAAATTTAACTTCCTTTATTCTATACGGAGGTCGCTTAAGAAGGCCTCTATTATAAAAATTATATAATTATAATAATACAACTTAATTCAAAAATACTTTGCAGAATATCTTGAATTTTTTATTTAATATTTGTAATTTAACATCTTGTTTTATATATTTCCTGATTCTTAGAGGTAATTTAAATTGTATATACTTCCCCGGAAATGAGTCATATTAATATCTGTTTTATAAACTAAAATAATATATACCTAATCTGAACTACTTTTAATGAATAGGTGATGGATTGTTTAGTAAAATTCAGATATCGCTATAAAAAAAATCATTTTTATTTCCTTAATTTTATTCGGAAGTTGGACCATATCATAAAAAATATGAACTTTTAATATTAAATGCATTATTCCCTCTGCACAAAATAAGGATGGAAAGGGCGAAGCTATAAGTTCTTCTAGGTAACTGGAACTGATTGTTAGTATTTGGTCTCAAAATGAGGGAAAACGCGAAATTGAACCCAAACATTGGAAAAAATCATTAAGCGAACGACAAAGGAAGTGCCAAAATTTGGGAAAAAGAAAACAAGGATCAGTATCCGTTATATGGCTAAACGAATATATAGTAGACAAATGAACAGAATATTTCAATATGCTGCTAAAAGGGGGTCAAAATGCTTGATCAGTTTGGATGATATTAAGCAGGTTTATTATGGTGAAGACCATTTCATCAGCAAGAAAGATTTGTTCTAAGCAATTGGCAAGTCAGCTGGTCTGGACGAAGTTACCCGAAATGCTGTGCGTACAAAGGCTACAAATGTTATGAAAGGAAAATGATATGAAAGGACTGTAGTTTTGTCCCTTTACAGGAAATGAGATACTAGGAAATGTTATTCGAGATTCCTTACTGTTTATAGTACCAAATCAAGTCTACTCAAGAATCGTAGAAGCTAAAATAAGAAATATTGTCGATTGTTTGAGCGATATGGATTGAGAAACTCAAGTTGCACATTAGAACATAAGTTGCAAATTGGGACTGTCTTCACATTAAAGTAGGTTATAGAGAAGTCCACGGAGAAAGAACAATGGTTCTCTATCTGCTTAGTGCCTTACACTTTGGATTGATCTAATATCTACTAGTCTTTCACAAAAGCTCGTTTACCTTTCAGATTCCTTCAAAAATATTTTGAAATTGCACTAATTAGGAGGAGAGCTATTTTCCTATCTCGGTAGACCTCTCTATAACCTGCTTCAAAGTGAAGATAGTCCCGATGTACAACTTCAATAGCAATCTAAAATAATGTGGTTTACACCATTATAAACCTCGTTTACTTCCTCCAGACCTGCTTGCCAATTGCTTAGAACAAATCTTTCTTGCTGATGAAATGGTCTTCACCATAATAAACCTGCTTAATATCATCCAAACTGATCAAGCATTTTGACCTCCTTTTAGCAGCATATTGAAATATTCTGTTCATTTGTCTACTATATATTCGTTTAGCCATATAACGGATACTGATCCTTGTTTTCTTTTTCCCAAATTTTGGCACTTCCTTTGTCGTTCGCTTAATGATTTTTTTCCAATGTTTGGGTTCAGTTTCGCGTTTTCCCTCATTTTGAGACCAAATACTAACAATCAGTTCCAGTTACCTAGACGAACTTATAGCTTCGCCCTTTCCATCCTTATTTTGTGCAGAGGGAATAATGCATTTAATATTAAAAGTTCATATTTTTTATGATATGGTCCAACATCCGAATAAAATTAAGGAAATAAAAATGATTTTTTTTATAGCGATATCTGAATTTTACTAAACAATCCATCACCTATTCATTAAAAGTAGTTCAGATTAGGTATATATTATTTTAGTTTATAAAACAGATATTAATATGACTCATTTCCGGGGAAGTATATACAATTTAAATTACCTCTAAGAATCAGAAAATATATAAAACAAAATGTTATATTGCAAATATTTTTTTTTTTTTTATTATTAAAACACTTTATTCAGAAATATTACAATTTGTCACAGTTAAGGACACTTATAATAGAGTTCAGAGATTGCATTCATACCGTATATACAAAAATATATATAAATAAAGTAATAACAAAAGAATAAGAAGAAAAAACAAAAGAGTAAAGAAAAAAAAATATATATATACACATAAGTAAATAAAAATAGAAATAAAAGTAAAACAAACACCTTATATAAAACATACCTATATACATTATTTACAATTTGCCAGGTGATCTCCGAACCAATCCGGTCCCCTCCACATGTGGAGGGAAAAGGGAGGCTTAGGAGATCCTTACGCTTCTCCCTCAGCCACTTCACGGGTATTTTAAACCAGCGGAGGATGAGTAAGAGCGCTACAGCCACAGACACTCATGACTTGAGTGGAGAATCTGGCCATTGCTAGAACTCCAAAATATCCATATTTACAAAAGGATTGAATGCGTTTGATGTTAGAAAATTTGGCTGTTCCCCATAGTTCTATTCCGTAAGTCCAGATGGGTTTCAGTATTGTCTTGTAGATCAGTAATTTGTTTTCACTAGAAAGTTTAGATTTTCTATTCAGTAGTCTATATAGCTGGCCATATCGTCTGTTAAATTCCTGTCTTTTAAGTCGAGTATGTGGATTCCATGTTAGTCGTCTGTCTAAGAGAAAGCCAAGATACCGGACTGTATCTGAGAAAGGAAGCTGGATGGAGTTAAAATAAACTGGTGGGCAGGTATTACGCCGAAGGGTGAAGGTAATGTGTTTACATTTAGATTCGTTTACCTTAATGCGCCATTTCTTACACCAGTGTTCAATCAGGAAGAGGTGCCTTTGTAAGTTTGCGGACGCTGTTTCAGGATCTGAGTTAGAAGAAAGGATAGCAGTGTCATCAGCGAAAGTTGCCAGGAGGGTATCGGGATGGACAGGAATATCAGCGGTAAAGAGAATGTAAAGGATGGGGCCCAAGACGCTGCCTTGAGGAACGCCAGCCTCAATTGAGTAACAGTCGGAGAATTCGGTGCCACATCGAACTCGGAAGGAGCGGTCGGAAAGATAGGATCGGAGTACTAGGTATAAGGACTGTGGTAGATGGATTTTAAGCTTGAAGTGTAATCCGGCGTGCCATACCCGGTCAAAAGCTTGCGCTATGTCCAGAAATGCACCCGAGCAATACTACTTGCTTTCTAGGGTTGAGGATATATGGTCAACAACTCGGAGTCCTTGCTGGACAGTGGAATGTTGGGAACGAAATCCGAATTGATGAGTAGGAAGGTTATAGGATTCAATTATAGGTAGGATTCGTTTCAGTAGGATCTTTTCAAAAATTTTTGAGAGGATAGGGAGTAGGCTAATTGGTCTATAGGATGCTGTATTGTTAGAAGGTTTGCCTGGTTTCAAGAAGAGGACGATGGTGGAATGTTTCCATAAAAGAGGGAAGTGGGTAGTTCGTAGGATGCAATTGTATATATATGTAAGAAATATGATGGCTTTAGATGGAAGTTGTCGAAGGATCTGTGGGGTTAGAAGGTCATATCAAGGAGATTTGCGAGGTGTGATTTTCCGTAAAAGGTATTTGACCTCAGAGGGATTAACAGCTTTAGGTGGTAAGGAGAGTGGGATAGGTATTGAGAGGGATTCTTCTACTTTTACTGTGTGGCTGGGATGGGATTCTGGATGAGGAGCGAAAGTATAGGAAAGGTGTTTGGCAAATTCCTCGGCTTTATCCTTCATCAGATGCTGCCCAGGAGCCATCATCTCGTCGAAGAGGGTGGGAAATATGATGGGATTTGAGGATTTTTCTGGTGATATTCCAAAGGGAATTATCATGAGCAGAGAGTGTGGTGAGGTAGGAATTGAATGATTGGGATCTGAAGGTGGCTAATTCTTGTTTTAATTTTTTACAGTGATAATTGTAGGAGTGGCGGTCGGCTGGATGTCTGGTACGTTGCCATAATAATCTGGCACGGCGTTTTATGTGGATTAGGTCAAGGAGGTGTTGAGGTAAATTATGTTTCTTAAGGATTTTTGATGAGTGATCAGGGGAGGAAGCAGTCCAGACTGCTTCTTGAATTTTGGTAGTGAAGGAATGTACTGCATTGTCCAGGTCTTCAGAGGTTTTCAGGGTTACTCTGAGGTCAATTTTATCGGAGAGGATTTGATGAAAGAGTTTCCAGTTAACTGGGCCTCTGATGAAGGACGGAGGAGAGGGTTTAGGAATAGGAGCTAGTGATACTTGGAGTATTAATGGGCTGTGGTCTGAGGAAAGCTCGTCAAGACGGGCAACGGAATGGTTGAGAGCACCTAAACCATTATGGATAAAGAAATCGAGGATATCGGGATTACGGTTATGATCAGTGGGCCAGTAGGTAGGTGAGTTGGGTGGAAGAAGGGTAAAATTTTGGGAATTGAGTACAGACAGCAATGTTCGACCACGAGAATTCGTGGTTCTTGAATCCCATTGTTGATGCTTGGCGTTTAAGTCTGCACCCAAGATGAAATGATGTCCTAAAGAAATGAGGAAGGAACTAAATTGGATATTGGAGATGGATTGGTTTGGAGGGCAATACGCTGATGCAACGGTAATAGGAAAGGAGAAGGTTTTGATTACGACTGCGGTGGATTGTAGGAAATCGTGTGTAGGCAGTGGGAGTAGGTGATGGGAGAGGGATTGGTGCACAATGACTGCAGTACCGGCATGTGCTCTACCGTCAGGATGGTCGGTACGGTAAGTTATGTATTGTGGTATTTTTAGGAGCTGCTTTTTAGTCAGTCGAGTTTCCGTTATTAGGGCTACGTCTACGTTCTTGTCTTGTAGTAAGGCTGTTAGTTCGTGTATGTGATTTCTAACACCATTCGCATTCCAAAGGAGAATGGATATGGGTTTGATGGAAGTCATTTAAGGATTTTTTAAAGGAGGGATAAGGTGAGATACTAGGTTAGTGAGAAGTGATATCAGTGGGGTAACAAGGGATTTAAATTCTGAAAGAAAGGATGTCAATAAGCTGGATAGATCTGTAGCATTAGGCGGTGGAGGAACATATTGGATTTGATGTTGGTGAGGTTGTTGTTGATTAGGTACATTAGGTGGGATAGGATATTGAGATTGGGGTTGAGTTTGTTCTTGCGGCAGGGCCTCACATACATTAGTCGGGTCTCTACCCCCAAGTAGCTTGGCAAAAGAAGCCTTAGAGTTCACAATTTTAGCGGGTCCTCTTCTTGGTTTAGGTGTATCATCAGGGTCCCTGGGTTTCATATATCTCGCTTTAAGATTTTTATAAATTTGGCAGCCTTTGTAGTTGGCTGGATAGGGCACAGACTGCTGGTTCTGTAATTGGTTTATTACACTCGCCAGTCTTGTGTGTTTTACCACATTTCACGCAGCGTGGTAAGTGGTGGCAATAAGACTTGGTGTGGCCATATGCTTGCCAATTATGGCACTGGATGAACTCTCTTTTTGGGTACGGTTTTTCGACCTTTACGCTGGTGTAGAAAATTCTATTCACATCGTATATTTTTTCGATCCCAGGCGATGGCTCTAGATCGACGAAAAATAAGGGCAATGGGATTTAATTCTTTACACCTGGTTGTTCTTTATTTTCTTTTAAAACATTGGTTATCTGACGTATTTTGAACCCTAACGCCGTTAACTCTTCTTTAATCACTTCTATTGGGGTTGAGGAGTGTAAATTTCTTATTACAACTCGTAGTGCTCTTTCCTGTTTCAACTGGTATGTGTGAAAGTCCGCATTTGTGTCTGTTAAATATTTTACGATTTTTCGGTACGCTTCAGGTGTGGCCGGTATTATTTTTGTATCATTTATTCTGTTTAGGCATGTATAGC